>BFEA01000146.1:1162366-1184506 GCA_003427395.1 Chara braunii | reverse complement strand
AACCTCCCCTCCTCTGTCTGTGCACACCTGGCATGCACATTCAGTCTCGTATCACTGCCGGTTGCTCCTTACTCCGCCTCGCTTCTTTTCCTTAGCACTCCGCCCCGTCACTACCTTCGCCCAGCCCCCTCTCTCACGGATGTACCTACCGCGACTACCTGCCCAGGCACATCCTACCCCCTTCGTTGCCTCTGGTCRGYGYCGAGCAACCATCCGCCAGCGCTCGCTTTCTCACCCCGTTCGTGCCCGCTGCCTACGCTGTCACTCGTCATGGCCCCTTGTATGCCCTGCGCCAGGTACCATCCCCGTTCGCCCGCCCCCGTTACTGCTCCGCTACCCCCGTGGCCTTCCCCAATGCCTCTTCCACCACCCTCTACTCCACGTGCACCTTACCTATATCCGCACCCGGGTTCACCCCTTTCCCGATAGCATTTAGCGCAAGCCACATCTCTATTGACTGCCCCGACTGTCGAAACCTTTCGACACGCAAAATTTCCAGTCGCCTCGACCGCTCCTCCCACTTCGTTATGACTCCGCGCAGGTTCAATCCTACTAACTGCCTAACTAACTAACATATCAGTAAAAGTATCATTATTATCGATGTCGCCTCGTTCGAAAACCCCCACCTCGCCTCTCTCCCCTCTCGATTCTGTTTAGGATCGAGGGCGCTGCAACCTTTGGGCTCCGTCCGACTCATCCTTCCATCGTCATTTCTCCTAACGAATTCCGCGCAAAAATGCGCCCCGATTCATCTCCCCTCCTGGTTGTCGTCAACCTCAACTCCTCGCTGCCCAACCACCGGTGCCCCGAGCGCCGAGCAATCGGTCGGGCAGTACTCAAATGTCGTAGTCAAACACCCGGGTATCGGCCTCCCCAACTTTATCCATCCGCCCCCGCAAAAGGACCGCGCCCGCTGGCCAGCTCCCCTTTTCACTACCGCTCTCGCTTGAACCCGGCGTGACCCGAGGCCAGACCCTCTTCCTGCACAACGAGCTCCGCCACTCTCCAACCAGCTCGCTGCTGTCGCCTCCGCTCGTCTCTGCCGCCGTGGCCCAGTCAAAACTGCCGCCCGGGCTTAGTACCCTGTCGCACCCGCTGGGCTCCGCCCGACCTGTCTGTCCCCACGATCCCGGTGCTGCGCGCACTGTCCCTCTGGCCCCCCTTTTGCCACCGGGTACCCTCGGCGCAATACCGAGCCCGAGTCCGTTTGCTTCCCACGACGCCCGCCACTCCGCTACACTATCACCCCTCCCCTAACCGTGCTACGCCGGCTGGCCAGCCCCGCCACTCGCTCCTGGCCTCGCCTAACCCGGGCGGGACCCGCGACCAGATCCTCTCCTCACCCTCCCCGCCGGGGACTACCGAATGCCTCGAGGACCAAATCGAGGTGGTACCCCACCCGTGGCTCTTCCAAGTTCGGACCGCCAGCCGTGATACCGCGCCCCTTGAATCAGAACGGGACCGTGGATAATAATGAGAACAATAAATAGAAATAAAGAAACAAAACAAAAAAAATAACGTAAAATAACTTATACATATATATGTAAAAGATCCTAAAGACGGAGTGGGACTGCTAACACCCTACCGGTTCCGTAGGTCGGGTCCGTTGTAGCACCCACCAACAAAACTGAAGGGGGATAGCCTCGTCGAGCCCTCAACCCCCTCAATTCCCGCCATGATGCTCCGCCGCTGCTGCACTGACGCCTCCTGGCCTCGATCCCTGAGTCCCTGTAGTAGTAGCCCAACGCCGTAACCTATAGGGCTAAGCGCAAGCCTAGTACAGCAAAGCGCGAGCTTCAATATGAAGTGGTGCCGCACCGTGCCCAGGCCTGGGAAAAACAGCCTAGGCCCTCCTTTCCCACCTTCAACCGGCGCGCGAACGCCCGACACTCATGCCAGCCTACTTAGACCCCATCGCGGCCAACCGGCGCACCTACCGGCGCGTCATCCCTACCGTCGGCCTCGCACACCACCCAAGAACGTCTTTAATCCCCTAAACAAAAACCGCAGCACGGCCCAGGTCGGTGGACTAGACCGGCCGCTCCCTTAACCAGAAAAATCACACGCGCGCCTTAAAACTGCGCGCCCACATACCTTCTAGCTTAGTCAGGACGGGTCCCGGACGCGGCCGTACCTCGCCCGACTTATACCGACCAAACCCATTTTTTTTCTTTTTTCTATCATTTACAAAAACCATTGCGGATACCCTTGTAAGGGTATTCGCGCCGACAGCCTACCAGACTATATTAAGCGACGTCCCCGTCACTACGCCAAATCAGAAGGCTACAAATTCATTCACACTCCAAAATGTTGACGAGGGCGGAACCAATTCCGATTAGCCGACAGACAGAGGGTTGGGGCCTCCAACATTCCATGCCAACATAACTATATGCTGCCAGGATTTCAACCTGGGTTTCCGTTGTCCTGACTCTAGAACGGAGGTGTATTACGCATCAATACTACAGCATAAGTTCCAAGGGCCACCTCAAACCGTCCCCCCCCCCTTCGTCCTAGACGAACGCCGACTTTTCGTTGGGGTGTCCCAGTTAGACTCTCTCTTGTAAGCAGAGTCATACGGGGACGCGGACCTTAGACGAGACCTCAAAAGGCACTCTCGCCGCCCTTGCGAAAGTCCTCACAATCAAGCCTATATATATATACACGTAAATCTCCTCTCGGCTCTTTCTGCAGTCTAGTACAAAAATGCTAGGTCTTCATTCTGGCCCACCATAGCCTGGTTGATCGAGCCAGATCTACGGCCTACCGCATTGTTGTCTTAGCGGCAGTCCCTTTGTTGGTTATGCAACGATAGGTTTTCTCCTGATAGGCATTCAATCAGGGCGCCCAAACGACTCGACTCGTATCCCCCGCCATCCCAACGAAGTAATTTCCCTGGGGCGTGCATAACCCCTTAAACTTTTACCCTGTTGGTAGGCGTGGGCCCGCAGCCAGGTTGTGCTGGCTTGCAGCCATCCAATAGGGGTTACGCCCTAGAGGTGCTAACCTTTACCGTTTAGCTTGGTATTTCTCAAAATGCCTTAGGATTAGCATAGGTGTCTAGGCGGTGCGTCGCAAAACAACTCACAGGGCCACTGTGGGACGACGCAGGGACCCGCCCCACTTTTAAGGGTATTTACCAGTCCCCTATGGGACAACATAGAGGGCACGGCCCCTTCTCACAAGCAGAAACAATTTCACCGTTTGACTCACACGAGGCCGTGGCCTACTGACTTGATCAGAGACAGCAGGCCACACATCCCACGACATCTTTATGCACTGACTTGCGACCTTCTCAGTTCCACCCATGATTCCAACTCGTAACCCTGGTTCCTCTCGTCAGACTTTATCATTCAAACATTGCTTACCATGTCCTTAAATCTATCACCCATTTTTCACATGAAGGGGGTCTCTCTCAACAGGCCTCCCAGCCACCTCTCTCTATACAGGATGGACTATCACGTGACCTGGGTTACACTGCCGTCAATAGACAACTTCCCCACCTTCCCAAGTCCGAGGGGTCTCAATTAACAACTCAACTGAGGAGCCTTCTTGTGGGCCGCCTCCCCAACTTAAACGCAAAACAACTCAAACTAAGGGGCCAGCTTATGGGTCCCCTTTCACAGCTCAGCCATAAACATTCGGCATGGTAAGCATCCGAGCCTTATAGGCTCGCAAGACCCCTCAGGGTCCTCATACATCTGTCACAAAACGACCGCGCTGCCTCCTCTTATACCCGGCCGTTCCGCCAGCCCATGGGCAGGCCGCACAAGTATACCAAAGAGTAGACGGCAATCACAATCACATAATACACATACATGAGATGCATCCCACACATCTGTCACACAAAGACCTCATTCATTGGGATAAAACCACACGTGTGAGAGTGATCGTGGCCGTCCCAAGAGTAAATCCCACAGAGGGTGGAATCAAAATATACTCGGGAGCAAAATATCTCCCTCAAGTCTCAACACGACACTCAACTCAAACCCTCAACACACAACTCGTAGGGTGTATTTGGGAACAAGAATGCCTGCCCCGAAAACACTCAAGTACTCACTCTACTGCCTCACCCCACAGGATAAAATCACGTCCCAAGTGTCATGGACTCTCAGAACCTACTCAGAGGTACAAGTAAGATTATCTGAATCACACAACTGAAAATGCAAGTCACGTATGTCGTAGATATCATACAACTAAGTCTCATCCCCTAGACCGTATCACACATAAAGCTCATGCCGATCACACACCGCCACCTATATATATACAACTAGACGGGACTCGCCTGACCAACTCAGAATATGCACACCCCTATCACGGCCTCTGCATACAAAGGAGCCTTAATCCTATTGTCATATAGACAGACCAGCCCCTACTCACTCAAAGCCTCCTGGTTCTGTCTGTATAACTGTGCCCTACCCCCATCTGGAGCCCTCTCTACCACTCGTCCCTGCCTGTCATACATTCTTCCACCACTCTCTGTTACTCTCCCGGCCGCCTTATCCTTGAGGAACTTCGGGCATTCAAGAGCTCTATGTACGCCGTCCTTGCAGAAGAAGCACTGATCGTCTGATCTCCCTCGACACCTCCTCTTTTTCTTCTCGGACTCAGGCAACGACGGCGTCTTGCTAGTTTCCCTGTTCATCTCATGACTCTGGGGCATACTCCATGACTTTGCCGGCCCCGCCTCCATCATCTGGGTACTCGGCCCTGCTAGCGCCTCACCTCCCTCGGGTCGGTACGCTGGAGTGTCCAATCTCAGTGGCCTACCCCCGCGGACTCCTTCCATCGCACTTGCCCCCTCGTCCCTATGTAGGTCAGAAGGCTGGGGAGTCACGACAGTCGCTGACTCGCTCATAACTTCCTATTGCTGCTCTTAGTTGTGCTCTCCTGAGTCGGCTCTAGTAGCCCAAGAGCCTAACTGCGTCCTCAGCTCCCCTATCTATGGTACACGCTCTGAGGTCTCCTGTCTCTGAGGCTCTCCTGACGGCATGTCCAGCTCCATAGCTGCCACTAACTCATCCAGTCGAGACGCCTCTCCCCCCATTGCCTCCGGCTCAGTGGATGCTGCTGCTCCCGTAAGGGCACCCTCCTGCACCTCCAAAAGGATCGTAGGGGACTCCTCTATGGGGCCCCCTTCCTTTACTGGAGGTTGGGGTCCCTGCGCCAGCTCGCCCTCAGGGATCTCAATCGTCATAGGGGTGGCCTGTTGCGAGGCCGACTCTGTGGGCGTCCTGAAGCTGAACCTCCCCTCCTCGGTCTCCCGCCGTGCTGCCGCCTCTGTTGGGTCCAGGAATACCTTCCCCATTCCCTCCTGTTGTGGCGTCTCCGTCGTTCCTTCCTGGCCAAAGAGCCCCTGTACCTCCTTCCCCTGAATACCATACCGGCTCTGCTCCGTCCAGTCGACCACCGTAGTGGCCGAGAGCCTCTCTACCATCGCCGCCATGTCCTGAAGCCTCTTCTCCCACTCCGCCTCCTTGGCTTCCATGCGGGTCCTCCACGCCTGGTTCTCTGCCCTCTCTTCTGCTAGTTGGGTGGACAACTGTCCCACTTCTAACCTCGAGGTCGCCAACTCATCGCTGAGCATGGAGTATCGTTGGAAGGACGAGACCGCCACCTCACCTATCCTCTTATCTGCACGCTCAATCTCCATCCTGGCGGCTGAAAATCCCAAGTCCTCTGTTTCTTGTGCCTCGCCCACCCTCACATTCTCCTGTCCTGCCTCCCGTAACCTCAGGCGAGCAGCATCTCTCTCACCCTCATAGCTGGCCCAAGCCTCGCTAATCCTCTGCTCGCTCGTCGGAAGGTCAATTGGCGGCTTTGGCGCTTCTCCTGCGGCCTCCATCCTGAGTTTTTCCTGGTATAACTCCTCGAGGCGTACCTGTACCCTCGCGCGCTTTTCTTCTTTCGTCTCCCCTGATGGCCTCCTTGCCCGCATCTCATGGGTCTCTCGTAGTGAGTGGGTCTCTCTCACTACTCCCCTCCTCTGTGGGTGGAGGCCTTGGCGGAGGCTCCCCGGGTGTCGGCACCTCCACATCCATGCGTTCACCTGTAGGCTCAGTTAGATGTGGTACCATAGTAGTAGGTGTCCTCGCTCTCTCGCCCTCCTCTGGCTCCGCCTGCGTCGGAGGTGGCATAGTAGTTTCCGATGGAGGCCCCAACATTTCCTCGCTGTCCGGCTCAGGAATTCCTTCAGGCCAATACTGCCGTGCCTGTTCCGGAATCGGGGCAGGAGGAGGGGTATCATTTTCAACAGTGATAACCCCCTCAGTCTGCGACTCCTCGGGTTCGCGAGACCCCGTCTCTGGCCCCGGCTCATGTGGTTCCTCCTCTGGCTCATCCTCTACTGGCTCATACCGTGCCGGTCCACTCTCGTCCGCTTCCAGCTGTGACGCCCCCCACTGAGACGCGTCGAGATGAGCCTCCAACCTGTCGAGCGGCATCCTCAACGACACTGTCTCTCCCCCCTCTGGTAACGTCAGCGACGGGCCCCGTAGATCACTGCCCGTGATTCGGTGAAACTCCACCTGCTCGAGTCCATAGGTAGGGGGTAGCTCCACCGCCTGAGCTGGCCCCGCGGCCTGAACTGGCTCCACCACCTGGGCGGCCTCTGCTGGCCCATCTCGCTGTGCCAAGGCCTTTCGGCCCCCTCTGGTCGTAGTGGCCCCTCTCGCCTCTGGGCCCCGTGGCCTCTTACTCCTCTATCGTCTCTCCACCCTGGGCTCTGGTCTCTCGGGCTCCAGTCGTCGAAATGCCTGTCTCAACTGGGCCTGGCAGTCCTCCCAGTCGCGTGCCCTATCCCGGATCTGCTTCGCCAACGATCTCTCCGCCCTCCGCGTCTAGAGGGGCAACATCTGCATCCACTCCTCCTGCCCAGTCCCCTGGTCGCGCATATACTGCTCATAGGCCGGGATAAACTCCTCCGCATTGCGTTCCTCCAATCGAATACGCAATCCATCCGGTCCCATCGGCGAAGCCCTCAGCATCTGCATCCTCGCCTCCACATCCTGCCATGTCAACGCCTCCTCTCGAATGTGCGCAATAGGCTCCTCGAAGCACCCGACTCCCCTCAGGTGCCGTATCCTCTTCCAAGGTAGACCAACCCTCCCGTGTCGCATGTGTCTGGTAGGAGTCCAGAAAAAGCTCTATGTTACCGTCGTCGAAGATAGGAGTAGACTCCCTCCCAACTGTTCTGCGCGAGTCAGTCCTCCTGATGCTCCCTGAGGCCCCTGTCGTGGCCGCGCGCCCCTCCCGCCCCTCTGCATGGCTGTCTTCGGAAAGTCAGACCTGCACAACAGGCGAGAGAAAGCAAGCAGGCACACAACAAGGTTAGCCCTCGGTTCATCAAGTTTTTATGACAACACACATGCCTTTCTCTACTCCCTCACCTGTCCTGACCATAACATGCGATACCTCAAGGACCAGTCTACTCTGAGAAAGGTAGAGTTCTTTACCTATTCCTTGGCCACGAATTTCTTCAGCCTGGTCCCTGATACCCAATCCTGCCAGCCCGTCCCGTCCAGCTCCTCGATCTGATAGGCCCCAAATTCGCCGCATTGCAATATTTTATAGGGGCCCAACCGTCTCTTGTCAAGCTTCCTCGACCATTGCTTTTCCAAAGAGGAGTCATATAATAATACGACATCCCCTACTGCCAATGACTCCTTTCTTACTCGCGCCATCTAGTCCCACCTCATCTTATCTTCCATGCGACTCCTTTCCACCTGACCAGCGGCCTCTCGCAATCTTTCTTCGGCCGCCCCCACTTGCCATGCCCGAATATCGAGCAGTTCTTCGAAAGACAGGTTTACCTCCAAGTCCTTGCGCCTCCATGTCTTCGTAAAACTTTATATGGGAAAGGTGGCATGCCTCACATACCATAGCGTGGCTGGCGCGTACTTGGTAGTCTTTTTTACCGTAACATTCTCCACGAAGAAAGTTGTGCGTAGGAACTTCGGCCACTGACCAGGCTTGCCCTCTGTCCACTTAGCCAGGAGATTCGTGATGGTACTGTGCCCTCTCTCCACAGGAGCGTTCCCTTGAGGGTGTGCGGCCGTAGTATAGTTGGCCACTACGCCATACCCTGCAAGCAACGTCTTCACCTCATTGCAGGTAAACTCTGATCGTCGATCCATCACGAACTCCCTGACGAAAGGGTGTCGTAGGTAATACTCCTCGATGCAGTTCGCCAAAACCGGGTCTGTCTTCGTTCGGATAGCTCGTCCGTCCACAAACCCAGTAAGGTTATCCCATGCATCGAAGATGTAGTTACACCCATTCTCCCTTGCTGGCATGAATAACAGGTCCAGGTGTACGACCGCACCCACTTCCCTTTCTAACCTTGGATGTAGGGGTTCTCCAGGCCTTTGCGTTGACCTCTCTTGACAAGGTATACAGGACCGGCAGTATTTGATAACCATCGTCAGCATCCCGTCCCAATGGTAGAGCTCGCTTATCTTCGCGCATGTGGCACTTACCCCTCTGTGCCCCCCTGCTATACCATCGTGTAGGGCCGCTATGATATCAATTTGTCGGTCTCTCCCACATACGATCCTCCTGGGGTTCCCGACCTGCCGCTTTATAAACAAGTGGCCGTCCCTTACCACATAGAGGTGCCTCATCTTCTGTGCCTTGGCACTTGCATCTCTATCCCTCATCTCACATGATAGGAGCAACCCCAATTCCATGTAGATCCCATCGTACTCCTCCGCCCGAAACGCCTCCTTGATTTCTCCTTCCTCGAATTCGTCATCTAGGCTTTCAGGAACCAGAATCTCATCCTCCTCTTGACTGAATGAGCCCTTCCGATCGAAGTCTCCCTGCAGGAGCGTATTGGTGAGCAGGTACATCCCTCCCATTAGCTGCTCATGCTCCTCTACCTGAGCGGGGCCTTCCTCTATTGTCCTCACTTCCTCCACCAGATTGTGCGTACCTGCCAACGCCAACTTCATCATCCAACCAACATCCTTACTTCCCCACGGATCCTCCTCCTGAAAGGGTTTGAGGACTAACCCTTCCTTCTGCTCGTACCCCTTTGTTGCCAACCATATGGGGTGGCTGACACAACTGGGCACTCGCAAGGACCATTCGTTTATGTGCAGGCGAACGTCCTCCTTTTGATCCAGAAACCCATCAACTGGCGGTGTGTCTTCTATCGATTCCTCGTCCGATCCGTCCCAGTTGATGCGGCTTAACCCATCTGCCCTGTTCTTGTTCCCTGGGATCCTTTCCAACTCGAAATTAAAGGTCAACCATCTTGCGACGGTTGGGTCAGATGGAGTATAATTCTTCAGGGAACACGCCAGTGCAGTAGGGTCCACCCTCAAGATGAGCCTCCTGCCAAAAACATAGTTCCGGAAGGTCCTTAGGCAATGAAGTACCGCCAGCGTCTCCTTTTTGAACTGAGAGTAGTTCCTCTCAGTTGTATTGAGGGTACGACTTTCGAATCTTAGCGGCCTCTCCTTCCCCTCAGTATCTGCCTGAATCAGGACCCCTCCCAAGGCAGTTGGCCTAGCGTCCGTCTCAATGACGAATGTTTTTTCCTCCGTGACCTCATAGTTGGCGCTCCCAATACCAAGCCTCCTTCCTTAAACTCTCCCTTCATCCTACCGACAGCCTCTTCCTGGTCTTCGCCCCAGACCCATTCTTGATCCCGGCGCACCAACTTCCTTAAATGCTCCATCTTCGTGGCAAAGTCCTTTACGAAGCTCCTCCAAAATCCGCACGTCCCAAGGAAGCTCCTCACATCCGTTATCCAGCGGAAGGGCATTGGCCACTCAAGAATCTTATCTGTCTTCTTTACGTCAGGCCTCCGCCCACTCTCATGCTAGAATCGTGGCCTCCCTCATACAATGTTTCGACTTGGGGCCGCTCGCCGTCAGGTTATGTTCCTCCAATAACCCCAGAACCTGATCGATGTCTTGGATATGCTTCCAGACAAAGCGCCGTACACTGGGCATCACTTCATCTTCCTCCTTCTCCTTCGGACCTTTGACCGGCAGGTCATCGATATATGGCTGAGTGATATGTGGGCTGACCGTCTGCATGACTCTGATCATATGCCTTTGCACCATCGCCACTGCATTCGTCCAACCTTGAGGCGCCACGTTCATATGAATCAGCCCTTTGGGAGTGTGCATTGCCGTTACGGGCCTATCTGGCTGGTATACAGGGAATTGGTCATACCCCGAGTAGAGGTCTATAAGCGAAATTATAGGCCTCCCTGCGCACGATTCTGACAATGCGTCCGCGTTCGGCAATCCTCCTGCGTCCCGCACTATCACCGCATTTAGCCGTTGCAAGTCTTGCACCCACCTTAGCGTCCCATTTGGTTTAATAAAACAAAACCAAGGCGACGCGTACGGCCCACTGGAATAATCGGCCACATGCATCCGCATCTTGCCGTCCAGGTAGTCCACCACCATCTTTTCCTCGTCCAGATTGGGGTACCGCGCGCCCCTTAAATTCCATGGCTCGTGCAGAACGGTGTGGATTCGTATCATCAGGATCTTGTCCACATCCAGCCTCCTACGCTCATCATTATTGAAAGCATACGCGCGGTGCCTTTCCTTCATCATCCCCAGCATCA
Source organism: Chara braunii (assembly GCA_003427395.1). Lineage (NCBI taxonomy): Eukaryota > Viridiplantae > Streptophyta > Charophyceae > Charales > Characeae > Chara > Chara braunii. The sequence goes on along the minus strand of BFEA01000146.1, from coordinate 1,173,921 downwards.
ACGCTCTTTCCTGGGGCGACAGGAAGTTGGGCTTCCCGATTATCAACTTCCCCTCATTCTCGTCGTTGATACGGCACGGCACGGCCAACGCGTGCTCCCGCATACACCGTATCAATCCTCGTTCCCGCTCGTAGTAGGCTTCCTCATCCTCCGTGACGAGCACGGGAACTGGGCGGCACTTCTTATCTACGGTCTTGTACCGCCTTTGGGAGCCCTGCTTAAGCCCTCCCCTAAAAAAGGTCGACTTGTCGTTCGGGCCTGGGCCATTGCAGGGCCTCCTCCCCCTCCTGGAAACCGATACACCAACTCCACCTCTCCCACTTGAGGGTTCTCCAAAACCTGCTCCCTCAATGCCTTAATGGCCTCCGGATCCGCCATGTCATGAGCCGACACCACCTCCATGGCCTTATTCACATCTGTGAGGCTCAGTCTCAGCACCTCAGCCTTATCCTCCTCCTCGGGCACTTCCCAGAGCCGTCTCTGCTCGTTCTCTGACTCCTCAAAGGTGAACGAGCCTAGATTGGGCCTATTCCTCCCGCTCCCCGGTCCCATGTTCCGGCAGGTGATAACTTCATAATTCCCACACGTCGGGTCGCACAGGAGCAGGATCATTGTTCCGTCGTGCTTGTTGAAGATCAACATTTTCGTTCGGCACAGGAACGACCGCCCCAGAAGGATGGGGTGATCGACATCAGGCATAACGAAAAAGCAGGTCCTGGCTCGCACCTTCCCAATCTCTATAATCACATTTGACGCTGTGCCGCAAAAGGCGGCCTTGCAGTTAGCGTCGTGCAGCATACCATGGTCCGAGTGGTCGATCTCCATGCCTATCATCACTGCCTCCTTCTCCCTGATGATGTTCATCTCTGCGCCCGTGTCTACCATCCCAGTACACTTCTGGTTTCTTATCACCAAATCCACCTGCCCGCACGCCACATACTTCCAATTCATCCTTGTCCCTGCCTCAGTCCACTCCACCTCTCTAGGCAGGACCGTAAGCCTTCGCGAGAGTCGCCCTTTCAACTCCCCACGGAGCCTCGGCGCCGACGCCAGGATATCCTTCAGGTTCATTAAGTCATTATGGCCTTCCAGGAGCTTGTCCACCATCCGTTCCACATCAAAACCTTCCTCCATCCGGACCGCGTACTTCTTCCTCTTACGTACACTGTCAGGTAGGCTTGGCTCGACCTCCTCCCGGGCTCCTCTCTTTTTGGCCCTCAGCTCCGCCCTCTGATCCTCCTTTTGTCGGAGCCTCTCATCCTCTTTATCGTCATCCTCTTCCTCTTCCTCCGGGACCTCCACCACCTCTTTCCTGCGTTCTGGCTCCGGCTCCTTTCGAGAGGGTGCCTGAATGGGCTCTTGGCTAGGCCCGACCTTGTTTTGGCTCCTAGTCCGAGCCGCCTGTGGCACCCTCCCATGCGACGTGGGGGGTCTATAGGCCATACCTGACCTAGGGCCCATCCCTTCAGTCGCCACTCTTGGGTACCCCTGTTGGCCTGGCGAAGGCTCAAGTCCGGAGTCATAGAGGAAGACCTCAGGCAGATTGGCCTCCCATTCTCACGCTTCTTCACACAGAGCTTGCAACTTCCGCTGGTACTTTCCCACATTTTCCAGCAGATCTTCCATCCTCCCCAGGAGGACTATGGTCGGCTCTCCTTCGCCTTCCTGCCCCTCGTCATCCGATTCGACGACTATTGGCTCCTCCTTTATAGTCCCCGTCTTTAGTCGCTGAGTGACCTCTTCACTATCCCCTACAATCTCCTCGACTCTTACGGTCGGCTCTTCCTTCTCCTGCCACATCCTAAACATTGTCGGGGGTGCTAAGGGTCCCGCTGCTGCCCGCCGGAGAGCCTCTTGCCTTATTCCTCCCGGGGTCCTGGGGTCGATATGCTCACCCCACTTGTCATATATATCCCCGTCCATACATCCTCCCGCCACCACTCGCAGAACCGCACAGTGTGGCCTACATCGCCATAATGCCAACAGGTGGCATTTCGCCAATCAAAGCGGGGCCTCCCATACCCTTGGCTCCCGTCGTGGCTGCCCCGGCCGCCTTGGTTCTGGCCCCTTTGACCATTCCAACCACCTCCACGACCCCCACTATTTCCTCGCCGGCCTCAGCCGCCACCTCCTCCACCCCCTTGACCTCGGCCTCCATTGCCTTGTCCGCCTAGTCCTTGGTTTCCTCCACCAGCCACGCTAGCCTGCGAGGCCTGTTGGGAGGGAGGCGGTTGGGCCACAAACTGACCCTGGGCCGCAGGATAGCTCGGGGGCCCCATACTTGCCGCTGGGCCTGCATAAGGGACCATTTGCCCGGGCTGAGTTTGACTGTCCCCGCATGAGGTGCAGTGATTACAACTGGGCCAGGATGCAGGCTGACATGCGGCACCCAGTGCCCACAAGCTGGCGCCGGCCCCATACATGACGGCCCGGCCGTCGCTGACGTTGTCGTGGCTGCAGGTGGCGGCGCAGCAATCGTTTGCGGGACCTGCCCTTTTCCGGATCCTTGACCCCCCACTTGTAAATTCCGCTGCTTCCTCTGGGCCTTGGTTAGAATCTGGGAGCCCGTCTCTTCTCTGCCATAGTCCTCGCGCCTAGCCTCCTCTTCCACTGGCCCCAACGCCCGGCCTTGGGCCACGGTCACCCCCCTCTTCTGCACTTCCACCTCATTGTCATACCCCAGCGCTGCCAATACGTCCGTGACGATCCTCTTCACCCCTGGGGTCCCGGACGCGGTGGCGTCCCTTTCATTTCTCTTGCGCCTTTGCAGCCGCATCTGGTGCTGCTCCACCTGGTCCAGGTTCCCCTCTTCCACCCCTTTGTCGATAGTGGCCCAGGTGAGTTTCTCATTTCCCCCTCCGTGACCCGTCAGCTTCGAGGCCTCCGAGCCAGTAGGCAGACCCAAAAATATGGCACACTGCGTTTCTTCGGAGATCCCGTGCACCTTTCGCGCCTTCCTTTTAAACTCGTGCACAAACGCCCCAATCGTGGAAAAGTCATCCTTGTTCATGGCCTCCAAATCCGCCATGGTTAACAAGCCATCCCCCAACCTGTACTTTCTCTGCATCATGTCCCTGAACCTCGCCCAACTACCATTGGCGGCATCCACGACCTTGCCCACTTCCTGATGGTGGCTATGAAGGACATATCTTAGGACTCGCTGGAGCTTGACCTCGTCTGACAGCCCCACCAGTGCTTGCTCCGTCAGGTCCAGCCAGTCGGACACCCGTTATCCCTTGAAGTGGAATGTATCGACCTTCGGGACATTGCTCGGCGCTCTCTCGCGCTTATCCAGTGCATCGATGAGGTCGTCGAGCGTTACAAGCTTTTTCCCACCGTCCGCCATCTCCTCAGGCATTTTGATTAGCTGCCTTCGGCTTCAATCCCCCTGTTATAAGAAGCGATAGGACGAAAGGTTCCACTCAGCAGCCCATTCCTTCACGATCCTATCGGACCGACCACCTAAACACCCGACGCTCTGGACCTGGCAGACATTTCTCTCTCTACTTCCTACCTCCCTTGGGTTCACCTAAGTAAGACCCATTCTCATCACAGAATTCACTCACATACTCGCCTCGTTCATGCCATCAACCAAACCACCAATCATATCAACATTCACACCCACACAGCCATATAGACTACTATACGATCTATCTCATAGTTCTTCTCTTATTTGCTCACGTGCCTAGTTCTCTATCATTCTCATACCCGGATGTCATTCCACCAGGGACAACGGTAGGTTTTCGTCATCCCCGGCAACGGCGCCACCTGTCGAGCGCATCAGTCCGGCACCCCACGTGGCAGCGCGGGACCCTCTCGGCCGCGTCACGCAGGAGTTGGACCTACCTCGAAACGAACACGCGCATGGAGCTTCCTTAGGCCGCTCCGGCCGAGTGCGCCAGCCATACCTCTCGCGAGCCCCTACGACAGGATAGGGCCTACGCGAGGCAAAACTTACCTCCACCTTACGGGAGCTGTCACCTCCCTTCGGTGGGCGTATCCCCGCCGAGCTACCAGTCCACAGTACGAAAGCTACTCGGTTGCACTCGCAGAGGTGGACCGGCCGAGGGCATTTCTCGTTCGCTGTAGCATAGGGGGTACGCGCGGTAATATGCCTATCGGACTCGCACGCGAACCGACATCTTGGGGGTTGGAGTCCCAAGCGAGGCTCGTCGTCGGTCAACTAGGACGCATCCCACACACCATGCGCACACCGCCTCATGAACAAAATAATAAAACACACGCACACACACATACGAAACGACACAACGCGAACAACGCGACAACGCTCCTAGCCCCTCGGTAGCCAACCCATAACTTCCTGATGCAGAAATCAGATAGACGTCGCGCGAGACTCAATATAGAAGTCGCGCGGACGCAGGGCTAACTCATGTCGACTCGCAATGCAAACGCACGCACGCGGTCGCAGTGATGGCGTACTATGTAGTACCAATACTCACGCGGTCCTCGTTACTCTTGAGGGTCGCATGCGACACTCAAGTGTCGGCTGACACGCGCCTTGAGGGTTAATCTCTCGACGCTAGATAACCGCTGTGCGCGGTTGAAGACCACACCCTCTTCTGCACCCTGCGCAGAGGGGTTGAGTAGACAGCTTTAAGCTGTCGTGGCAGTCAAACATCAAGGGGTTTGACTTTGACCGCCGCCACGGACTATAACGTCCAACCATGAAAACGCAAAAGAAAGGAGACTCACTCCGACCCCCATTAGCTATTGGCCCTCTAAAATGGAAAGGGGGTGGATAAGCCCAAACAACGCGCGCACGGAGGAGGTCCGGTATCCTATCCATAGGCTACCCGTCGTCCGGGATAATGAGGTCCGTGCACGGACCCCCAAAGGCTGACCGGAGCTAGTCCTCCACCCACGTGCCGCTTCATGTTACCAAGACCCCAAGTTTAGTGGCCGTGTCGCGCTCGTGATCTCGCCGCCTGATCCATAACTCTTTTAGTGCGGGATGCGACGAGTGTCGCGCACGAACTTAGTATAAGATCGCGAGGGCGCTGGAGTTACACATACTATCTCGCTATGCACTTCCACACGAGTAGCCGCGATGACGGCGTATTGTGTAGTGCCCACACCCAAATGGCCTATTCTGAGCCAAAGGGTCACCTTTCGACGCTCAGGCGTTGGCTGAAGCGTGAGCCGATGACCGTAATCCCTTTAGCGCGCGTAAAACCGACCTGAGGGTTTTTCCGTCTTCAGCACCCTGAGGTGTCGCAACGGGTGCGGGGCAAGACGACCCCTAGGGCAGGAGGAAGTTTGAAGCGGTAGTGAGTTGTCTGGCGCATCACCAGCAACACACTGACCCTTCCGCCCGGAACTTTATCGTTCCACGAAGGTAAATCGCAACGAGGAAAAAAAACAAGAATTAGCGAGGGATATCCCCTTCGACTGATCCTTAGTACGCGGGCACTTCAGGCCACACTAGCTCCACACGTAGGTACACATGTACTGGCACATATATATATATATATATATATATATATATATATACATGCACAAGGGGAATAATTATGTGACGATCCCTTCTCACAGTCATAGTGGGCCTCCTCCTAGCCATACATATATATGTGATCGCAAGGCAGCCCAACCAAAACCCCAAGTCTTTGAACATACCTGCAATCACATYAAAAGTCAGACAAAAGTYAACACACWAYGCGAAGTCAACTCCAACCAGTTCCTATACTCATACYCCTCGCTTTAGCCATGCAAACCCCAACTTCCAAGCAATCAACCTYWATTAAATACTCAGTACCTTTGTTAAATGGTCATTCAATAAAAATCYGGGTGAAAGACTTAACAAAAAAAAAAAAAATCAYCAGGGCTAAAGCCTYTTAGGTTGAGTATGGGGAACGAGTAGGAATYGAGTCGTGAGCCGACGAATMGGCAACCKACCYGTTATCAGTGATATCAGTGATAACAGATGATGATCCTTGMAGGATCAAACTGAACTAGCCCAARTCCTGAATCGAATGTCCACGAAAGGCCTGTTCCATAAGACACGTCAATGCCCAAGCTAAATYATCAGCATACGGGGGATGACCCTCCATAGCACATTCTCACCCAAGTTACCTACCAACTAAATCAAAATCTACCCCTAAGCCAGTGCGCAAGCAAAGGTAGATTAACGGCAGGATCTCCCCTATTCAGAGTGGATCGCTAGAATCGCCATCTGTCATAATATAACCTAACTCCTCTAAATCAAGAAAATTTCGACAGCGCTTTCCGTAGGAAAAGTGCCTTTTCACAATTCATATCATCCCGAATATGAGAACAGAAATAGTCTTTGACTTTCCAAAGTCCAATTTTGTCTAACTCCCTGAATTAGCAAAAATTTGGGCAGCACTCCCTTTASAAAAGGAGACTTTYCARATTTTTACTAAGCCATACATGAAKTTTMGACAGGTTGAACTTTGAGAAGTCAAGAATTGACTAACTCCCCGGATTTGTAGAAATTTCGGCAGCGCTTCCCGTAGAGAAAGTGGCTTACAAAAATTCATACAAAGCCAAGTATAATAAAAGATCCCACAAAATGCGAGAATCGATCTAAGTAAAAACTTAGCTCAGAAAATGTAGGAATTGACCTGACTCCTATCGCTTTAGCACGAGGCGAGCCTCTAAAGCAACTACCTGTCAACCTGACACTCAAACCAAGTAGTAACCTCACTCAACCTCATGCAGGCCAAACCACAAAGGTAAGTACTCTCGCCACCTCAAATCAATCTTTGCAAACAATAGTTGTTAACTTCTCAATGCTTTATCCCCTTATACCCAGCTTACATAGGGCATAAAGTCAAGTCGTCCAATCTTATGGAACTTGCCTGACTCACCCATTGAGTATACACGAACAGGTTGCACAACTATTTCTCTCTTCTTTTTGGGCATATGACTTGGCCGTTCATCTTAGAACAAGGCTTAGTCGCCCAAAACTGTTTAATATCCAACTTATATATACCTCTCTGAGCTTGGTATTCAAAAGTTGGGCATAGGACCGAGCCGTTCATCTTAGAACAAGGCCCGGCCTGCCCAGGGTTACCTTTAATTATACTCTTAATTATACTTTCTTCATTTTATGATAAGCTATAGTGAGGCCGTCCAATCTTATGGAACCCATGYCTGACTAGCCTGTTCATAAATAGGATAGTMTAAAAYAKAGCCAAAATTTAACCCTTYGGGTTCCAGCATGTGCGAGGCATTGGGCCAGACYGTCCAATCTTATGGAGCACATATGGTTCTATGCCAGGTTCGTTGCTCTCTGATCCACTWTGTGCGGCATGAGTCCAAGACCGTCCAATCTTATGGACATGCCCTGCCCTCAGCAAAAATTATCCCCTCAGAATAAAACAAGAGGGGGYTGAGCCGTCCAATCTTATGGACTTGCTMAGACCTCCTCGATCAGAAACAAAAGAAACAGAACAAACCCAAACAAACATGGCAAYCAAACCCTCYAATYTTATGRTACAGGCTTGRCCCCTGAAAAGTCAACCACAGTCAACCCTCACAGTTCAGAGCAATCAGACCGTCCAATCTTATAKAACTGGTCTGATCCTCTAGGCAAYTCAAAAATAAAACACAGCSGTCAGRCCGTCCAATCTTATGGAACTGGTCTGACCCTATAGGACCCTGTCAACCTCAGGCAAAACCACCTTTCACCCACCCCTTCTCCCAGACGCAACCCCTTGTGTTCACAATCTGCCTTCAGGCAATCAACAAACTGAGACTTCGATTGCACACACATTCCTTTATTTAGTCTRACTTGTGTCCTGCCAGTCAATCCAAAGTCAAAATAGGGGTACATACAGTATACTCAGTCAACCATAGCAAGACGTACAAGTAGGGGTTATATCAGGGTATATAAAGGGAAASCAAAYSGTTACCTTTCAATTCCCTGCCTCCAGAGCCTCGCCTAGGCTCCGGCAGAGCTCCCGCAATCGGTGGGCTGACTCCCCACAGAGTCTTGCTGCGGTCCTACGGGTTGCAATCCCGCCTGCCGCCTTCCTCTCAGAACCAATGGACTAGACTTAGAGTAAGAAGGGCAGAAGTAGAGGCATTTAGTCTCTCAGATACAAGAGAGGTGCACTCCGACTCGCAGGAGAGGGACTTGATACCTTCACTCGCCTGAGGGCCCCGCAATGGCAACCAGTGTAACAGCTCGGCCAGACTGAGTCAAACTACCCAAAGTCAAACACCTGACGGCTTCCCGAATCGCAGCAACAACACCTTCCTCCACACTACGCCTTCGCTCCTCCAAGGTGTCGCTACAACTATACGGCCCTCAAACTGCCGCAGCCAAAATAGCGTAGCAGCCTCAGTCAAGCACTTCGTGCACAACACCACCCCACCGCTGTTCTACACAAATGCAACAGTCGTAGCAAAAATGCACAGCTCGCATCCAAGCCCCCGTTGGGCAGAACACAGCGGCGGTGCTCAGCACACAACTGGCCACCTACGACGAAATTCAGCAGGAACAGCGGGCCCAACCATAGCAGACTGTCGGTAATCCGTATGGTTCGTCTCAACAGCCAACACGCCCCTCCCTCCTTGGTCGCGGTCACTCCAGCCCGTCTTCAGGCTCGCAACCAAACAGACCTCGTCGTTGCCGCCCTGCCCAGCGAGAAGACAGTCCTGACGTCTCACAGACCACCCTCAATGTTGCCTTACTCTCCTTGGTTCCAACGAGCGGCGCGCCTGCCACCAAGTAAGCCTCCTGGCTTACAGTCCCCGTCCTTGCTTTGCGGATCTCGGCTGAGACCGCACGGAGCTCCTGCGTATACAGTCCCCGGGCAAGTCCCCGGCCAGGCCCGATTGACAAAACAAGGCCTRATGGCACACAAAGCTGCCCTGAGGTATAACCCCTCGGCCAGGCCTAAGTCCGACCCATAGCCAAACTGAGCAGCTCACAGGAATCTCCCACTGCAGYGGGGCCGTGGACCAGCGAGCTCACAAACAGGCGAAGCTTCGGCAATCGCAATGGGGTGCTCCTTCGGGATCACGTCGCAGGTGGAGAGGAGGCGGGAGCCCTTCCTCAGGAGTATAAGCCAGATACACTCGAGTCAGATAAGCACCCTCGTCTCGGCTCGTTCTGGCCCCGCTACTCACTCAGAACGAGGAAAGGTGAGCGAATCCCACCCCCCTCTTTTACTCCTTTTCCCACTCCGCCATAGCCCAGCGAACCTTTTTCACCTCCGACTCATATTCCACTACTCTAACACTGGTCCTAATCTGACTATCACGCTCGCCCAGCCACAGATCCCTCAGATAGCAAGTTTTCCCGGTCGATTCCATTAAGAATCGATCGAGCTACATTCCCCCAACTGCGCCCGACTCTCTTCTCCGCCGTTTCCAACCTCCCCTCCTCTGTCTGTGCACACCCGGCATGCACATTAAGTCCCGTATCACTATCGGCTGCTCCTTAGTCCGCCTCGCTGATTTTCCTTAGCACTCCGCCCCATCACTACCTTCGCCCAACCCCCTCTCTCACGGATGTACCTACCGTGACAACCTGCCCAGGCACATCCTACCCCCTTCGTTGCCTCTGCTCGGCACCGAGCAACCATTCGCCAGCGCTCGCTTCCTCACCCCATTCGTGCCCGCTGCCTACGCTGTCACTCATCATGGCCCCTTGTATGCCCCGCGCCAGGTACCATCCCCGTTCGCCTGCCCCCGTTACTGCTCCGCTACCCCCGTCGCCTTCCCCAATGCCTCTTCGACCACCCTCTACTCCGCGTGCATCTTACCTGTTTCCGCACCCGGGTTCACCCCTTTCCCGACAACATTTAGCGCAAGCCACATCTCTACTGACTGCCCCGACTATCGAAACCTTTCGACACGCAAAATTTTCAGTCGCCTCGACCGCTCCTCCCACTTCGTTATGACTCCGCGCAGGTTCAATCCTACTAACTGCCTAACTAACTAACCTATCCGTAAAAGTAGCATTAGAATCGATGTCGCCTCGTTCGAAAACCCCCACCTCGCCTCTCTCCCTTCTCGATTCTGTTTAGGATCGAGGGCGCTACAGCCTTTGGGCTCCGTCCGACTCATCCTTCCATCGTCGTTTCTCCTAACGAATCCAGTGCAAAAATGCACCCCGATTCATCTCCCCTCCTTGTTGTCGTCAACCTCAACTCCTCGCAGCCCAACCACCGGTGCCCCGAGCGCCGAGCAATCGGTCGGGCAGTACTCAAATGCCGTAGTCAAACGCCCGGGTATCGGCCTCCCCAACTTCATCCATCCGCCCCCGCACAAGGACCGCGCCGGCTGGCCAGCTCCTCTTTTCACTCCCGCTCTCGATTGAACCCGGTGGGACCCGAGGCCAGACCCTCTTCCTGCACAACGAGCTCCGCTACTCTCCAACCAGCTCGCTGCTGTCGCCTCCGCCCGTCGCTGCCCGCCGCGGCCAAGTCGAAACCGCCGCCCGGGCTTAGTACCCTGCCGCACCCTCTGGGCTCCGCCCGGCCTGTCTGTCCGCACGATCCCGGTGCTGCGCGCACTGTCCCTCTGGCCCCCTTTTTGCCACCGCGTACCCTCGGCGCAATACCGAGCCCGAGTCCGCTTGCTCCCCACGACGCCCGCCACTCCGCTACACTATCACACCTCCCCTAACCGTGCTACGCCGGCTGGCCAGCCCCGCCACTCGCTCCTGCCCTCGCCTAACCCGGGCGGGACCCGAGACCAGATCCTCTCCTCACCCTCCCCGCCGAGGACTACCGAATGCCTCGAGGACCAAATCGCGGTGGTACCCCACCCGTCGCTCTTCCAAGTTCGGACCGCCAGCCGCGATACCTCGCCCCTTGAATCAGAACGGGACCGCGGATAGTAATGAGAACAATAAATAAAAATAAAGAAAAAAAACAAAAATAAAATAACGTAAAATAACTTATACATACATGTGTGAAAGATCCTAAAGACGAAATGGGACTGCTAACACTGTTGTCAGGCGGCCACAAGCAGTGCGCCGCCTGAAATCTACGGTTTTGGGACTTAGGCGCAAAGACGAGTCTGAGTTTTGACGGTACTCTGGTTAGACCAGGCAGCGGAAATTAGGGGAGCTCAGGGCGCCCTTGATTTTGGGCACGCTGAACCTTACGGGTAACCCTCAAAGATGGCGAGATGGGTGGTCGCACTCGGCACATCAACGGACCGTCATTTCCAACCGTTTAGAGGGTTAGACCCGGATTGGCCTGCCGCGGAGAGGCATCGCGGGAACTGACCTTGCAACCACATTTTTTGCGGCATATGACCGGGGCCGAAATGAGGCCTCAAATTTTTATCTATTTTAGTACCATAATTAAAGATGGGGAAAAGGGATTACGACCAGTAGGGAAGAAGGGAAAAACATAATATCCCTTAATTTCTTTATTTTTTACGACATTCAATTCAAGGGGGAATACCCTTGTTATTTTATGTTCCCGGCAATGAAATTAAAAACATAGAAAAAGATTAAAAAATGGTAAAAGAGAAAAGAAACAAAAGGAATTTGGCCATTTATTTAAATTTTCTCGGAATTTAATTTTGGGGAACTTACAGTTAATTTACTA
>BFEA01000146.1:1128922-1141782 GCA_003427395.1 Chara braunii | reverse complement strand
CAGAGTGAGAGAGAGGGCGCTCAAATCAGAGTGTTGGTGCTCTGCACTCACCCACAGAGAGAGAGAGAGAGGGTAAGAGTGTGAGAGCGAAGAAGGGAGGAAGAGATGGCGGATAGACCAGCAAAAGGAGAACTGGTGAACGCTTGACAAACGCAGCGTTGATGCTTATGGCTAGCATCCCTCATTGTTGTTTGGGCGGAATAGAACCAACTGTTGGCTTCAGTGTACCTGGATTGAAATCTGCCCRAATAGAGTTATGATGACCCTGTGTTCTATTCGGGTCCGCGAGAGACAGCATCTTCACAGTGAAATAATGATTATTTCCTATGAATGAAGACCCCAATCAAAGATCCGTATTTGCTCACGTAAGGGGAACTTCGAACCGCAGGGAATGACCGTTAGGATCGATGTTTGGACCAGATTACGACATCATTAAGTTCGATCAAACTATGAGCACATTATTGCCAGGCGGGACACATTTCTCTAATTATTAACGGGCCGAATGAGTCTCCCCCCTGCCAGGGACAACAAATATCTCTCTTTTCCTTCCCGCTGCAAGCGGGCAGAGCAGACACTTGTTGATTGGTTGATTGAGCTTCCCGCTGCCAGGGGGAACAGATATCTCACTTTTCCTTCTCGCTGCAAGCGAGCAGACACTTGTTGATTGGTTGATTGAGCTTCCCGCTGCCAGGGGGAACAGATATCTCTCTTTTCCTTCCCGTTGCAAGCCGGCAGACACTTGTTGATTGGATGATTGAGCTTCCCACTGCCAGGGGGGACAGATATCTCACTTTTCCTTCCCGCTGCAGGCGGGCAGACTCTTGTTAAATGGCTGTTTGAGGTTCCCGCTGCCAGGCGGAACAGATATCTACTTGTTGATTAGGTCAGACATCTCATCTTTGTTGATCAACTTTGCCGACTGGTTGCGCAACAGGCAGGCGGAAACTCGTTGAATGGATAGTCGCCGCTGCAGGCGGGACTGACTTTTCCTCGAGGTTGGATAATTGCCACGGTTGATGTGATCAGTAAATCTCGCTGTCAGCCAGAACAAGAACCGTTGCGGGGTCGGCCAGACAAAGAAGGAGAGAAGAGTGCCAAGGGGAACAAGTCAAAACAGGTGGCAACCTTTTTGCTCGTAATTCGAGCTATTCCCAGCTAGGTGTGCACGGTGTGGGCGAGGAAACTTGTGCTGAAGCCCTTTTGTCCTTTAGATACCACGTCTTGCTGTTTCCCAGAGTAATTGTTTTTCAGTAATACTCCCATGAAACTCTAGAGGAAGGGTGTTGTCCATAACTATGGGCCCTCGAGTGACCTCGGGTCTCGTGATTAAACCAATTTATAACGATTGCCCACTCCTTTATCATTTCAAACCCAACTTAACTGGGTCGAGGCAGACAGCCTCAGGTTACTAGCCGGAGGGGTTTTGACGGGCTACGCTAATCCAGGGCACCCTACCGGTCGCTGAGGACCTCGGAAGCAGGCGTAGCGAGTGACAGGCGCTATGGCCCATGGCTTCGACGAATGGTAGGCTACCCTTCCCCGGGTTTCCTCACACCGTACCGGTTCCGTAGGTCGGGTCCGTTGTAGCACCCACCAGCAAAATTGAGGGGGGATAGCCTCGTCGATCCCTCAACCCCCTCAGTTCCCGCCATGATGCTTTGTCACTGCTGCAGTGACGCCTGCTGGCATCGATCCCCGAGTCCCTGTAGCAGTAGCCCAATGCCGTAACCTATAGGGCTAAGCCCAAGCCTGGTACAGCAAAGCGCGGGCTTCAATGTGAAGTGGTGCCGCGCCATGCCCAGGACTGGGAAAAACAGCCTAGGCCCTCCTTTCCCACCTTCAACCGGCGCACCAGCGCCCGACACTCACGCAAGCCTACTTAGACCCCATCGCGGCCAACCTGCGCACCTACCGGCGCGTCATCCCTACTGTCGGCCGCGCACACCACCCAAGAACGGCTTTAATCCCCTAAACAAAAACTGCAGCACGGCCCAGGTCGGTCGACTAGACCGGCCGCTCCCTTAACCAGAAAAATCACACGCGCGCCTTAAAACTGCGCGCCCACATACCTTCTAGCACAGTTAGGACGGGTCCCGGACGCGGCCGTACCTCGCCCGACTTATACCGACCAAACCCATTTTTATTTTTTTTTTCTATCATTTGCAAAAACCAGTGCGGATACCCTTGTAATGGTATTCGCGCCGACACCGTTTTCCGTTTCGGGCCTTTTTTTCTTCCCGAGGCCCATATATGGCAAAGGTACTGGTTGAAACAACAATTCCTGGATGGGAAAAGATATTGGTGGCAAAAGAACATGTCTTTTTCTCCCTCCTGCCACAAGTAGGCACACACTGTTTTGATTCTCTCTTTCTGCCAGGGTGGGGTTTTTGTTCGCAGCCCGTCAGGGGTGCGTTTTATGCCCCTGAGACATTTTTTCATCTCGTTCGTTATACCGGTCATTCATTCGGGCCCATTGGTCGTTCAAAGGCTGGCAAAATGAGCGGCACTGGCATTTGGGGGGGGGCGGCAGTTCAAGCAAATCCACCGGTAGCTGTCCGTGGCGTTTTCCTGGGAACCCCGCAGTCCAAAAAAAAGTGAAACGGTGTGCGGGCCGCACGGCCTTGAAATTCGAATCTGAAACGGTGGACCCAGGCCTGAAACGGCGTGCGGGCCACAGGGCCTTGAAATTCAAATCTGAAACGGTGTGGACCCCGGTTATCTGCGTGCCTGTTCCTCTCTCTCTCTCTCTCTCTCTCTCTCTCTCTCTCTCTCTCTCTCTCATCAATCAAGCATATACAAAACTACGGGCTGCGCACCCATGCCCTCACGGTAAGTCAATTTTCCCTTTTGCAGGGCCCACCAGCCATTTTGGTCTGGTCATGGCCCTTTTGTTTCCTTCAGGGCCAGATCCCACTAGCCCCTATTGTTCATCTCTGACCATTGATCTCCGTAATCGAGGGTCAAAAATGAATAATCCAGAGTAGTGGGATCTGACCCTTAGGCAGGCCCGCCAGTCGTTTTAGTCCGGTGATTCTCCCGATTTGAGAGCCTTTCCTTGTTCTCAAGTTGCGTGTGGCCATGGAGTGGTTGTTTCTGTACAGAATAGCCAGATTGACTGAATAGCCCTCTTTTATGGGCTGTGCAGTCTTTTGGCTTGATACTCGATCGAGCATAATAGGGAGGAGCGGAGATTTTTGCAAGGGCCCTCGGCTCGATCCAAGGGTGAGGACATGAGTTTGTTTTGGTCTCTGATCACCTGTCTTTCTGTAGGGGTTTCGCCTGGGCCCATAATAAAGATTAAGATTACTCTCTTTGGGAGGAGAACCCCCCTCCAAACGTGAAGTTGTGTTCCTCCTCCTCCTAACACAATTCAACCCCATCATGAAGTTGGCCACCCGTTTACGCTAGATTCAATCAAGGAATTCGAATGAATCTGGGGCAAGTAGGCCGCCAGATACATCGTCATATGCCAGTTGTTACCAGATTTCATGACACCCATGGGGAGATGAATTTGGCTGCCTAGATTCGGTAACCACTTGGATTGAATGGCCATATTCGTCCCGAGATGGCAGAGAGGGGGCAGGGAGGGGAACCCGGGGAAGTAAGGGAGGGAGGGAGGGAGGGAGGGGAGGAATGAAGGGGTGGGGAGAGAGAGAGAGAGAGAGAGAGAGAGAGAGGCGGGGGGGGGGGGGGGGGGGGGGGGGGGGGGGGGGAGAGAGAGGATGGCGCGTGCGCGTGAACGCGCGTGGGTTTGGGGGAGGGGGGGGGGGGGGGGGAGAGACAGAGATAGAGAGAGGCGCGCTCCTGTGGACGCGCGTGTAGAGGAAGAGAGGCGCGTTCGCGTGGACGGGCCGGTGGGAGGGAGGGAGAGAGAGAGAGAGAGAGAGAGAGAGAGAGAGAGAGAGAGAGAGAGAGAGATCCCTCTCTATTTTCTCCCCGCTCCGAAGTGGAGAACTACGATCTGGGGATGAATCTGGCCGCGGTCGCGAGCGCGCGCGCGCGCGCGAGAGAGAGAGAGAGAGAGAGATTTTCCCGCTCTCTCCCCGCCCGCTCCCAAGCGGTTCCAGAACTGCCATCTTGGGATGAATCTGGCCGGCCGATTGCCCTAGATTCACTTCAAATCCATCTAGATTCAGCCAGATCAGTTATTCGGCCCAGATGGAATGCACGAGGTGGCATATTTATCCTCCGATGGCAGTTATGAAGTGGGGGGAGGCCGAGGCGGACACAGAGAGAGGGGTAGGGGGAGGTCCCACCAGCAGAGAGGATTGGATTAAGCCCCTGAATCTGTTTGTGTTTTATGCAGATGTGCAGATTCTTGTCCCTCTCAACCTGATTCGGTGGCTAACTCCCGAACGGGACCGCGCCCTCTCAGTCACTCAGTGTCACCACAGGGCAGAGATAATACAGTGTGTCAACATCCGTTGGGAGCATGGCAACTGGTGGGACCATCGCATTGCTTTGCTGCCTCCCTCCCTCCCTCCCTCCCTCCCTCCCTCCCTCTCTCTCTCACGCACACACACACACCCACACACACACCCACACACACACACACCCACCCACCCACCCACACACACACACACACACACACACTCAGTCAGATACCCACACACACTCACTCGTACTCACTCGTACTCACTCACTGACTTACCCCCGCCCCCCCTCGCCGCCTTACAGACACGCACACACACAGTAAGAGTCTTCAACGCGCGCGTCACAAAGTGAAACACGCGAGCGTCACACACACACACACACGCACGCACAAACGCACACACGCACGCACAAACACACACCTAGAGAGAGCACTGGCCCGAAACCACGTTGCATCAACATGTCTCTCTCTCTCTTTCACACACACACAGACACACACACACACACAGACTCCTACACACAAAAACAACGCAGGCGTCAGAAAATGCAAGACGCGCGTCACAGAATTAGACGCACACACCAAAAAAAGAAGTCGTAATTACTGTCGCGGTTTAGGGTCAGATCCCACTATAGCCTGGATTATTCATTTTTCACCCTCGATTTCGAAGATCAACGGGCAGAAATGAACAATAGGGGCTAGTGGGATCTGGCCTTTACCCCGGTTGGTTGAGTATACGTTGACATTCAGAGCGCTGGGCAGTAATCACATTGCGTGAACGTCTGTTGGGACCATCGCAAATTCGCAATGCTTCGGATTCCCCATGTCCGCATCAAAAGTGTTCTCTTTTTTTCCTCCGTTTTGATTTTTATGGAAATTGTGCATGTGGGTTTGACCCTCTTCACTTTGGCATTTTATCCACGGTAAGCAGGGTTCGGGCCGAACCCCCAAACGTTCCCCCTGCGTTCGGCCAGTCGTGAAAGTGTCTGGCCGACTTTCTCTTTTTGAAGTTCTTTCTTTTCTTTTTTTTTTCCTTTTTTTTTTGCTGTGGCCAGAAGAGGGCTCCGTTCTACCTCCCGATATTTATTTTATTTATGTATAAAAAGAAATTAAAGAATAAGTAGTTTTGAAGGTGGGGGGGCATTGCCACCAGAACATTGGCCAGCTCACCCTCTTCTCGGATGCGCTTGTGTG
The DNA here is from genome assembly GCA_003427395.1 of Chara braunii. Taxonomy (NCBI): domain Eukaryota; kingdom Viridiplantae; phylum Streptophyta; class Charophyceae; order Charales; family Characeae; genus Chara; species Chara braunii. Next base: position 1,136,219 of record BFEA01000146.1, on the reverse strand, counting down.
TGTTCATCTGTGTGTGTGTGTGTGTGTGTGTGTGTGCGATTGATTGATGATTGATTGATTGATTGATTGATTATTTGCTGATTGGTTCATTGATCACAACTGATTGTGTGCGCGCGTGCGTGCGCTCGGGCGTGTGCGCCGTGTGTGCCTGTGTGTGTGCGCTCGGGCGTGTGTGCCTGTGTGTGTGCGCGCGGAGCGCGCTCCAGTGTTTGTGGTGTGTGTGTTGTGAGTTGCGCTGTAGACAACTCGAGAAAAAAAGCACGAGTCATCGGGAGTTTGAACCTGGACAGACAGTCTGACCAGGATGCATTTGACTGATGGATAAGGACTCAACACGTCGTCCAGAGTTCCCTATATATCGCTGAGAAAAGCGGTCGACAGTACTCAAAGTCTCAAACCAACCCTGTGTTGATGGTCTACCTCCTCTTCGATTCTCTTTCGCGTACATAACTTTCTTGGTCATGCTGATTCCATACAGCTTTCTGTTGTGTTCAGAAATTCTCACCCTTGCTTGCACTCAGGATGTTGACTGTTGTCTCATTATTATTATTATTATTATTATTATTATTATTATTATTATTATTATTGTTATTATTTTGTCGAATCTCAACTGCTTTCTTCATCGCTATGAGCATCCTCTCCCTAGAAACCTGACCTTTGTTGTTTCTCTCAAACCGTACCTTTTTCCTGCACAACCACTATCGTTCTCTCAGCTGAGCTCTCCCTCTTGTCCTCCCTCTCTCTCTCTCTCTCTCTCTCTCTCTCTCTCTCTCTCTCTCTCTCTCTCTCTCTCTCTCTCTCTCTCGCTTGCTCGCTCGCTCTCTCTCTCGCTCTCACGTTACGTCTTCCCCGTTCCTTGCTCATGATTTCGTCCCCTTTGTGATGCTTTTTCGGTATCTCCCCCTCTTGAACCTTCGTTCTTTCCTCCCTCTCCTCTCCCCCCTCTCGGTATCCCGTGTTGTCTTCCTTCGCCTCTCTCTCTCTCTCTCTCTCTCTCTCACACACACACACACANCACACACACACACACACACACACACACACACACACACACACACACACACACACACACACACAATGTGAACTTGAGACTTCAGTTTTTGCTTCTTCTTTGTTGTTCCGGAATAATAGTTCACACTACAAAGAAGTATAAACTTAAACAGTTTCCAATCCTCACGACATAATCACTTGCTTACCCTCCTCCAAGCACATGAACGCACAAACTACGGCCTGCACAGTGCACACCGTGCCCTCACCGTCAGTCAATATAACGCATCCCCAACGGACTGCCAACTGGGACCCCTCCTGAACCCTACAACCACCTCCTGCCCCCATCAAACCCCCTCTCCTACAGTGCACACCCTCCCAATGACCGTGCTGGGTCGGGTCTAGGGCCTACGGGGACCCGTAGACCCAACGTTGAAAAAACCCACGCTTGGGTTTGATAATGCGTCACCTACGGTCTGCGAAAATTCTTAATAACTTTCCACAGTCAGCACACAGTGTGGTTGGTTTGACAGAGGCGTGACAAGCCTCGGTGTGACCCGCAGATCTGTTAATTAATATAGCTGTGGCGACCACACCCGCAGATGTGTTAGTTAGCTGACGCGGCTGAGCGTCGTCGGCCTGGCGAGCGGAATGCTGCTTTTGCAGCGGCAGATCTGCAAAAAAAAAAACAGCACTTGGTATAGCTGAGAGGGAACGGGAGGAGACCCTGTCATGCGCCAAGTCTTGGGCTGACCAGTGGTAATGCCTTTTAGCATTTGCAGATCCAAAAAAAAAACAGTGCACAAGAGCAACCAGCAGCGAGAGAGACGCAAATATGCAGCGCAGCTAGGAGTGAAAGAGAGGAGATGTTGTCGGAATCCATAGCTGCCACCATCCTCTGGTCAGTTACCTTCAACGATGTGGCTAGTAAATTTCTTCTCGTGGACCTCTGTGGTTAAACTTTGCCTCAGGCTGGAGCTCTCTGCGGGATGGGAATGATCCAATTTATCTGTGTAGAAAACAGTCAGCAGTGCTACGCACATGACGTGACACTCTCGTTCGCTGCTGGGGCGATTTCGATTTGTGCGGGTGACTGCGGGAGACCCGACGGGGGGGGGAGGGGGGGCGTTCGCAGAATCACCAGTGACCAGCAGCAGGGGGGGTTAAGGCGAAGAGGGAGGACCCAAGAGGGAAGACGTCGTAGACGTCGTCGTTGAGATGGAGAGGTGGAGAGGTGGAGGACAGTGGTTCCATAGATGGTAGCCTGGTAAGCGGTGCCTCTCTCGAACTGGTCGGAGGTCTTCCTCGAAAAAATAAACTGCACTGCAAGGTCGGCGAGTCACCTGCCTCGGCTGCAGTGGGGGGTTGTTACATTCTTTTGCACGGTTCTACTCTCCCTCATGCTGTTCCTGTTTTCCCTGGTGCCCGGTGGCCGGTGACCGGTGGCCAACCGGGAGTAGAACCATTGGACCATGGGTTAAGCATGGAACAGTCGAAAGTATCGGGGGGGGGGAAGGAGAGGCAGGAAGGAAGGATAAGGAAGGAGTTGGATGATGTGGGGAATTGTTTAAGGAGAAAAAATGTCGTTTTGCACTACCATAGCTGAGTTGGAAACGGGGCTTAAGGTGATTGATTAGCTTCGCCATTTCCTCTCCTGTGTCCCTTGCTGGCAGTTGGTGCTCCATCACCCTCGCTTCTCTTCTTCAACCCTTCTCCTCATTTTTTTAATGAAAAGGAGGGGGGGGGGGGGGGGGGGGGGGGGGGGGGGGTGAAAGCTCATATTTTAAGCAATCAGATATGACAATGAACGCACGCCTCTTCCCATTAAGCCTCCAAGAGGCATTGCGACGGCTCCCTGGAGACAGATCCTCCCCTACTGTAGTTTCCTGTGATAAAGCATGATGGACAGGAGGAGGCATTGATTACTTCCCAACCGCAGAAAGGATTGACCTGCGGCCCCTTCTTTTATCACAGTTGTACTGGTCTTGTAGTGAACAAGAAACAGCCACCAAAACGCGCTAAACTTCCTTCTTGCTCTATCCTTTGCATGTCCTGCACTTAAATCTGCAGCTCCGCAGCATCTACTGTTCACGTCACTGACCTCTCAGCCCCCCCCCCCCCCCCCCCCGCCCCCCCCCCTTCAGTCCTGTGCCCTGGGTCTTTCTTTTTTTTTTTTTTTTTTTTGGGTGAAAACCAGTCTTGCCGCTAGGGAGGGAGGGTGATACGTCCAGATCTGGGTCAACATCTCCCCTACTTAAAATGGAAGCGGACTGCAGCTCCCTCGCATCGCATGTACTGTCCCCACATCACCAACCTCATAGCCCCTAGCACTGCTAGCAGGACCCGCCTAAGGGCCGCCTTCCCACCCCGGGGCAGCTGATGGATCAANCCCCACATCACCAACCTCATAGCCCCTAGCACTGCTAGCAGGACCCGCCTAAGGGCCGCCTTCCCACCCCGGGGCAGCTGATGGATCAAAAAAGTCCAAAATAAAGTTGTGAATCAGTCCTTATGGAGTCCCCGTATGCCTACAATTACTGTCCCCACATCACCAACCTCATAGCCCCTAGCACTGCTAGCAGGACCCGCCTAAGGGCCGCCTTCCCACCCCGGGGCAGCTGATGGATCAAAAAAGTTCAAAATAAAGTTGTGAATCAGTCCTTATGGAGTCCCCGTATGCCTACAATTAGGAGTAGTGATAGGTAGGCAGTGTGAGGTGACTTGTCAATGTCGAAATAGAAGATATCTCAGCGCATTTCAATGTCTCCAATAATCATGAAATAAGATCTGTGGTACAATGTCTCGTAACCAGAGGACGTCGGGAAGAAGCTGATAGGAGGGAGAAAAGACTTAGAGGATGGAAAAGAAAGTATCCATCAATATCCTCATAGGTAGATCTCCCTCAAACCACACTCCTCCTTCGGGCATCTCCCGTCTTCCATGTCAGCAAACAGTATCCCAGAAACGAGTCTGACAAGATCTGATCACAGCATAGTGGCATGTAAGCACAAATCTCTCATGAAGACCTCACAACAACGCCCAATGTTGGCAGCATCAATCAGGTAAGTTTCCCTCTCTCTCTCACAACAAATCTCACAGCCCTGATCTCCCTCCTCGTCGATACCCCAATCTGTGTTGAAGACAGTGTGGCAAGCGCCACGTCATCAATCAAGTATACAGTTGGCGCCAAGAGCAGTAAGGCGCCAACACGCAATGCAGCAGTCTCGCATCATTGTCACACACAATGCCAGCGTAGTGCCAGCGTCAAGCCAGCATCTAGCCAGCGTCCAGCCAGCGTCAAGCCAGCATCTAGCCAGCGTCCAGCCAGCGTCAAGCCAGCATCTAGCCAGCGTCCAGCCAGCGTCGAGCAGCAAGTGCAAGACTGACTGTTGACCAACAGGGGCTGAAATAATAAATAGTGTTGACGCAGTTGACAAGCCTCTCTCAGGTACTAGGGCTCAGATTGACTCACAGTCGATGTCCTGGATCACGTACAGTTGCAGACTTCCACTTGGACCGAGTTCTGCCTGGATACCTGCGCACACCGCCGTACAGCCAAGTGTGTGTGTCTGATTGGTGGCTTGGATGGGGCCTCTGCAAACTTTGACTCGTGAGCCTCAATATTCCGGAATATAGTTAACGTTCGTCGACTCTCGGGCGCAAGGTCTCTGAAGTCACGTTTCGGGGGCCTTGTACCCCACGGTTTGGCGTAGGGCCTTGCTGTGACCTGTGGGCAGCCCCTCGCCGTGACGCGCAACCTCATGCCCTGTGCTGTCTTTCGTTCAGAGTGCTAAAGGTGCGGAAAGAAGGCCCAGAAAAACAGCAAGATGGGGTGTGCCGAGGATTTTTGGAAAATTGAGTGTGGGCCCTGTGGTGACACAGACAAAACTGAAATCCCCCGTGTTGGCCCAATGAAGTAAATCGGTTGCTTTCGCGCGTCGCGGAATGCGCGCGCGGGCACGGCGCGAAAAGAGAAAAATCCAAATTCAATCCAAAAAGTATTGTCGAGCTTCCCACTGCGCTATGGATCTTCGTTGAGAGCGGAAGGGCTTCGGTACACTCCGTGTATCCCGTTTCCGTATCAAGTCCCGATGTCGCTCGCTGGTCAGTTCCGAGTCTGACGTGGATGGTCTCAGCCGCGTGGCTCTTTCCTTGTGCTCGTCTTCACTCCATATCCAGTAGTGGAAGCCCTTCGATTCGTAGCGATCGAAACGCTGACACTTAGTGCACAGGGTTTGAGGCCAATGGGGCGCCACTGCCGTCCACAGAATGACGATCGGTTTGTTAAATGGCAGCAGTACGGAGTAGGGTGGGAAGTGCGTATCGATAATGACAAAGCCCGCGTCCACGAACCCAGAACAACGATTTTCAGGAGGGAAGTAATATTGTCCGCCGATCCGTGCCACAACTTCTCGTACGTCCCACTCGCATACACGTGTCCTTTCCTCGTTGTAGGGGAAGGGGCGCGTCGACGAGGGAGATGCGGAGGGCTGGCGCCCAATCGAGTAGCGGTTGTTAGTCCACATATCAACCGATCAAACGGATTTTACACGTCATCAAAAAGCACAATCGAAAAAAGAACTAATTAGTATCTTCCTTCCTTTGGGCACGGGAAAAGCATCTCACGAAACCCGCACAATCATGCATTAATTGGGTTGGAGTTCCGAGGGACTAACCCGCGACTCCGTTTCAACAGACCAAATCAACAAAAATACGAGGCGCCTAGCTTTTTCAAAGTTGTCCCACAAACTGTCTGTTGATGTCGTGCAGTATAAGGCAGATGGCATGCGCAGTGCATTCAGAACTACAGATCTAAACACTCTTGCATTCTCGAACAAAATCCCGTCGAGTGTTGGGTCTAATCAATCGCAGAAATACAAGCATTTCTATACATACATCCGCTGTGGAAGGTGCGAAAATGGCAAGGGTGCACAAGTCAGAAATCAATCGAGGGATTATACACACGCATCCACCATTCACAAGACAAGAAGATTAAGTTCTATGCATATGGGGATTACCCAGGAAACTAATGGAAGAGTTCCGGAAGAAGTTCTTCTTCGCAGGAGATCACGAGAGTTCACTTCGGGTTACATGAGAGACAAACCCACAACACATCGTTATACAAATCGGAGAGAGAGAGAGATACAAGGGATAGACGAGAAAAAGCCGAGACTGACGACACCAGAATTCAACAAGGGAGCATTCGGCTTCACAGCAATAAACTCACTCCAGAAAAATGATCCGCAATCATGAAGGCGCATTCAACGTGAAATTTCAATATGGCCCCAGGCCAATCATCCACTCAACTCCAATTACAAATCCTCATACCCGCACCGACGATCCCGATCGTTGTGTGCTAACTTCCGCCACTGCGATCGTCACCCCGCTGACGCAGACTCGACTCGACTCGCCCGGATCCCACAGTCCGTCGTGGCGATCAAGCGCGCAGCCGGCCAGACTACAGTCAGCCCGACGGGACTTTTCGACTCGCACCAAACGCCTCACCTAGCCACTGCTTCCCGGAAGCGGGCTTGTGAGTGGAAAACGTAAGAGAGGTTTGCGGGTGCGCTTGCAGAATTTATAGTTGCGAGAAAGAAGGTAGACGGGAGAGAAGATTGAGGGGAGATCTAGGTGTAAGAGGAGAAGGTTTAGCGAGAGGTGCTCGAGGGAAGCCATGTTGATCCTTTGGAACCCAATTTTCAGCCAATCAGATTCGCCGCGCAATAGGAAGGTCCTCTTGCTCAACGCGTCTGATTGGTGGTCAGCTATGTAACACCCGCGGACGCGTCCGCGGGTCCAATCTCGGATGGCAGACGTAGACGGGTCCACATCCTCGGCCTACCTGGTCCGCGCCGTGGACCCGATTTTACCAGAATTTTCCTAAATTAAATAATAGGCTAAAAAAAATTTAAAAAAATGGGGTTGTAGGAAATTTTAAGCCCTACAACCCCATATTTTGTTTTTTGGAATCCGACTTTGTTTCGGATTTTAAAAAAATCAAAAACTAAATTCAATTTAAAAAAAAATAAAAAAGTATATAAAGAAAAGTTGATTTTTTTTTTGTCATTTTTTATCATCAGATATATGGTCCCTGAGGTCACCTGTATTTCTGTTTTTTGCAGGGGTAGGAGGTGTTTTAGAAAAATAAAGATACAAAATTTAAAAATATATAAACAGAAAACTTGAAAAAAAAAAGGTTTGATTGATTCATTGATATTGATTGATTGATTGATTGATTGATTGATTGTGTGTGTGTGTGTGTGTGTGTGTGTGTGTGTGTGTGTGTGAGAGAGAGAGAGAGAGAGAGAGA
>BFEA01000146.1:1110880-1124588 GCA_003427395.1 Chara braunii | reverse complement strand
CAACCAATTACCCAACCAATTAACCAATCAATTACCCAACCAACCAATTAACCAATCAATCAATCAATCAATCAATCTGATTCAATCATCAATGAATGAATGAATGAATCAATCAATCAATCAATCGATCTTTTTTTTTTTTTTTTCCCTGGAAACCTCAGCAACCCCCCCAAATAAACAAATTTTTTTTTCTTATTTTTTACTTGGGGGGGGGGTAGCCCCCGCATGCACAACCCCCCCAACTCCCTCACGTGCAGAACACCCCCGGGAAGGCCGCCGAAACGGCTCGTACGGGCCGTATGGGCCGTACGGACGCCCAGTATTTGTATGGGGTGTTACGTAGATCATAGCTAACAGAGGGGACTGAGTGAACCCAATTGTCACATCGAGTCAGCAATCAGTAAGTACATCCTGTAAATATGAATAACAAATTGCAAACTGCATACTTCAAGACTTAGTTGCCTTCTTAGGGAGAACGACTACGGCATTGACTAATATGCCAGTGCAACTATCTCCCCAAGAGTCAGGATGTTGTCATTCTCAAGAAAAATTGAATAACATTCTTAGGAAAAAACACAGTGGACGATGCAAGCATCTTCCCTAGTTGCAGTATGTTGTCTACCATAGTGATTGCTTGATGGTAGGAAAATACAGATTTTGTTTTCGACTTGTGTGGCAGTAACATCGCCTATGACCAGACCAATCAGTGGAATAGTTGAAGCTAGATACTGTATCATCACCACCCTCTTATCTCATGCTGAAAATAAGAGGACTTCCCTAGTGTTGCATGAATAGTTATTCTAAACTTGCCCGGCCCCCCAAGCCAGCATTGGTAGGAGCTTGGTTGATGTTGTTGGTTGCTATGCAGCGACAATATTGGCCATTAGACACCGCCATGTGGGGTTTGGGGGGGGTTAGGGGGAGGTGCAGTGACTGGCCATTGCTCGGCGCTAGCACCGCCGATTTCCCCCATCGGCAATGCCTACCCACCCCTGGTCACCGTGATGAGGGACTGGTACAGCCTTGCTCTCACACCACTGCTGTGGTGCCAACCTACCCCGTGGCTGGGGAGAGATCTGGGTGGTTGGTTGGTGTTCCCCCGTACTATACATAGACCAGTGAGAGGATGAGATCGACGAGTACTAGCAAGAAAAATGAGATAGATGAGAGAAGAATATAGCTTTAAAAAAGAAAAAAGAAAAAAAAAAAACTTGCCCTTGCCTTCATTTATAGGAGGCAAGTGTGTAGCAGGCATTTAGGAACATATCACCTCCCTCAGTGGTGGCCACGGCTCGAAGTTTGGGAAAAAAAAAAAAAAAAAAAAAAAAAAGGAACATCACCAATTATTGTGAGAGAACATAGTTTCTGTATTGTTGTTTTTCAGGACCACAACCCCTCTCATTTGTGATTGTGGTGGTTACATACTATTGACTTGGCGTTTTTTTAATTTAGATTTGTGTGTTTGTCTTCCATTCTCTCATAAATTTCTACGTATGTTTTGTGAGTTGACATGGATCTGTAGACACAATGCAGAGATTTTTCAAGTTTTTGGAAAGGTGCAGAAGGCGTTGCAGAGAATTGTCAAGTGTCCTCAGCTGGTTTAGGAATCCTGAGGCTTTCCATCCGAACATTGACTAAGGGCCTTGCTCCACGACACAAACTCTACATGCATTTGGACGTTTTCAGAACGGGATGCATTCCAAACATTGACTCGTGCCAATGCACCTGGCCCAAAAAGCATCAAAATTCATGTAGAGTGTTGTGTAGTGGGAGTATCTATCTTTTAATCTGTGCTGCCGTCCTCACCTAAAAATGGAACTTCGGGTCATTATAGCTGCATTTGGTCCAACTGTCAGTCTAATGACAGGGCGCTCTATTCGAGCCGGTGGTGCGGCAGTCGCCGTGGTGGAATCTCAGCGGCCCTGCTATTCTACTTGAAATCAGGTCCTTAAATTTCCTGTTTCTTTTTCTTTTTTCTCAGATAATAAACTGATCTGAAGAACAGATACGACACTTGATCTTAGGCGATCTTAGGCGAAAGGTGGCGGCTGTGTACAGCAATCTACCGTATCCTAATCCTACACATCTACAATTGTGCAAATCTACAAAACTGTGTGCTTGATCACAAAAACCTCTGTGTACAGCGATCAACAGTGTCTTACTATCCTATATTAACGGCGGCTGTGTGCAGCAATCAACCGTGTCCTAATCCTTCACATCTACAATTGTACAAGTCTACAAACCTGTAACTGCCATTTGGTCAAAATGGACGTCTTTTATTTTTTGAAAGAAATTGAAACCGAGTTTTTTGGCCGAAAACTCGTCAAAATTTGCTGTTCCTGAGGGTCCGGCGTTTGTAAAACACTGGACCCGCTGGCTGTACATGGACCTAGCTTGAGACCAGGTACCTCCAGGCAGTCCTGTCTGGAGGTGCCTGGTCTCAAGCTAGGTCCATGTACAGCCAGGGGGTCCAGCGTTTGTAAAACGCTGAACCCTCAGGAACAGCAAATTTTGACGAGTTTTTGGCCAGAAAACTCGGTTTCAATTTCGTTCGAAAAATCAAAAAATGTCCATTTTGACGAAATGGTCGTTCTGTGTGGTATATCACAGGGGCTCGTTAGACACTCCTCGGGCGCTCAAAAATCCCGAGGAAATGATCGTTCCATCTGTCCTCGGACAGAGTTCCTTGGAAACCGATGTGAAAACATTTCCTCGGGGTGTCCTCAGGGCGTCCTCGGGCCACAGCCATTTGGCTGCGCTCCCCGAGGTACCTCGCGAGGTCCCTCGGAGTGGGAGTTTCCGCGAAAATCGGGACGGCGGCGGCAGCCTTCGACGACGGCAGCCTTCGACGACGGCACAGTTTTGTAGTGTGGTACAACGGTGGTCCAGCCGAGGTGCGGGCGGACATTACCGCCCGGCAACGTTCGACTTCGGTGGGGACAGCGGCAACGGTAACGAAGAGTGGCGGACGGGGTCTGTGGAGGGCCCGAGGTGACCCGGCCCCTCGCGAGTGCCGGCGGGAAACGGACAGGCCTCCAATGGGCAGCCGTTTCGAAATTCGGCCCGTCGTCGAGAGCAGAGGTCCGCAATGTAAACCGGCGGAGGGCTTCATCAGCCATCACTTGCCGTCTGCCATTTGTCGCCCTCAGGTTGGCCGTTACGCTGCGGTTGTCTTACATGGCCGACGTGTTCCGCAAGCTGCGGCGGCTCCTCCTCGTCGTGATTCTGCTTGTCGTTGTCATCTTTGTTCACGTGTGCATATTGGGGAGGTTGCCTTCACGTACTTGCAGGAAAGGAGGGGCGAGGAAGAGCGTGGCCATGGACGGGAGGCGGCCGACTCTGAGGACGTTGTCCGCCCCTTATCCCGGCGACCGGGCTCCGATCTGTGCCGGTGTAGGCAGAAGGGCGGCAGGTCCGTCACCGTATGAAGGACTGCCGCCTCACTTGCAACCGCTGCCCGATTCGGACGAGGGGGAGGCGGAGGTGGACGTGTCGACGACAGTTCCACTGGGTAGCGGGTCTACCCAAGAGTGGACGGGTAGCCAGTTGTATGATCGCCGCGGGGCGAAGTACGGGCAGTCGTTCACTTCCCTCCTTCACGACGGCGCGGAGGAGGAGGATTGCCTTCCCCCCTATCGATCCCACATTTGGCCTCCGGAGCGGGAACCCGTCTTCTGTCACGCACACTGTGCTCGTGAACCCTCATCCCGACGACGACGCGGGGCAGGTCACATTCGGCGGCAGGGGCACGAGGGGCGGAGCGGCGGCAGAGGTGACTTCGGGGAAGACGACGGCATGGCCTCGAATGCAGGCAACTTCTGGCCCGTCAGTTCCATGCACTGTCGGGCAACGTCCTTAGTGGATGACCCTCAGTCCTCCGTTGTCCGGGGGGCGCGACGACGTTCATCGTCCCGTAGATCGGGCTGTGACTCACGAAGACTTCCCTTCCGAGGGCGCGCATGGAGATGGCAGGCGGGTGTGGAAGGAGGCGAGGCAGGAGTTGCGGCGGCAGCAAGAAGAGTCCATAATGCAAGGTGTGGAGCATTTACGCGTGGGCGAGCGGAGTGGGCAAGCAGACGTGGCCGCCGGGGGGGGTTACGCGTGGACAAACGCTGGCGAAGTTCCGTGCGACGTAGACGACGACGACAGCGGCGACGTGTTCCCGTTGCGTGCGCCGAACATGGGTGGGAGGGGCGGCAGGGGCAGCACTTCGACTAGACCGGTGCGCAGGCGGACGAGATCGACGACGACCTCTGCAGACGCAGAAGGCGAGGGGGATGGGGAAGGAGGGCGGAATTTCTGTAGAACGTCCTGAACGAGCCCCAAGGCATGCACACGACTGCCGCTCGCGCCAGACAACAACTCCATCTCAATGTCGTCAACTAATCACACTAACTGGCCACCGTCGCCGCTTCCACCGCCCAACGACTCGCCCACACTAACAGGGAACGCCCCACTATCAACGCACCAGCCCGAAGCCGCGGATCGAGACACAAAAAGGAAAAACTTCCGAGAAACTCAAAATCGGACGGCATATGGCGCGGGGACTACGAGGCATGACTGTCGCTCTCCGCTCTGCGTCCCTCACTGCTGACCGAAAATTGGACGGCATGGCACATGTACTGCGCCCGTCGTCTCTCCGCACACTGCTTCCTCCCACCGCCGCCGTCAAACGTTCCTCCATCGATGCGGCCCGCAGCTCCCGCCGCCACGCGGCGTCCTCTGCTGTCATCGCCGCATCATTCGCTCTGCCAGCGCCTGGCGCAGCATGATAGCCTCCCCAGTAGAAGTTTCCATGCACAACGGCCTGGGGGGGCGATGGATCCCGAGATCCACCTGACGGCGAACTCCACTGGCGTCAACCTCCCACAGCAAGTTCTCATCGAAAGGGATGCTGGTGCCGATCAGGATGTTGTGCAAGATGCAGACGGCCACGAACTGCTGGGGCAAGGTCTCCATGTTGATCTTGTGCGAGCCTAGGAACAAGTGCCACATTCCTTTCAGTCTCCCGAATGCCCTCTCCACTGCCCCCCTCGCGGTCTTCTGCTTGCTGTCGAAACGACTCTCCAGGGGATGCTGCGCCATGCCGCCAAACGGGACAACCATCCATTCGCTCGGCGGGTAACCATTGTCGGCCAGCAGATAACCATTCGTCTGCACTTGGAACGGTAGCAGCACAGGAGGCCCTGTAAACAACTCTCCCCCCGCCGCCCGCGACCATAGAGTGGAGAGATGGATGGTCCGGACGTCGTGGCGGCTCCCCGGATATCCCACGAACACGTCCAGGATGCGCAAGTCCAAGTCGACCACCACTTGAGCAACGATAGAGACGCGTCTCTTGCGGTCGTAGTAGTCTTCTGTAGGTGCATTCGGCGGCTTGTCCACGTAGATATGGGTGCAGTCGATGCACCCATGGCAGTTCGGGAAACCCTTGTCCGCAAAAGCACGCAGAACGATCGCCTTCCGCCCCCCAGACGGCCACGCCACCTTCTCCTTGTACACCGAAAGCAGCGCAGCAGTAACGTCCCGGCGGCCACCAAACCTGAACCCCTGCCAATCCCAAAGCTGCAGCTGTTGCTCTCGTATGTCTCGCCCGACGCCCACCTGTACAGCGCGTAGGCGACGATCTGGTCTGGTCGCAACGGCTCCCTATAGAACGTCACGTCGCTGGAGAATCGGCGACAAGTTCTCAACGATCTCGCGGAAGACACGTGGAGACATCCGTAACTTGTCGCGGAAGTAATCGTCAGTGGCGTCGTCCGCAGGCCGAAGATCCTCCCAAGTCCCCCCCGTCCTCCTTTTTACCCACCACCTCGGCATCGCCCTCGGTAGTCCCCCACACCCCAGTGCACAGCACACCTCCAACACAGCATCACAGATGGCAGCGCTATCCAACGCTTCAGTCGTCGCCGCCGGCATCAACTTCCTTCTCCGAGCACGTACTCGTGCCCACCGCCGTTGACCTTTGACCTCCATGTCGCAATGCATGATGACGGCGGCTACGGCAGACCTCACGGCAGCCCTCTCCAGAGCGGACAACCAGGCCCTGACGTCATCCCCATCACCCACTCCACGCACATGGACTACCTCAGACATCGCAGTCATCCTCGCGGAGTGAACTCGCCCAACACTCGACCGGACGCCCCCAGCAATGGACACTGCCCACGAGCAAGTTGGCGGAGATGGCGGTCGTGCCGCGGTGCATGAGGACGAATGAGCAAGGCGGAACGCGACGCTCACAACAGTCGACGGAGGGCCACGGAGAGCCATCTCTTCAAATACTTGTGGAACATTGTGCTGACGTCACAACGGCTAGCGGCTCCCCTGCGTGACGCCCACTGCAAAACCCCTCAGAGTCCCCGATGGGGTCGCCCCAAGGTACCCGCATGTCCCCGCGGAACCACACCGCACGGCATGGTCGGCCGATTCGAAATTTGAATTTTGAAAGTACACGCGCGCGGATTTTTTTCCTCATTGCGGCGGCGGCAGTCCCTTTTCGAATTCGAAGGCCAAACGCGGTGGACCAGGGCCGCTTGCACGGACACCGGACGATGGACCACCGCCCAAACTTTCGTCCCGCGGCCGCGTATAAAATTATACGTCTCCCCGCAGCCAGTCCTCCGAGCATCCTCGGGCGTCGTCCCGAGGGAGCAGTGGAACGAAAGCGGGAAATTCCTCGGGCTGCCCCGAGGATTTCCCCTCGGAGCCCGAGGACGCGCCGAGGAGTGTCTAAAGAGCCCCACAGAAAGAATCCCCAAAAAAACAAAGAAGGCAGGTCAAGAAAAACAAAGAAGGCAGGCCAAGAACAGGGCCGAGTTCCGGATCCGGCCGGATACAGATCGGGGGCTAGGTCCCACTTTTACACGAATTCAGCTATATTGACCGTAGATAGCAAAGATCAACGGCCAGAATCTCTTAATCCGTGCACGTGGGACCTTGCCCCCGGACTGCAGGAATATCTACACGAATTAAGCGACATTGACCATAGATAGCAAAGATCAACGGCCAGAATCTCTTAATCCGTGCACGTGGGACCTTGCCCCCGCACTGCAGGAATATCCATCCCAAGTAGTGACACCACCCCCAATCACCCTACAACGTTTGCAAGGTCTCCAAACTATCCTATTCTTCTATAGTGATCTACCCTAACCCGTCCTACAATCAACGAGCAGGAGTGGATGTGCGGCCGCAGTGTGAGTATGCCCTGAATACGGGGGCAAAGAAAGAAAAAGAAAAAGGAAAAGAAAAAGAAAAAAAATCATTTTAAATGGACCCAACAGCAAAAAAAAATCCTTTGACATTTCGTTCTATTTCTTGTATTCAGCAGGCCTGGGGGATTTCAAGTTCTTTCGACGCAGCCAATGACTGGTCAATGAAGATGCAGGCGGCACATTTTCAACGGGTAGTACAGTACAGTCTGTGCTTTCTTCTTCCAACTGGTTGACGTAGTAGGGGTTGCTCACATTCACACTGGCTATATCTTATATGAATCTGACCACATTTACGGCCGTAGCTGGATGGATCTGACCGCAATTACGTCCACAATGCCCTTAAAGATGGAGGTAGCCTATCATACACAACCCAAGCCTTGCCCTTCTCTAAGGACTTGATCATCATTGGCCTGGAGGCCCTGGACGTCTTTGGGTTGGAAAAAAATTGGAAAAGAGAGCTGATTGCTATCTTTGTTAAATCACAGTTCGTTAATATCTTCCGCGCACGTCTACCTACCGGTCGGTAGTCATGAAGCCCGCTGGCAGTAGGAGCAGACCTGGGTCTAGACCAAACCCGATGGGGGGCAGCTATACCCCAACGTCAGGAGGGGGCTGGAGCGGTGTGGGGGAGGTGGCAAACACGCCCCCGCGGGGCCATTACCCAACAACGGAGGCAGAGGCACAGCTTCTGGATCTGCATCGAAAATACCGAATGATGGAGGGCAACCGGAAGCAGTACAGCGAAGACAGCCAAAGCGTCATCCGGCGCCAACGAACAAAGATCGAGAAGCTTAAGCACGACAACATGCTGCTGAAACAGGAGTTGGATGCCCTGTTCAGAGGGGACAATCCCGGCGCCAGCCACCTCGAAGCTCAGCAAGAGCTGCTCGATCTGCAGGATGTCGTCGACAGCCACATCCGTCAGATCGATGCCGAGAAACACAAGATCGAGCGAGTGGAGCAGTCGATCAACATGCTGGTGGTGAAAGCTCTGGAAACGAGGAGACAAATCGGCGGCGTGAACGCGTGCAAGGAGATGGTCCTGCATGGCAACAAGCACATCAAGGTGCTGGAGAACAGGCTGGAAAGGGCGTTGGTGAAATTCAATGAGACGCTGGCGTACAATCGCAACTTGCGGATGCAGATAGATAACCTGAGGAGGGAGAGAGTGGCGTTCGAGAGCCTGTACCAGAAGCTGGAGAGAGAGCTGCACGAGAAGAAGAAGGAGATGGCCAACGTGATAGAGATCTCCAACATAGCCTACGAAGCACGCGATCAGGCGCAGAACGAGATTGCCGCGCTGAAAGCTCAAGCGGACAGAGAGCAGCAGGCCTTCGAGTTGGAGTGGAAAGAACTGGGAAGACTCATCGAGATGGGGCAGAGAATACACGACATGATCAAGCTCACAAGCGGGAGGACTGCGCGCAAGAAGAGGATGGGCGATGCGGAAGAGAGGAAGAGGAGGAGGGGGAGCCTGAAGAGAGGCCGCGGCGACCGGGGATCGAGAAGCAGCGTGTCTGTCAACGTGCAGACCTACGAAGAGGCATTCACGAAGATCCATAAGGCGACCGGCATCGAGGATATCGACGAGCTAGTCACGCTGTTCATAAACACGGAGGACAAGAACTTCTCGCTTTTCAATTACGTGAACGAGCTGAATCAGGAGGCGGAGAAGCTGGAAGAGGCGCTGGGCGAGACCAAAGCTGAGATCGAAAGGTACAGGGGCCAAGGGCTCACCACGGATCACCAGAGGAAGAAGATCATCACCGAGTTGGAAGAAAGACTGAGGCAGATGGAGGAGCGGTCCCAGCACTTCGAGGGCAAATATTCCAAGGCCATGCGGTCGATCAATGCGCTGAAATTCCAAGTCCAGAGCTTGTTCAATCGGATAGGCTGCAACACTCCCTACGTGCGGGAGATCTTGGGAGAGGGAGGTGTCACGGAAAGCAACCTGCTTCAGTACCTTGGAATCATCGAGCAGCGGGCCAACGAAATACTCCTCATGTACGCCCTTCATCAGAACCGGGTGCAGAGCTCCAGCATCGACTTGTCGCCCATGCAGCAGCACCAGTTGCAGCACGTAGACCATCGGGTCCTGATAAACCAGGGCCCAAGTTCACCGTCGGGGGCGGCCCAGATTGCAATTGAGCCACCCGTCACGTCGGACGAGTACATGTCGGAGGAAGACAGTGACGAGGAACTGGATGATCGACCAATCAGCAGGAGCGAGCTCGTAGAAAAGGCAGTGCGACGAATACAAAAGCGCGAAGCCAGTGGGAAGATGAGGACGAACGTGCGGCGCACCAACACCAAACGATTTCAAGTTTCCTGAAGGCTGAAAAGGACGCAGGCTGCCCCGCCAGCATATTAATTAGTAGCTGCGGTACCTGGACTGGACGTTGGCCCAGATGCAGCTATAACTGCCATTTAGTCAAAATCACGGACATTTTTTATTTTTTGAACGGAATTGAAACCGAGTTTTTTGGCCCAAAACTCGTCCAAATTTTATTAATTTGCTGCTCCTGAGGGTCCGGCGTTCTTAAGACAATGGACCCCCTGGATGTATGTGGAATTAGCTTGAGAAGAGATACATACATCTAGGGGGAACCGCCTGGATGTATCTTGTCTCAAGCAAAGTGTCTGGTCTTAAACGAAGTCCACGTACATCGGGGGGGCAGCGTTTTGAGAAAGCTGGACCCTCAGGTGAAGCAAATTAATTAAATTTGGACGAGTTTTCGGCCAAAAAACTCTGTTTCAATTTCGTTAAAAAAATAAAGGGTTAATTTCAAAAATATTGCTGTTTCGAAGTTTGGCAGCAAAAATGTCGTCCCTTCGAAGTTTCCTTTGCAAAAATAAATAGAGGTTTCGTTGCAGCTTTATCGGGTTCCCGTAGTTTGCCAGCAAAAATAAAAATACAGAGTTTTGCCAAGTTTCACAGCAAAGGACCCCTAGGCCCCTGGCCTCAGGGACTCAGGGACTCAGCGTTCCGGCCTCAGGCACTCAGCTTTTCTNCCCTAGGCCCCTGGCCTCAGGGACTCAGGGACTCAGCGTTCTGGCCTGAGGCACTCAGCTGTTCTTTTTTTATTTATTTATTTATTTTATCTTTTTCCCACGGGCGTTTTTTTTTTTTTTCGGCCGTGGCCGAGGCATCTCAGCCGTGGGCACGCCCACATGCGTCGGCCATGCTTGGAAAAAAAAAACAAAACAAAAAAAAACGCTGAGTGCCTGAGGCCAGAACGCTGAGTCCCTGAGTCCCTGACGCCAGAGGCCTAGGGGTCCTTCGCTGTGAAACTGGGCAAAACGCGGCATCTTTGCTGGCAAACTATGGGAACCCAATAAAGCTGCAAAGAAAGTCTATTTTTGCAAAGGAAACTTCGAACGGACGACATTTTTTTGCTGCCAAACTTGGAAGGAGCAATACTTTTGCTATTAATCCAAAAAAAAAGAAGTCCATGATTTTGACGAAATGGCAGTTCTATTGAAAAGGCAACCAATCATACGTTGAAGAATACAAAAGGAGCGCGAAGCCAGTGGGTAGATGAGATGAAGCCTGCGGCGCAGCAACACGGGAGGATTTCGACTCTCCTAGAGGCTGCCGTCTTCGCACGAATAGAACGCCGGCCTGGTCATCATAATAATATGATAGCTGCTGTTTCTAGACCGGAAGTTGCCTCAAATGATGCAGCAATAATCACCGGGAAGTCTCTCGGGACGTTCGATAAATTTAAATTGGAATGATGCAGAGAAGATTGCTGTCTCCCTCCGAACACAACGCACCTCATTATGGCTGTACAGGAACGGAAAGATCGCTTGTATATATACATAATACATTCATTATCAGGGTGCGTTCTGTTCGGGGAAGACGGTAGTATGGGCCGGCCCTTCGCAAGGATGACACCCATATATATATATTAAATCGAAAATTGGTCCGAATTATCTGAAAAATGAAAAGAAAAAGACCCGGGGGCGTTCTATTCGGGTGAAGACGGTTGTAATGATAATCAAATATTTGATCATGCATTGTGAGCTTTCTGATCACAGGGCCTGCTAGTTGCACCGCTGGCCATCGGCCAAGATTGCGAATGCATTTGCACCGGGTACATGCCCAGGTGCGTTCTCAATGTTGGTGGATGGCGTGTCTTTTTTAATGCTATGTTATGTACCCCCTTGAACTTTTTTTTTTCTTTTTTGGATACCCCTGTCTGTCATATTACATTGACTAAATGGTTGTGAGCGTCAATCAGTTAGCATCACCGATACATGACCGATTTTTATATTTTTTTTAAATCCAAGGAATTATGCTTTCGTCTCTTTCGCTTGTGTTTGTGTGTGTAAACGGGCAGCAGCCTTGAGATATCATCCTCGAAGTGACCGGGCCCAGAGTTATTCCACTCCTCTGATTCGAACTCTTTCATGGGTGTACCATTCGGCCACATGGCTCGTTGGTCCATTGTGACAGTCTGCAAATACACGGTCTTCGTATCCCTGCAAGGGAATAGTCTTAGGGCCTCGTTCGACACCACGTACAGTGTAAGGATACTTGCACCACACCCTAATGATGGAAAAAACGAGCTCCAAACTGTGTCCACATTTTCAACTTTTAGGGTCCGCCCTTACAAAATGAGGGCGCCCAGACAAAACAAGGGAAATCTCTAGGGAGCCCCCGAGGTGACTTGAAATGTGAAATGGAGCGCGTTATTTTTATTTATTTATTTATTTTTTGGGGGGGAAAGTAGCGCGTTATTCACGGAGCCTGTCTTTTTCTTTTTTTTTTCTTTTTTTTGGCGAAGTTTTTTTTTTTTTTTTTTTGGCGAAGCATGGTTGTTCCTGGTCCAAAGCGTTCGTGTCCGGTCCTCTGCCCGGGACAGTGGCAACGACGAGACCCAGTACTGCTGCCTCCAGTGCCGTTGCGAGGTATTGGTAGCCATTGGCAGGGTACGAAGGTCTCACGAGCTGGAAGCGGCGGTCGTTCCAATTCGAAATCTGCAGTTCGGCAGCGGCGCCCCTGCCAACGGCCAGTCCATGGTGGGGTGTCCACAGAGGGCAGGACACAACCTTCCTCGGCGCCGGCCGATCCATGTAAATGGCCGCACCATCCCGCACGTGTACCCATGTAAATGGCCGCACCGTCCCGCACGTGTACCCAGATGCCTTGTCATTTTCACCACTGCCTGGCGGTGCACTTGTCTTCGTCTCGCCTCACGTGCGCGCATGGCAGACCTCCTCAGGAAGACTGCTCCGCTGGCATTTCTCCTTGTGGCTTTGCTGATCGTCATTCTGCTGCAACTGTGCCAGTTGTTGAAGCACAGCAGGGCTTCTCCGCCGAAGAAGGCAACGAAGAAGGGCGCCTGAGGAGGCAAGTAGAGGAAGGGGATGGGCGATGATAATCTGCCTGCGTGGCCCATGTATGGGATTGGGGGGGGGGGGGGGGGGCAATGGGGTTCCCGACGGAATGCGTCCCTGATTTGACCCCGCACTGTACGCCCATCTTCCTCCTTACATGCAGCCTTTGCCAGATGATGACGAATGGGTGCCGCCCCCTTCAACCCTCCCTCTCGCATGGGGGTCGACACAGACCTCCTACGATTCTGGGGGCAGAGCAGATGAGTGTGGCACTGGGACGGGTCCGATGTCCTCCCTCTTGGCGGGAGCGCCGGGGGGGGAGCCTGATCCTCTGCAGGACTGCAACTGCATTTGTCGCCGACGTGCACAATGGATGTGTCGATGTAGCGGACCTCGGGTTAGCCTGCGAGACCAGCCCCTTGGCCTGTTCTCACAGGCCTGTGTTATATTCGGGGTAGGCCAGTCCAGGCCGGTACCTCTGTCGGCACCAGCCAGTCCAGTCCAGTCCCATCAGTCCGCTGGGGTATACCCCAGCCATTGTCTGTTTTCATTCTCATTCCTCACTTGCATATTTTGGAGTACGTGCGTTGGAGTCTTGCGTGGGGAGCTGCGTTGTGCCATCTTGCTCCCCCTTCTTCCTCCATCTCCATCTCTGTCACTAGCGGAGCACCACACCTGGTGGGTCCGCTACATTGGTATCGGAGCGGGAACGGTCCCTGCACCCACCCACCACACCGCACAGCAGCGAAATACGGCAAAACCCGACAGTCGGGTTTTCGGCTGTTTTTGGGGCGTTTTCGGGCAAAAAAGCGGAAAAAACAACGAGAAAAGGTGTTGCAGCAGGAGAGCTCCACGTGACGAAAAAGGAAGCCGCATCACGACGCGTGCGCGAAGGCCAAGGCCGCTGCACGTGCACGCCCACGCTGCCCCGCTGCACCGCCCCGCCCCGCCCCGCTCCCGGATTTATATTATCAAGATCCGGGATGCAACTGCTGCTGTTGGGGTTTGAACCCAAGCACTTGCTGAGCCATGCGCGTGTCTAAGCAACCTTATAACACACTCACCACAGTATGTCCATGGCTTTGGAGCACGGCACACTCGTGTTGAAGAGGTGTCCTGCTGGCTATTTACCCCCCCCCCCCCCCCCCCCCCCC
>BFEA01000146.1:1078332-1085832 GCA_003427395.1 Chara braunii | reverse complement strand
TGCGGTCCCATCCTAGTATCAGACGAAGAGAACCCTGGATTCACGCAGGCTATCTGCACACCCATTTTTTGTCGTTTTTTTCCCATAAAGATATGTCCCAGGATTTCGAAAAGCTACACACCCGGAATCTAACCGAGAAAATACACCAGGTTCATGTCAGCAGGTTGTATTCCGTTTTTCGGCGGCCAAACACGTTTCCCTTTTTTTCCGACCCAAGGCCTAGCTCCAAGATATCTGCCCACCCGTCGAGTACCCCATTATGGTTCCCGGAAACCTCCCGGACCGTTTTTAAGAAGAGGTAGCCAGGAAAACCTTTAAGCCGCATTTCTCGCCGTACGGATACCAGAGCCAAACCCACTCCCCCATACTCTGAGGAGTGGGTAATCAGCCTATGGACCTGGCTTTTAAGGGACGCCTTCTTATGCTGATCCGGTCCAAACGACCAGTAGTCCTTAGTACATAGGATGCTCAATGGTCCATTGTTCCAAACAGAGGGCTGGTTCTTACACGTTGCAACACACCGAACCGCTGGCGGAATAACAAAGCAGATAACCTGGCAGCCAATGAAATCCCATCTTCCGGTCTCGTCGTCAGTCCTAACTAGAGAAAAGTTGGGGTCATAGGCGTGGAGGAATTTATCTATCAAACTGGCACCCTTACTTCTTGAGACAACATCACTTCTGGGTAACAGAACAAAGATGCTAACATTGTCTACCAATCTGAGACCCGATATGTACCTCACATCTGTTCCAAGAGACTTTAAAAAAGTGAATTCATTAAATGAACATAACAAACATGCTAGTGCCGGACTCGAGCTTTTTCCCATCGGGATACCGACGACCTGCTTGATGATTCTCCCAGCAACGCATGCATATGTGTGTCGAAGGTCGTACTCAACAAACTGCGTGACAGTAGAGAACTTGAGGGTTACCCAACCTCCTTCACCAAAGCTCTTTGAGAAGCTTGCCCCTTTACCAAACCTGTTGATCCTTACGCAGTTGTAGCCTTCGCCCACTGCCCACTCACACACCCAATTCACGGCTTCTAAAATTAACTTGTGCGGAAGCCTAGTAAACATTTCTTTTATGTCAAAACTTGCAGCCAGCAGACAGCCATCTGACCATTTAGCAGCTCGTTTATCAATCCCCAGGATCCGTGGTTTGAGAAGATTAGTGGACTTCAGGTTGAAATGGGATTTTAATGGGAGGCTCCACAATAGGAAATTGATAGCTCTGGCCACTATTTTGCAAGCCTTAACCCCAGGTTCAGCGAACGATGGTGAAATTGGTCGCCATCTAGAAATATCCTTATGTTTCGGAATACCATAACAATTGCCAAGTGCGCCCTTACCATCCCATGGAGCAATTTTGTTGGCATTTATAGCCCCATATTCTCTACTACACTTGCTCAAAACTTCATTTTGACTGGAATCAACCACCTCAAATCCTGGGTTTTCCCAAAAAGGAAGATGCTGTACGATTTTGAAATTGGTGCACTAATTAAGCTCTATTACTACACCGAGTCTTTTGACAATGGGCGAACCCGAGCCATTTTGAAGGGGGTCGTTGGGCGCGTACTGAAGAAGAAATGTGGATTCAAATGTCTGACTGTTATAATAATTAAAGCATTTTTTTCTGATTTAATTGTGAAACAGGAATGTATCCAGGTGGTAAAGAAAGAAGTCAGAAGACGGTGCCAGCCGCAATGTGTGGCTGAGTTCATGATCTCTTGCTTACGGTTTGTGTGGAAGAGCACGAGGACGATTGGGGATCATCTCCATAACCATAGGCACGTGGCTAAGGGAGGGGATTTTGACTGTGTCTGTGCCTCGCAAGACTCTTCCCTGCCTAGGAATAATGACGGTCATGTCTGCTTTCGTTTTTCTGATTTTGTTGAACTGCCTAGTGTTCTATGTAACTCAAGGAATGCATTACCACCGGTAAAGGAAGTTACTAAAGGCTCCATAAACAGGACTTTAGAACGCAGCTTGGAGAGCTGCCCAGGGGCACCTTCGATTCAGGATCAGGAACTGTTAAGCTGCCTGAGGGAATGTAGTCGAGAGGTTAGTTCCAGAAATGATCTACTAATGGACTGGAAAGAAAAGCAAGGTAATTTGGTGGCTTGCCCTATAGATCACAATATCGGCGATACATTTGTGTGCTGCAGAGTTATTACTCTCAGGCTCTGGCTAAGTTTGAGGGCAACTGCAAAAGTGAGATCAGGACAAATTTACGTGCCTGTCCAGGATAGTTCTGCAGTCTAATGTGCAGAAAATTAAACTTCCCCCCGTCACGAAAAAGTTGCTTAGCATCCTTCAAAAAAATCCTTTGGCCGAGCGGACAACCCCAGGCAGTCAACCCCAGGCGGACAACCCCAGGTGGACAGCCCCAGGCGGTCAGGGGGGTCCCGGACGTTCTATCTGGTAACCTAGGTTTTTTGTGATTTTGATACTTGTTTTTTCGTTTTCTATTTTTTAAATCACAAATAACGTCAAAATCCAAAAAAACAAATATGGGGATGTAAGGATTTTAAAACCCTACACCGCCGTATATATATATTTTTTGCACTTATTTTCCTAGGAGTTAAAATTATCGAGGGTTCGCGGCCGCAGTCGACTGCATGCGGTGGCCCCGGTGGTCATGATCCCAACCGCATGCAGTTAGCGGCCCCACGGCCATGACCGCAGGTGATACATAGCTGATTGAGCATTAGAGTCTCTCTTCCGTAGGAGTCTTGTTTGACTATTAGTAGTCATCTAACTTCAATATTAATTGCTGAAAATATTGTGAGAGATCAGATAGATCAGGTATACAAAATTTTTGGTAGGATTATAGGGTTTATAACAAGGGCTCTGTTGAAGAGGCATAAGAAACAAGTTTTGGACTAGAGAGAGCAAGCATCTCTGATCCTGTTTTCTGTGATTGTGGTTTGTAAATCTGTGGGATCTTCAAAGGATATATGTATCAGACTGTATGCCCAAATACCGTTCAGACTCGGCTCTAGGCTTGACCGGTATCATCGGCGGTATGGCAAGGTCCAGGCCCAAAGGTTGTGAGGAGTGAGGGGCACTAACGGCTATTGATTTCTGCCAACTCACTCATTTCTGCCAACCTATGAATCCCTCGAGGTTGCGGTCGCCACGGGCACGACCGCGGACCGCGGTCGCGAGACCTCGGTCCGTGGTCATGAAAAAAAAAAGAAACAAAATTCAGAAAAATCTGAAACAAATATATGTTATGACCAAAAATAAACTAAACAACGTTTGCCTTGCGGTCATATCAAAATTCGTTACCAATTTTGAGATAAAAATCAAACAAAATCCTTTATTTTTCTTACTAAAAGAATAAAGTGAAGAACTTTTGCCTGAGGGATTCTTGTTGTTCATTTTTGAAAAATCAAAAAAGAAGTCAAAAAATAAAACACAAAATATACGGTTGTAGAGCGCACAAAAACCTACAACCCAATATTTTTATTTTATTTTTTGCCTATTATCCTAGGATTTAAAAATGTCGGGGTTTTCCGACCACACTTGGCCGCGGGCTCCGCCCGCTGCGGTCGGGATGCCGACCGTGTGTGGTCAAATGGCCCGCGGTCACGACCGCGGTCCGCGGGTGATACATAGCTGCCAACTCACTCATATATGAGAAGTGAGAAGCACAAACGACACTAACGACTACCAGATATATATAAATATATACATATATGTTGATACCACTTTTTAAAAAGACTTTTTACAGAATCAATTAACCAACCAATCAATCAATCAAGGAAGCAGTTAACCAATCAATCAATCAATTTTTTTTTTTTTTTTCCCTTTTTTAAATTTTATACGAATTTTTTATTTTTATTTTTATTTTTTACTTTTTTTGTCTGGGGCGTGACCCCCGACGTGCGCCACCCCCCTCTCCCTTGTAAATGCATACTCCGCACCCCCAAAGGCTTCCTCTTGCCCCGGACGGCCGTATGAACGGGTCGTAGACTGCCGACTGAGTGCCGAGGGGTTCGTGCGGACGGTCGTTCGAACATTTGAAGGTCCGTATTTATACGAGCGTATACACAACTTCCGTGAGAGTCTGATTGATATCCCTCAGAAGGTCCGGGCCCAAGAGTGGCCAACACCTTTGGTAGAATTCTGTGGGGAGTCCCCCCGGCCTCGGACATTTTCCCTTTGTCATGTTGTTGAGAACGACGATTAATTTCAGCGTGGTTATTGGCTTGGCAAGTTCTAATGCTTTGTTGTAACCTGTCGGAGAGTACCTTGTGGGTGGAGCCTCACAAGAGCTCATCTAAGTGTGGAGGAATTATGGGTTTATCATTTATTTTTTCTGTGGTAAGTAATTGCTCATAAGCAATTCTCACATAATCGCAAATATTTTCTGATTCTTTTGTTGTTGGTTGGCTTTGGTCTGATGGGTGAGACATTTCAGAGATTAGGGTGGATCCAGTACTGTTGTGGGTGAAGCAGAATCTGGACTTGTTTATTGGATCTGTATTAAGGATTTGATCAATTTCACGAGTTTTTACCACAAGTTGTGGTTCCTAATATGCACGTTTTGCCATTCGTGCAAGAGTCTGTTTCTCTTCTGTAGGCGGATTGCTTCCAAGAAGAAGCAATTTGTAACAACGGTTTCTAGTTTGTCTGATTTTCTTTTAATCTGTAGTTTTTCAAATTTTATATTTACTACTTTCACCCTTGAAATGAGGTTGAGCTGATTTGAGACCAAGGTGAACCCCTGTCTAGCCAGTCTCCCTCACTGTCAAAGAGATTGATGCTTGCTCTCCATTCTTCTCATGCTCTCCATATCCAATGAACGGCCCCGGGGTCTTCTTGGACGTGGAGACTCAATATGAAGAGGCCTCTTCCCCTAGTGGCCTTAAGACCGAGATTCAGATCCATTGTCACTGGGTTGGGCTTAGATAGTGGGTCTATACTAGTTATTTCTGCTTTTTAAAGTACTTGTAGACCGGGGTCGTTGAGGAATATTATGTCTAATGACTCTAATCTTCTTTTGGTGAAAATATTATTTTCAACGCTCGTACTTTTCCTTTACACTTCTAAGGTTGGATTTGATAATCTTCCTTTTGTTGTTGAAGCTTAGGGCGACTTTGTTTGCTTCCTAGGGTCGGGTTCAACTAACGTTGTCGTGCTACGTGTGTGACGGGTTTTTTCATATTTGTTTCGATTTGAAAATTGAAAAATGCTAATAAGGATATCACAATGAATACGAGGGATGAGATTGTTAGTAATTGTTCATTCCACGGTGTCGGTTACTTCTTCTGGGGGGCAAGGGCTTCAACGTTGGTACTTTGCATGTAGTTAGTAAAGGATGAATATGCAACTTAATTGTTGCCCCATTCACGACTAGATTCAATGCGAATCGTCTAGTCTCGATTGAGGGCTGACTTGCATACGTCATCCCAATGTGGAAACATAAGGTTTTCTTTTTAGGATGAAGTTGGTCAGGCGTCATTTGAGTGGGTCCTCCGGGCCATGCTTCTGCAAGAACTGCCATTACGGTACCCGAGTTCTATTAATAAATCGCCTCGGGGAAATCACGTGCGCCCTTCCGCCGACTGAATGAAGTCGGAGGGCCCCAACGGCTTTGTGTCACTGTCACACTGATGGTCCCCGATTGGTCTACACGTCGGGGTCACGATGCAGTGGCGTTAAAGTGGGATTATAGTCGTTGTCCCGCCAAATTTTTTTTCCGCAGTCCCAACACTTCAACTCTATGTATGTCGGTCGCACGACGATGGTCGAGGAACATCCCCCATCGCCCTCATGACTCATGAGTGCATCCTTCGCCGTTTATATATGAGAAATGGGTGCAAGGAGAACAAAGTTCTCTCAACAAAGCCATCGATATATTGGCGTGTGTGAGACGTGGGTTCTGATACATGGCGCATCTTCATGCCGCATGTAGTTAGCGGGGTTGACAAACACATGCGTCCTTTGACAATGCCACCATTGTGCACAAGGGATCGAAATAAATTAGGCATTTTCCTCATCGTCGTTGCAGGTCGGATGACAGAGGATGATTATGACTTGCTCGACTTCTTACTATTGTCTTAACTCGAAAAAAACATATATATGTTGTATTCTGCGTACCACAACGGACGTGTTTAGGCGAACTTTTTTTTTTTGTTAAAACAAAACACAAAAAAAAATCATTATTTTTTCGGGATTTTATTTTACTCTAACAATTGGCTTAGAGTTTAAGTGTGACTCTAAGGCAAACGTTGCTTGTATTGTTATTTTACATGACATATATTTGTCTCCGAGTTCTCTGGGATATTTCTTTTTTTCTTTTTAATATTTGTTTCTATTCGTCTTCGAAGGGTTTTGAAACTTTTGGGCGTTTGTTCCCGTTCGGGTGAACATGTTCGTATTCGTCTCCGGACGCGAACAAGATGCTATGCAGGTTCTATTCAACTTACCTCGAAAAAATTAGTTTTCCGAAATCGCTGATTTTTTCTCGAAAAGAACGTACATTTAAATATAACGTGCGTACGTTCTATTCGATTACAACATACGTACGTATTCAAATATTTTCTAATTGTATTTTTTTTAATAAGACGATTCTGAAAAAAAAAAACAATGTACAACATTGCAATACGAACAGCGTTTACGTGAGGGTCGTGTCTAAATTCGTAACGAAATTCGAGAAAAAAAAAATAAAAAATAAAAAATTCTTTTGAGAACATTTTGCACTCACTGAAGTGTTTTCTGATTTCTTATGAATTTTGATTTTTAAAACATAATCTAAAAACATCTGAAAAAAATCTATGTTGTGCGAGATTGTAATACAAACACCTTTTGTTGGAAAGTCTTGGGGAAATTCCCAACCAAATTAAGAATAAAAATAAAAAATGATGTATGGTACTACAAGCTCCGGCAAAGTTGTCGCCTAAAACTTTACGTGCAATATACGTAAGTTGTAGTCGAATACAACGTACCCCGTACATCGAAGTACGTTGTATTTGAATACAATGTACGTACGTTTTTTTGGGGTTAAAATAGTAGGTTTCAAGTCATGTAGACCATAATTCCTTCTCCCGTCTAGAGGTAAGCTTACTGACATTGCCAATATTGATGAGGCAAATGACGGTCGACGGCGGTGGAGTCTCCCTTAAGTGTGGCCTGCCATTGTGAAAATTACGAATGTAATTATCCAAAATTCGCCTAGGTTGTGGTTCATATGCGATTCAGAGAATGACCATTACTGTAACATTAACCTTCTCTAGATGCACCGATAAATGTTCGATCGTTTGGTTCAGAAGTTGACTCCACTTTTTGAAGAGGAGGTGGCGCGATTCAGGATGTCATTGCCACCTGCAAAAAAATAGCTATTGCCATTCACCGATGGGCGCACGAGGACGTGTATTGACATCACGGTTGTCACGCGGGGATCCCCGGGGCCCAAGCCGGGGTAGGGGTTTCACCCCCGGACCCCCGCCGCGGGGCTACCCGACCCCGCCCCCGCCAAAACACCCCCACCC
>BFEA01000146.1:1052054-1063887 GCA_003427395.1 Chara braunii | reverse complement strand
TCCTTGGCCATGGTTTCGCAGCAATGTAGACAGGGACACGGGAATTCTCCTTAACCAATTCTTTCAGGGGAGAGAGAGAGAGAGAGAGAGAGAGAGAGAGAGAGAGAGCTAGCTGCTCTCTCTTGACTGCGTGTTGGCTTGCGGGCTGTCTCGCTCATGCGCTGGCTCGATGCAACAGTGGGTCCAGTCAGGCGACTCTGTGCTTCGCGGAGGTCCCTTTTGTTCTATTTTCGGGGGGCTGGGGTGCTTTAAGACAATGATAATAACAATTAAACCTACCACAAAACACATTCCTTCAGACAAGCTGCAGCTTCACTATTATGCCAGAAACGTTGCGCCTCGGGAATCGCAGCAATTCGCTCCAGCTTGATGATCACTGATGCAATTTGAAACTAGTGTACCGAGTCTCTGCATGTCCCCACGAAGTCACCAAGACTGTCACCAAGGCTCCTTCTTCCGCGCAGATCTGTTTCCGAACGACCAGAGCACAGCAGGCATGGCATGGCATCATCCAGGGGAGCCATACTCAATCGGCATGGGCACAGAAATTCTAGGCAGAGACTGATGCAGCTGCCGGTGCACGGCATGACATTGTGCCCTTCCTATGACAAATTGCTGATCTCCAGGGGGGGTGAAAAAAAAAGAAAAACAAACAAACAAACAAACAAACAAACAAACAAACAAACAAACAAACAAACAAAGACAAATCACCAAACGACAACAGCAATTGCTCCCAAGCGAGTCCCCAATTTCGGCGGAACAAAGGCAACAAAGTTGAACCGACTGCCTCCAGAGTCCAAACCACCAATACCTGGTTGCAGTTCTCCGAACTAGCTAGCGTCCGTCTTCCCCCGAGCATAACGCGCCCCGAAAATGAACGTATACAAGCTATGTTTCCGGCCCGATACCGTCACAATGAGGCTGCCTTGTGTTCGGGGGAAGACGGTAGTCAACACCAGTGTCACCCACCTCCACATAGAGCCTACTCTGATGAAGATGCCGCAACACCGTGAGCACTGAGCGGCGTGAGGGCATTAATTGACTACAGAAGCAATTCGCATTTTTACAGCCTGGATGAACGACTGACGGCACCGAGACTTGAACCATCAACCTGGTCGAGCGTAGTAGCTCAAAACCCTTTTTTTTTTTCTTTTTTTTTTTGTTTGTCCCGTCCCCCTCGCATCAGCCCCACATTAAGATATTTTTCAATCTGTCTGAAAAAATCGTTTCACTGTGTTGCACTAGTTGACGGTGTGTCTGGCTTGACGTCAACGATCTTGATCACCGCGGCGACACCAATTCTGTGAAGAGCCACAATGCAGTCTCCCTGCTTGGTAAGCTCTCTGTTCTTGGCCCACTGCAGAGCTGAGTTGAGGATGTCGTCAGTTGTATCTGTGTCTGTGGCTTTCGCTGCTCCCTCTGCGAGGAGGGGAATGAGACCTCGACAGATCAAGCTCTGCCGAGCGGGCGACTCCTCACTGATGGACCACGACAGATTGTCAGACGTCAGAACCGGGACAGCAACTGACAGTATCGGGATGGACGGCCTGTACTTGGCCACCAGCTTTGCAGTACTGCCCCCTCTCATCAGCACAACGATCAGTGAGGCTCTCACCTTATTAGCAGTTCGGACAGCAGACGAGGCCAGACTCTCTAGGGGGCTCATTGGAAGGGGGGTCTCCTTGATGATGGCCTTGTATATGGCATGGTAGTCCAGAGAGGCCTCTGCCTCCCGACAAATTCGGGACATGACCATCACGGCCTCCTCAGGATAAGCTCCGGCAGCTGTTTCCCCACTCAGCATCACCGCATCGCTGCCGTCTAAAACTGCGTTGGCCACATCGGTGGCCTCTGCACGAGTAGGTCGAGGGGACTTAACCATGGACTCCAACATTTGCGTCGCCGTTATGACAGGCTTTCCAGCCGAGTTGCACTTCAAGATCATCATCTTCTGCGCGAGGAAGATCTTCTCAGTCGGGATCTCCATTCCCAGGTCGCCTCTGGCTATCATCACTGCATCCGTCTCCCTCAGAATGTCGTCGAAGTTCACCAGACCCTCCTGGTTCTCGATCTTCGAGATGACCTTTATGGATTTGGCATGGGGTCCAAGGAGATTTTTTATGTAGGCAACGTCCTGCCCCTTCCGTATAAAGGATGCAGCGATGAAATCGATCGAATTAGGGACACCCCAACCAAGGATATCATCCTTGTCCTTGTCGCCTATGGTAGGGAGGTCGACGACGACTCCGGGGAGGTTGACGTTCTTCTTCTCGCCGAGCATTGCAGTGTTTTCACACCTGCACCTTACGGTTCCCTGCGCGCGATTGCATTCCAATACCGTCAGAGTGATCGTGCCGTCCGAACAGAGAATAGTGCTCCCTGGATTGACGTCCATGGGCAGGCGCTTGTAACTCATGGTGATCGTGTCGCTATCGCCCTCAAGACTGTAGTCCGTCGAGATGACGATCTCCTTCCCTTGCGTGAGCTGAACTTGCTTTCCATCTTTCAGTTTCCCTGTTCTGATTTCGGGACCCTTCGTATCGAGAAGTACAGCACAGAGGATCTGCGTGTTAATCATCGCCTGACGAAGATTTTCCAGCACGCCTTGGTGATACTCGTGCGTCCCATGAGAGAAGTTGAATCGAGCAACGTTCATCCCTGCCTTAAGCAGCTTCTCCAGCATGGGCACATCCTTCGACTTCGGTCCCAACGTGCAAATAATCTTCGTCTTGGCAATCGGATGAGGAGCACCCCTGAGAATGCTGTCCACGTCCAACGTCGCCATCTCCCCCCCCCCCCCTCCTCTCTCTCTCTCTCTCCCTCTCTCTCTCACACACAGACACACACACACACACACACACACACACACACACACACACACACACACACACACACACACACACACACAAGTGTGGCGATGCGCACACTTCACGTGACGCCAGATGGACAAATGAACGTACGAAAGAGATTGAACATAATGATTGGCTAATGATTGTGGTGGTGCGCACCTGCCGCGCAGACTCAAGTAGTCTCCGGAGTGATGAAGAAATCGCCAATCTATCTGACGGGCGTGAATAGCACAGCGTATGGCCACTATTGTATACTAAGACTATAGTACGTATTCACCGCGGCCAGCTGATCCGCGATTACTAGCGATTCCAACTTCATGTTCTTTGGGGGGCGAGCTGCAAGACGTGGAACTATCACTTGTGGTCCTGACGGCTGCCGTTCTGCACTGACCCCTACGTCCTATCTTCGTTTTATAATTATTCAGTCAAACACGTGTTGAGTCATTATGCAAGCCATTAATTTGAAATTGAACTTAAATTCACTATACTATACTATACTATACTATACTACACTATACTACACTATACTATACTGTACAATTGACACGAATGTGTGTCTGACGATTCGAGAAGGCAGGCATGGTGGGCTCGTGCAGCTCGCCTGTGGAATCAATCAGTTCGAAAATGGCTATCCTCTTCCCCCCGAGTAGAACGCACGGTCATTACGGCTTTACTTAGACGGCAGTTGCCCCACCTACAGCTATACTGACCGTGTGTT
The DNA here is from genome assembly GCA_003427395.1 of Chara braunii. Classification (NCBI taxonomy): domain Eukaryota; kingdom Viridiplantae; phylum Streptophyta; class Charophyceae; order Charales; family Characeae; genus Chara; species Chara braunii. Next base: position 1,060,320 of record BFEA01000146.1, on the reverse strand, counting down.
CTATTCGGGGGAGGACGGTACTCATAGGGCTGATGGCAGTCGTCAAAGGGGAAGGCACGATTACGAGCAACGTTTGCACCGACGCAGTTCGAGAGAAAACACGTGAGCAGGCAATCAATCAAGCGCCAGACGGCACCCAAGTGGGGATGAACTACCTTTAACTGCGACAGAGAATGGGGGGCTGCGCCCCGTAACAAACAAGCTAATTTGCGTGATATGCGGCAATGCATCTGGAACGCTGACCGGGTGCGTTTGACAAAACTAACAACTTCATTAATTAATTAATTACTAAGATAATACAAGAGCACGAACAGGTGCGTTTGACAAAACAAACCAGTTAATTAATTAATTAATTAACTAAGATAACACGATCGCACGAGCGAATCGTGGACCCCGAAAATCTTGAAATACCAACGAGACTACCAGTGGCTTGGTTGGTAGACCCATAACCCATGAACTGTTTTAAAAAATACAGACCTAGGGCCTCGCTCCACCACTCTCAAAATGTGCAAAACGAGAGTGAATCTTCAGCTAGAACAAGGACAGATACATTGCCATGAGTTTTGTCTTTTCTGCATTTCCTGAGTAGTGGAGCGACGGCCCTAACCTCGAATCTGACGATGATGGAATCAGATGACAGATTAAATCTCGAATTATCTCACAAGCATTTGGCAGACGACGTCTCCAAGCTGGTGCTGTCGATCGGAACCTCATAATGACTGTCGCTTCAAGCTCGGGTACTGTCTTCCCCCGAATAGAACGTACGGTCATTGTAGCCGTATTTGGACCAACCTTCAGTCTAGATGCTGCGCAAATGACCGTACGTTCTATTCGGGCGAAGACGGCAGGGGCGCCATAGCCGAAGCTTCGGCATCGATCTAATAGCTGTGACGCTCGGCAAGGGGCGCCATAGCCGAAGCTTCGCCGTCGATCTAGCTGTGCCTATAGCGGTGCTGGTCATAAGCACGTGCAACATTCTCCGTCGCCCTGGCGAGGACGAATCCCAACTGATAGCAACGAGGGTAGGGACATTAATGAAAATTGGAATGGGAACGAATGACAGTAGCGAACAAGCGAAAGAACGGGAGGAAGCGGACTCACGTGAACCGTGGAGTGGCGCATGGACGCCGTTTGGCAGGAGGGAAAGAATCTGGCAGCACCAGAGGATCCTAGCGCATGATCCTGGCCAGGTACCTTCGCAGCTGCAAAAGAAGTCACACATAGAACCGATCTGTCTGCTCGATTCTGCTGCGGGAGCGCGTCGAAGACTTTGCGACAGCGCAAGGTCACAGCAACACAACATAAGTAGTAAACCTCCTACAACAAGAAGTGCGCACGTGCGCCTTCCTAATCACGAACCATCTCACTAACTAACTCACTAATTAACAATCGACTAGATTACAAGATAGCTCAGTGGTGAACCCCGGGCAGGGGCAAGCACGCTGATCAAGTATTCTCAGCGTGCGACAGACGTAATGCGATCATCTCCAGCGGTGTCACTCCACTTCATCATCGACCAAGTAGTAAGCAGGACGTCGAGCAATCATCTCCAGAGGTGTCACTATACTATGGGCCTCGTTAGAAATTAGGATGAAGTCCTTGGCAAATCCTTAGGAATTAGGATGAAGTCCTTGGAAAAAAATTCGCTTTTAGGGGTCGTCTTTACACGGCGTCCTAATTCTATGGGTCCCAAGGAAAACCCTTGGAGGTCTCCGGAGGCCAATTTGATAGCATACACGCAGCCACCGGGTTGGATGGATGTCCGTCGTCGTGCTGGCGTGGTCCAGTAGCGGCAGCAGGGAGGCCTACCGCAGGCTACCTGGCTGGAAAAAAAAAAAACATGGGAACATCCCCATTCAAATTTTGAAATTTGAAACCTTCATTGTTGCGGCAGAGGCTGGAGTGCACACTGGAGCAAAACCTCTATGCGGAGGAATACTGTAGGCCATGGCTTAATAGGTGGGCATTGGAACGTAGGCCGGCGTAGCCCCAAAGGTAATGGTCTTCTCTCGCGACGTCGCTAACAGGTTCCAAATTCGTCTTCGGGGCGTCCATGACAATCCTGTGGCCCGCCATAGCTGAGCGTGCACGTCACGATTCCGTAAAGCGTGGAGAGTGCTGCCGCCATCCCGTCCACGTGGAGACAACGGAACAAGGGCGCCAGCGACCGAAAGAGTGTTGGGCAGTTGCGCATTGCACGTCATGAACATGGACGGAGAGGTGTGAGGCAGTGCAAATGCATTGACGACTTCAGAGACAAATGCGGTGGTTGTAGCTGTGTCGGCCGTCGCGGTTGTAGCTGTGTCGGCCGTCGCCATTCGTTATCGCATTGAGAGAACAACACCTCGCCTAAAGATGAGACTGTCCATTCGCAGGCAAAGGCAGCTCATGCAACATGTGATGGAGGCACCCGATTGTGTGTCGTTATCACAATCCATTGTGCAATTCTACTGCGCCATGGCATCGGGTGTGATCCCGCAGGCGACTCCAAGATGGTGGATGAGGAGAAGGACGAACGGGACATGAGAGCATCTCCAGAACATATGTGACGCTCAACCTCACGCCATGTGCTGCTTTCCGGTCGGAGTGTTTTGATTCACGGAAAAGGCCCAGGAAGAACAGCCAAAATGGGGTGTGCCAAGGATTTTTGGGAAAATTGAGTGTGGGGACACACACGGAACTGAAATCCCCCGTGTTGGACCGACTTTAGTAAGAAGGGGTCCGTCGCCGCGCGATCTAAGGAAAAAGGCGCATGCGGGGCTCACGGCGATGGGGAATTCAATCCAAAAAGTATCGCTGTACTTCCCAGCGAGCCGTTGCCCTACGTTTCGAATGAAAGGGGAAGGGTACACACGTAGTATCCCGTTTTCGGATGAGGTCCGGTCGGCATTCACTACACAACTCTGAATCTGACGTGGAGGGCCTCAATCGAGTGGCTCTCTCCTTGTGTTTGTCCTCGCCACATGTGCAGTAATGGAAGCCTTTGGCTCAGTAATGCTCAGTGTGACGACAGTCGCTACACAGAGTGTTAGGCCAATGAGGCGCCACTGCCGCCCACGGGATGACGATCAACTCATTAAATGGCAACAACAACGAATAAGGCGGAAAGTGCGTATCGATGATTGCAAATCCCACACCAACGAATCCGGAGCACCGGGTCTCAGGTGGAAAGTAATAACGCCCGCCGATCTTGGCGACGGCTTCTCGTGCGTCTCACTTGCATACACGTGTCCTTTCCTCGTTGTACGGGAAGGGGCGCGACGGAGGCACGGGAAGTCGGCGCCCAGTCAGATTAGGGCTATCGGTTCACATGGCAAAAGGACAAAGAACAACATCCTTCCTAATCATGCATCCTTCATTCGGCCAATCTAGTCTCGTATTTCATTAGATCCATCAATCAACATCCCTGTCATGCTCACACAAGTCCTCAGGCGCAATCCACTACATGTACGTATCAAAGTGAGAGGAGAGAAATCATCATAGTCCATCCATTATAGCATAAATATAACAGAAAGGAGGTGCGAGGGAGGAGAGACATAGTCTTAGATCGGAAGAGAGAAGACGGAAGAAGGTAATTATACAAGAAAGTCCGATGATCTTTGACGAGAAATTTCGGCTCAAATGTCGCATGAACGGAACTCACGATCAAAAACTAGACTTGAAACAAAAAGAGGTGCATCCGCCATGAAATTCCACTGTGGCCCCGGGCCATATATTCACTCAACTTCCGATTACGATCCTCACACAGGCATTGACGATCCTTATCGTCACGTGCTACTCCCACCATAGTGATCGTCACCCCGCCACTCAGTCTTTGCACGGTCTTGCCAGGATCCTACAGTCTGTCGGGCGATCCAGCACACAACCGGCAAGGCTACAATCTGTTGGTCAGGACTTTTCGACTCGCACATCACACGTACCATCTAGCCACTGCTTCCTGAAAGCTGGTCGATAAGTTAAGAGAGAGATATTCGGGTGCACTTGCAGAATTTATGGTTGCGGAAAAGGAAATAGACGCTAGGAAGGATTAAGCCCGAGATGGAGAGGGGTAAGGGAAAGTCCGAGGATAATCGCCCGAGGAAAGCCATGTCGATCCTTCGGAGCCCAGTCGTAGCCAATCAGAATCGTCGTGTAACAGGAATATCCTTCTTACACGGCGCGTCTCCTTGGCTAGAGGGGAGGAGGAGGAAATCGAAACGGTATTTTGGCACAAGGTTTAGAACGGGAAGAAGAAGAGCGGGAAGGATAGCGAGAAATGGAACCAAGATTCAGACGATCAAGAAACAGAAAAGGTGCGCGAGGCAAGATAGAGATGAAAAACGATTACAGAGAGCGAAGGAGCGTGAGCGCGAAGAAGAGAGTGTAAAAAGTAGCGAGGGAAGCATGAAGGGGAGGTTCGCATGCATGGCGCCGATGCGGAGGCAAAAAGGGCACTGAAACAATTACAGGTTTACAGCTAATTCAAAATTGAAAAGTACCATATCCACGCGTAGAGCGAACGCAGGAAAAAGTCCTATACCTATTCAGATTCATACGAAAATTCCCAGAGTTTTCCAAGACGAAGTCGAGAACATTGATGCACAAGAAAGGACACGTCAGGTTCCGCTCATTCCGGAATTCTTAACCATCGACCCAAATTCCTAGCTCGCTCGTTAAGGCGCGCGTATTTCTCATGTATTTCCCAAATTGCAAAAGAAGATATTCCAAAAATCGGCCTAAAACAACGAAGTAACTGAGAAGGATAGGCCTCCTCGATCACGAACAATGCGCATTAATTTATGGAAATACAAAAAGGGGTCTCTTCGGCCTGTTTGAAAAACAATAAAATTTTGAAAAAGGGGGGGGGCGGGGCTGGAAGATGGTGCAAGTCCGGGAGCTGGCGCGTCACAGGACGACACAGCGACGGGCTATTGTAAGGAGAAGCTGCGGACGTCCCGTAGAGTGTTCCAGAAGATTGTCGAGGCGTTGTCCCCTCATCTACAGTGGAGGGTGACATTCTACACTGCAGGGTGCCTTTGATGCCGGATCGCATCATCACATACGTGCTTTATCATTGGGCAAGCGGGAAGACGTACGAGAGCAGCACGTCGTCATTCGGCATAGGACGCGCATCAGGATTGATTGTAGTGGAGGACGTGACTTGGGTGCTTCTGAGGGTGTACCGGGAGAAGATCGTTTGGCCATGGGTTTGCCGCAGCTGGTCGCTTCGTGCGTTCAAGGCGAAGGGTTTCCCCAACTGCTATGGCTGCATAGACTGCATGCACATCTATGTGGCCAAACCAGCGAACGTGCCATCCGAGAACTACTTCGACTGGAAGCATCGTTTTTCGGTGGTTGCGCAGGTGGTTGTGGACTTGGACTTGCGTGTGACAACGTTTTCGTCGGCTATCCCAAGAGCTGCCACTGCATCCAAGTGCTTCAGCTTAACCGTTCAATTTTTTAATTCATCGAGATTTGGACATAATAAAAAAAATATTGCGCAACCACGGTTTTCCCGCATAAGTGGTTTCTATTTTCTCAGCTAAAAGTTTATGCTCCTATTGCACCCATGTGCTATATTTGAACAAGGGTTGTGCAGACTGCACCCCTGTGCTCTATTCAAACAGGGGTTGTACAGGCTTCACCCATGTGTAGTATATGAACAGCGGCAATGTAGACTTGCATCCCTGTGTTATGAACGATCAAATCTCTAACAACGTTGTCATATGAGGGGAACAAATCGCAAAGGTGGGCAAGGACAAATCTGAGAACGCACTTAATATCTCTCAGACTCTCAGTCCTAAAAATCCATGTAAAAAAGCAATAGAGGCGACAGTTATGTGGCCCTTCAAGAGAGGCACCCAAAAGTATAACATGGGAGACCATCTGGTGAAGTCTGTCACCTATCAGACATGGTTCACTTGGGATGTCTCACAAGTCTGTTCAGGCACTAGTTATGAGACTGTTTGGATGTATGTACACATTGCAGAGTGTCTGCTTCAATCGTTTTGTTTAATACGAACTCAGTTTCTCATCCTGATTATGGGAAGTCCCATTGAAGGACATCTTTGTTGGCTTGTTAATGTTCTTGATAGGGCTCGTCCTGCAACTCCCCTGCTAGCACACTCTCTTGCCCTGTCCATCAAATTCATCAATCTCCGCTGGGCTCGTTACCGCAGTATTCCAACAACGAAATTTTGGCGGAATAACTGCCGTTCAATTACATTTTATCTCACCATGAAAAGTTTCCTTATTCGGGAGTTCAATATCCTATAAGTTGTTCTCTGGTTGAAAAGTTTCCTTATTCGGGAGTTCAATATTCTATAAGTTGTTCTCTGGTTGAAATTCCACCATCCACGTCTCATCAATTAAGCACATCAACCATGGATTGGCATGCCAGTCGGACACTGAAGCAAAAGCATCATCAGGGAAGGGAGATGAAGCTTTGTAGTGTGCAGAAGGAATTCGCAGCCCGAAGGCTGGTATAGTAGGTTCGGTGTCTGTGTCAAGGTGGCGTATTATCGGCGGCGAAAGACCAGCGAACAACGATTTCTTCAAAATGGATATTTTTTATTTTTTGAACGAAATCGAAACTTCGAAAACCGACTAAGTTGACCAGAATCCGCCCGAGCTAGGACAAAATTTGACGAATTTGAGGGTCCGGCATTCTTTAAATGTCGGACCCCCAGGATGTATTTGGACCTAGCTGAAGTCCAGAGGGTCCAACATTTTAAGAACGTCGGACCCCTTGGATGTATCTAGACTTTGCTGAAGTCCAGGGGTCCAGCGTTTTAAGAATGTCATACCCTCCATTTCGACAAAATTTCAACCTGGCTCAGGCGTATTCTTGCCAAATTAGTTGTTATTTTTCTTTTTAATTTTGACCATTTCTCGATTTATGTGTGTCACCCTTGCGCAGGGGCCATGCTAATCTTCTCTGTATCATTCCAATTTTAACAGATGTCCCCAAGGGCAAAAAAATAGTTGGTTTCAATTTCGTTAAAAAAATAAAAAATCTCCGTTTTGACGAAATTGTTGTTAGCGCATAATGACACAAGTGGGCTCTTAGGGGGTTAAAATTGTCGCGGGACTGGTCCTTGGTGATATTAAGGATTACCTACAACCAGTGTCGTCACCGTGAACATGATCGGCACCGGTCACTTGAATGTGACCGACTGGTGATTTGGCCCTGCGCCTGTGAACGGGCAGACCACGAAATAGTGTTTTTTGTTTGTTTTTTTGTTTGTTTTTGGTGGGGGAGGGGGTGGGCACCCAGCTACAGTCGCCTCAAGCCCCACAGGGTAATGGCATTCAAAAAAATATAAAAAATCAAAATAACCAACAAAATAAGTTTAAATAACAAACAAAATTATTGAAAAATGCTTATTTTGGCTGGTATTATTTTTTTTGTCGTTTTTAATTAAAAAGAAATGTTATTTGTAGAAAACAAAAATAAAAAAATATGGGGGTAACCCTCCGATAACCCCCACCCTCCTATAAAAAATAAAAAAAAAAACACTTCGAAAAAAAAAAAAACGTGGATCCCGCTCTCCTTGAACTCCTACGCTGTAAAACTCCATGAACTTCATGCCCGGTTTCCGTCCACAAACCCCATGAACGGTCAACGGGGGTACAGCACTGCCTACAACTAGCTCTTCTAGAACCGGTACTTTTGGAAAAAGGAACGACCGGTCACCAGGTGGCAGCGGACCCCAAAAAGAAATAAGATGGGTAGGCATTGTCGGGACTCGGGAGTCCCACGTGCAGGCTAGCGGGTCCCATCCCACAATTTTCAGGAGGCAACTATGGCGATTTTTTTTGCTTCAGAGGAATTCGCAGAAAACTCTGAATATTTGAAAATCCGTAGACTAGGTAGTGGCCTTTCCAGGAAAAATATCAGAAAAAAATGAAAACTCGTTAAGACCGTGAAATAATCGTCGCGCTAATTCGGTGCATTTTCCATTTTTGCCACTCAACCATACGTGGGCCAATGTAAAAAGTACTCCAATTGCAGTGATTTTTCGCGCTCAGAGAATGCGTGACAAAAATCCAAAAATTTAAGTTCCCACAGACTTTATCGTGAATCGTGATCTTTCCAGAGAAAATGTTAAATCAATTTTCAAACAATAATTTCAACTGCGAAAAAAATAGGTTTCGGTCGCACTTGAGCCACATTCCATTTTTGCCATTCAGTCTCTCTCTCTCTCTCTCTCTCTCTCTCTCTCTCTCTCTCTCTCTCTCTCTCTCTCTGTGTGTGTGTGTGTGTGTGTGTGTGTGTGTGTGTGTG
>BFEA01000146.1:1017669-1036290 GCA_003427395.1 Chara braunii | reverse complement strand
GCTCCCGACCACATCCCCGCCTACCTACGTTATCTTGTACCGGATGTGCCGCTCCAATCACTATTCCCGTCGTGCACGTGAGCGCTGGAGAAAAGTAGGTGGGTGGAGGGAGCGGCAGGGTGGCAATCTCGTGTAGAGCAAAAGGGCAAAAACTCATTTGATTTCGACTTCCAGTACGAATACAAACTGTGAGAGCGCGGCCTATCGATCCTCTAGCGTTCAGGACTTCAAGCTAGAGGTGTCAGAAAAGTTACCACACGGGTAACGGGTTCGTGGCAGTCATCATCATCATCATCATCATCACCATCATCTTCATCGCTGCCATCGCCGACGCCGACGTCATCATTGCCACGGCTTCTCGCCGTCATTGCGCGCATGTCATCCGTCGACCTCGTCGTCCCACCAGGGGAACGATCGAGCAAACCCTTTAGGGGTTGATTGAAGACCTTCCTCGACTAGGAGCAAGGACCTTGATTGCTCCCGGTCGACCGCGAGCGCGGTATTGTCAATTTATCTCCCCCCTAATAATCCCCTCTCTTCCTCTCGCCGGTCTCTCTCAAAGATCTCATCTTTTTCCCCATCTTTTATCTCCTCTCCAACACCCCTTCTCTCCTCCACCCTCCCACCTAATTGGTCGCATCATCCAAAACTCCTACTACGTGTGTCACGTATCTTCCTTCTTTGTGCTTGCCTGACAATGCCGTCCATTCTGCCGGTCAGAATTTCAATCTGATTCGATAGGATTAATCTTCATCTTCTTTCCTCCCAACGCCGTAATTAGAATTAATTTCGGCAGTCTTGTTCAAAAGTTATGCAAATTTCTATAGTCTCTTAATTCTTTTCGTTATTTAAATTCAAAAATTCAATTTCATTTCAGAAATTCGTGAAATAAAATTCGGAATTTACTACAAAGAATTCTTCCAATGTCGAACTTTCCTTCTATTTTCTATCTCCCGTAAAATTCCGGAATTCCTCTGCGTTTTTAAAATTCCTTTCGAATTTCTTTGAAATTTCTTTGAAATTTATTTTAATCTTGAAACAAGTCAAGAAATTTTATTCAGTCAATCCTGGAATTTCTCTCAACTCACTTTATGCAGCTATCACTAATTCTTTCTGAAATTTCATCGTAAATTTTTTATTTAGGAATTATTTTTCTACTTTTATTTCAAATTGCCTTTGAAATTCTTCTAATTCCGAAAATACGTTGAGGAATTTTCCATTTTATTTCAAAATTTTTCCTATCAACTCATCTATGCCTCTTCTATTACCCCCCCTGAACTTCTGGAAATTCTTACGAATATTTTTGAAATTTGTTTAATTTTGCTTCAATTTTTTTTAAGTTCTGAATTTACGTCCAAATAATTTCGGAATTTTATTTTGACTTTGTGATTATTTTATGCATGCTTTTCTCTATACCCCACGCCATCCTTTCAAAATCCCTTCTCATTTCCTTGCCCAAATTGGAAATTTCCTTCCTCCCCCCCTCACTCCGACTTTGGGTTTTTCCTAATTTAATTCCGGCAGTTTGTGAGACTCCATTTCTAATCACCTTTCCTCCCCCAGTCCCTTATCCCTCTTCTGCGTACCAACCTGGATCCCCGTGACATCCATCAGCGCGCACTCCAAAATCGCGCCCGAGACGCTCATGCCGCAAATCGACTCGCTCGCTTTGACGCACCGATTGCTGTCACTGAGCGCCCCCCCCCCCCCAGTTATCCCTTCTCACCTTCTCCATCCCTTGACCACATGCAGACTACCGAATTCCCGAGCCCCTCCCGCTCCACCAGAGAAGGACTTGCGTTCCTAGCTCACGAGCCTACATCCGACCCAATGGCCATCCCTATGGCAACCAGTTCGGGTCCAACTTCCCAGTCGGATCCCATAGTGGACCTCTTGGCCAGACTCGAGGCCAAAATCACGGCCCTCCATACCGACTTTTCATCCCTGTCGGCCCGCGTGTCACAGTTGGAGCCCCCTACCAGTTCATCCCCCCCCCGAACCCCCCTCATCTGCATCTATGCCAACTTCCTCCCCTTCTTCGGTTGGCGTCATCTACACACTTGTCTCTTCCACTGGCTGCATCTCCTCATCCCATCCCCACCCYTCCTCTGCAGCCATCTCTGCCTCTCAGRTATCTACCCCTSCACCTCCCTCCTCAGGACCCATGGCATCATGTCCCGCCACCTCCTCGACGGTAGTCTCCACGGCACCTCCCTCATCAYCCCCCGCTTCTTCCCCCCTCCCCCCAACCCCCCCCACACCCAGGACACAGAATGCCGAGCTCCAACGCCAGCTCACCCTGGCCCATGATCACATCCGCCTATTCCAAGGAGGTCAACCTCTACCTCCCCACCTCGCGGCACAGCCTGCTGCCCCTTTCATCTATCGACAACATCAGACACAGGCCGTTGCGATGCATTTCACACTCCCACCACCAGCCACCACGATGTGTCAGGGACCGTTGCCCCGGCTCCCCGCTCTTTCTAGTGGTTCTGCTGGTGCCATTACTTCTTCTGTCCTCTTGTCACAGTGTGCCCTCCCCCTCCCTCCTCATTACCAGCCCCCGCCTTATGTACCTCGGTACCACCCCGACAGAGTCCCCGAGTTCGATGGTAAGGCCTCTGAACTCCAGGGCTGGATCACCACAGCCGAGGAGCAACTTCGGTACCATGGGGTAAACATGGACTTGTGGCCTACGGAGATGTCTGCCCGCTTCATCGGTCGAGCGGCTTCCATTTGGCGCGACTTTCTTGCCCTTCGTACTCAGCAGGGCGTTCACGCGAGTATGACGTACGCAGAGTTTCGTGATTTTCTCCAGCAGTACTTCTCTCGCCCGACGCCTACCCGTGACCCGATCACATGGATCGCTGAGATCAGATGGCTTGATGGCAACAGTGCCTTAGAGTTGTACATCACGGCATTCCACCGCGTTCGCGCCTAGATCCCCCCTTCCCTCATAGCCGACGACGCTTTGGTCCAGCGTTTTCGTGCCGGGTTACCCCAACCCTTCCAGCTTCAGATGCTGGTATACACGGTCCATACCCTCCCCGAGGCCTTTAACATTGCTAGGGCCATCCAACTCACCTATGCACCTCTTGTGGGCTCCACATCTGGGCCTGGTGCCGCACCTCCCGCTTCATCAGCCCCTGGCACATCTCGCCCCCGCCAGTTCTCCACGTCTCGCCGAGGTCCCCGCCGAGTTCCTGGATGTGCCTTCTTCCTCCGTGTCCAGACTATGCTCTGCGAGTCGTCGAGCGCTGAGCAGGGTACTGGTTCGGACGGATCCCATAGCGACCTGGACCAGGAACATGACCCCCAGTCCCTTGTGGATGGCGATGACCTCGACCAGGACGAGCACCTCGCCCGCGCCTTCTCTGCTTTCCTGCGGCAGCGCCAACCCTCCTCATCGAGGACCCGCTCTTCCGCCACACAGCTGCCCCTCCCATCAGGCTGCGCCTTCCCCCGCGCCCGATTGACTATCGAGGAGAGTGAGGCCTTTCGTGCGCGAGGTTTATGTACCCGTTGTCGCCTACCTGGTCGCACTCCGTCCACCTGCCCCTACGCCGACGCCCTCCAGCGTCACTTTGCTCAGCAGTCCCGCCCTCAGCCTGACCCCCCCGCCTCGACCTCCAGCTCCGCAGCCACCTAGCGGCGATCTCCCGCTCCCTTGATCCTCCCACAGTAGCAGACATACCCGCTCGCGATTCTACCTTCGCGCCGCTTGCTACTCTTTCTGAGGACTCGGACCTGAATTCATCATTGGTCGCTTCTAGCGTCGGTGGCCCACCCTCCAGTGCCTCCACTTCTTTGCCTAGCGTCTCTCATGATCCTCCTCCTCCTCGTCCTCCTACTAGGCGTGCTCTTCGCACGGCGCGCTGCAGTGCTTCCCTTGTTGCAGCTGAGGATATCATCGACTTCCTGGACCTTGAGTGTGTTAAGGTCCACCAGGAACGTCTCCGCCTTAAAGAGCGCACCCTGTCCGCGATGTCTCCGTGCCTACACAATCCCGATCGCATCTTACCGGTTATTCCAGTGCGCCTCGGGACCTCTACTAAAGTGTATCGCGCACTATGGGACTCTGGCTCTACTAGCGACTTCATTCATCCTCGCGTAGTTAAGGAGGCATCCCTCTATACATCCCCCTACCCTTCCACTGTCACCGTCACGCTTGGCGACAATCAGGCCAAATCCTTCGTTGATTCGGTGATGCCTGATCTTCCATTCTCTTTCCCTCTGCGGATGCCCCACAGCCTTCGCAAGGCCCCTCAGTTCCATGACAAGTGAACCTTCGATGTCATGGAAACCCTATATGATCTTGTTCTTGGCACTGCCTATTCCCATTAGTTCGCGATTGGACCCACAACGATCTCGTCCTTGACGCCAAGGACGGGAAGCAATACCGTATTCCGTTGTTGGGCAAATCGGACTCTACACCCCCCTCTCCTGTCAATGTTGCCATCTTGACACCAACTCAGTTCCACCACATCCTTCGCCAGCCTGATGCGGAACTCTACATTGTCGACATCTCGGATCTCCTTGTCTGTAACTCTATGCATCAGGACGCTGAGTTGGTCGAGCTCGACCCACCACTCCCTGAGCCCCCCGAGCCTCCTGATCCTTCGGCTCCCTCATCCCCCTTTACCCCTGCTACCCCATCTCACCTTTTTGCATCTTGTACCACGGAGGCGCCATCGGCAACTATTCCCATACCAACTCCTTCCACCCCTGCTTCAGACGCCGCTGCAGCCGAGGAGTTTGACAACCTCCTATCGACTTTGCAGCCTAGCGTTGCGGCCCTCCTTCGCGAGTATCGCGATGTTTTTCCTCCGACTGTCTCTTATAGCAGCATCCCTCCTATGCGCGATATCGAGCACCATATCCAGCTCAGACCTAACTATCGTATTCAGCATCGCGCCTTATATCGCCTCTTGGTTCCCGAAGCCCAGGAACTTAAACGCCAAATTGACGAGTTGCTTCGTCAGGGCTTCATTAAACCGAGTACGTCCCCATGGAGTGCACCTGTCCTCTTCGATCGCAAGAAGGATGACACTCTCCGCCTCGTCTCGATTACCGCGGTCTCAACGAGTATACGGTCAGAAACAGTTATCCTATGCCCCGTGCGGATGATTTTTTCGACCGCCTCTCTGGCCACCACTTCTTCACGAAGATCGATCTTCGTAGCGGATATCACCAGATCCGCGTAGCCGAGGAGGACCAGCCTAAGACCACTTTCCGTTCTCGTTTTGGGCACTACGAGTTTACCGTCATGCCTTTCGGTCTCCGTAATGCCCCTGCCACTTTCCAGACGGTTATAAACACGATGTTCCAAGACCTTCTTGAGGACTCGGTTCTAGTCTACATCGACGACATCCTAGTCTACAGTCGTACCTTAGAGGAGCATCTGACCCACCTTCGCACTGTCCTCCAGCGATTACGCGACCATGGGTTTTATGTGAAGCTCTCCAAATGCCACTTCGCTCAACCCAAAGTCGACTTCCTTGGGCATCAGGTCTTCGAGCACGGACTCCACATGGACGACTCGAAGATTCACGCCATTGTCGACTGGCCCACTCCTACCTCTCTTCCTGCGCTGCGTAGTTTCCTTGGGTTGACCAACTACTATGGTCATTTTCTTAAAAACTACGCGCAGTATTCTTCCCAGCTTACCCCTCTGACCCGCGGACGTCTACCATTTCATTGGATCCCGGCTCACGAGGATGCTTTCCGCTCTCTCAAGCGGCTTGTCATGTCAGCTCCTGTCTTACACTTACCCGACTACTCGCGTCCATTCATCGTCACCACCAACGCATCCGACTTCGCTATTGCCTCCCTATACTTCAACCGTATTGCCATCCATCACGGTCTTCCCACCAGCATCGTCTCTGATCGCGATCCCCGCTTTACTTCTCATTTCTGGCGTGGACTCCATGAGATCTATGGCTCCAAGCTCCGCCTCTCCTCCTCTTATCACCCCCAGTCAGATGGACAGACCGAGGTCACCAACAAAACTCTTGGGAGTATCCTCAAGAAGTTTGTTGAGAATGACTCTGATTGAGATCTGCATCTTGCTCACGCAGAGATTGCTTATAACCATGATATTTTCATGCCACTGGCATGTCTCCCTACTAATGTGACTTGGGATACCATCCCCGTGTCCCATCTGACCTTCTTCGTCCATCTCAGATCCATCCCGACACCAAATGCCCTGCCCTCGATGATTGGGTAAAGGAGATGGATGCGCTCCTTAGCAAGGCTCGCGAGAGCATTGCTCACTCCCAGACTCGCATGGCCACTCGCGCTAACCGCTCTCGCATCGACCATCCCTTCAAAGTTGGCGACGAGGTTCTTGTCGACACACGTCACTTCCAGCCCGAAGCTGACACACTTTGGAAATTCAGACGTCGATATATTGGACCATGCACCATTCTTGCACCTGCCGGAACCAATCATGACTGTCCGGTGAGCTTCAAATTGAAGCTCCCCGATTCCATGCCTGTCTCTTATACACATCTAGATGTGTATAAGAGACAGCCCCCCGAGTTCCATGGTCGACCTTACCCTCGCCCCTCCCCCATCATCATTGAGGGTCACGAGGAGTTTGTCGTCTCTGATATTGCGTCCCGGCGTATGACTGATGGTGACCCTCCCCGCATACACATCTAGATGTGTATAAGAGACAGACCTTACCCTCGCCCCTCCCCCATCATCATTGAGGGTCACGAGGAGTTTGTCGTCTCTGATATTGCGTCCCGGCGTATGACTGATGGTGACCCTCCCCGCCTCGAGTATCTCGTTCGATGGAAGGGTTATCCTGACGAGGAGTCTACTTGGGAGCCTCTTGAGCACCTGAAGCATGCTATGACTTTCGTGCGTGCTTACGATCGTGCCCATCCTTTCCCTTCATCATCCTCCCCTCCTACTTCTCGTCCTTCTACTACTGAACCTTCTACCTCTACGACCACTAACATTCCCCCTCCTCCATCGATAGGTCCGCCTGCTCCACCGGTACCCGCCTCAGGTCCTCCTTCCCCTGTGGCTGTGGTTCCGCCTGTTGTTGTAGTTCATTCCTCTCGCCCTCAGCGTACCCATCGACTTCCTTCTCGTTTTCGTGACTGATCTATATCCCTCATACGCTCTCTATCTTTTACCATTCCTGGACACTTATGCAGCAGCTCCTGGTTTCAGCTTCTACATTCGGCTTCTACATTCAGCTTCTACATTCGGCTTCTACTTCGGCTTCTACATTCGACTTCCGACCTCAGTGCTTCTCCTCAGTACCAGAGTACCTGTCGCATTGTTCCGGACTTCTACTCGGTTCTTGCGATACTCCTACTTCATCCAGGCTACTTCGGTTTGACTTCAGTCTGGAGACCCATCAGTTGGACTACTTCAGTTGTTTGGCTACAGAGTCCCCATCATTCCCACCTATCCACCACCCTCGAGCTTACCCTTCAGTCGCATGATGACCCCTATTTTCCCTGTCTATGTGGGTGTGCTCGCTTGCTGCCTTTCTGCCTTACCTTATGCTGAGAGCCCTCCTCCAGAGTGTACGTTTTCTTTGCTCGTGGCTTCTGGCCACATGTCTATGCCGACATCGCCCTCTCTCCTTCCAGGCTCACCTCATGTGTGCTCCCTTGTGCGAGCACATTTCCTTACCTGCACCAAGTCCCCCAATTTGTACTGGGGCCGTGGACCCGCGTTCTCGTTCCGGGCCTCGTAACTACGGACCTGTCGGTCGTGGGCCAACTCGGTCATTTTCTGGCGCTTTCGGGCCAACCGGGGCAGGGACCTTTCCATCAGTTCTAGGTGTCGCTTGGCCTTGTTTCGAACCGTGACCCTTGTGCGTCGTCGGTTCAACGAAGATTCATCCGGGAGGCCCGGTATTGAAACACAAGCCACGCTATTGGTCCTTAACCGAAACGGGCTCAGGCCCGTAGATTCGTGGGGCGTTCCTCGATGGACCGCCAAGATGTGATCTACGATATCGGGCCAGTGTCTGGGGTTCCGTGCCACGATATTGCGTCGTAGCGCAGTCTTTATCACCCTATTTGCATTTTCTACCAGCCCGTTGGATTGCGACATGTGGGGTGCGGTGTTCCGAACAGCGACGCCGTGTACGACCAGATTCTTCAGGACTTCCCCCGTGAATTCTACCCCGTTGTCGGTCAGAATTTCTTTCGTGTCCTGGTGCATGCCTTAAAACCGATTGACGTATCGCTCAATTTGGGCCGCTTGTCGCGTACGACAGGGATATGCCTCGATCCATTTCGAAAAATGATCTGCGAACATCAGTAGGATTGAATACTCTCAACTATTGGGTCTAGGGGGTACCACAATATCGGTAGTATCCATGCTAACCCTTTGGAACAGTCGTTCGACTACCGTTGGTACTATCGATCTTGGCGGCTGAATCGGCACCTTGTCAGCAGCGCAGACTTGACAGTTCGTAACGATGAATTTCACATCGTCACGAATATTGGACCAATACCACTCGTTTTTGTCAATTGCTGCCTCTATGATCCATACGGCGAAATGGGCAGCCGTTTCCTCGTGCGCAGTCTTCACCCAGTCATACCTCATGAATGGGTGCGGCACTACCATCCAAATCCCACTACCGTTCGTTTTTCGTTTTTCCAGCCGTCCTTCATTCCAGCGGTAGTCCCGAGCCCTTTCGTTGGCCCTCCTCCGATCTTCCTTGGTGAAGTCCTGGAGGGGGTTACCCACTAGAGTAGCAATCAAGGCGATATCTGTTCATACTTCAACCCTTCTAAACCTCCGGGTCTTTTCCAACCCTTCTGATGTGGCGTCTAAAAAGCGAGCCTCGGTCGGGATCTTATCAACCCGACACAAGGGGCACAACCAAGGCTTGTTGTCGTTCCGGTATTGGATGCACGAGCCGTGGGCTCGTGCGATGCACTGTCGACAATCTACCCATTCCTCATACCCTTTCCCATTAGGGCGCAGAGAGACGGAGTATATGCGAGAAATGGCTTCACAGAAATAACAAAATTTATCAGGCAAGGAGAGAAGGGATGAGGAGGAGAGGGGAGAGAGAGGGGTTACAGGATTACCTCCGTCACCCATTGCCACTGACCTGCTTCTTGCCACGTGGAAGGACTACCACTTGTCTGTACTTGGGCCCGTTCGCTGATTCTGGTTCCTTCCAGGGGATCTCCTCTGTCTTAGGTACTTTTGTCAGTCGATACAGGCGTGTCAGTCCGTCCGCGTTGCCGTGCCTCTCCGTCTTCTGATGGATGATGTCGAAGTCGTACTCTTGTAGGCGCACTGTCCATCGTCCAATCATGCCCGTATAATTGGCGAGTCTCTTTAGCACTAACAGGGGCTCGTGATCAGTGACAAGGAGGAACTTCTGTCCGTATAAATACGGATGGAAGTGCAGGATTCCCCACACTACCGCGTAGCATTCGCCTTGTGGAGCTGAGTCGTTCTTTCGATCGTCTAGTACGCATATTCAATGACATGCTCTCGGCCATCGTTCCCCTTCTACGCTAAAAGGGTTCGTTGAACGAGGGTCACCACCTCGTAGTCCGCGACGCGCGAGCGCGGGGCGCGGGGTCGAGTTCAATTTTTACGTGCCATGTGGCACGCAGAGCGTTTGAACGCAATTAAACGTGGCCCCGCGGGGTATGAACGTGCGTGTTTGAACGTGAACGCGCGTTTGGCGCGTTCAACCGGTTGCACAGCCTCCTAAAACTCGATGCTCTGGATTTGTCGGGGCTGGTTTGTTATTGTGGACACACACTTTCCGCCTTATTCGTTGCGATTGTCGTTCAATGAGCTAATCATCATCCCGTGGTCGGCAGTAGCGCCCCATTGGCCTAACACTCTGTGCAACAATTGTCGCCGCCTCGAGCGTTACCAATCGAAGGGCTTTCACTACCGAGTACGAGAGGAAGATGAGCATAAGGAAAGAGCCACTCGGTTAAGGCCTTCCACGTCAGATTCAAAGTTATGTAATGAGCGGCATCAGGACTTGACCCGGAAACGGGATACCAAGTATGTGTCCGCCCCCTTTCACGCAAAACGAAAAGCGACGGCTTGATGGGAAGTTCAGCGATACTTTTTGGATTGAATTTCCCCGCGCCGTACGTCCCACGCGCGCCTTCCTCTTCCTCAAAACCCGCACAGTGACGGACCCTCCCTCTTCTTACTGAGTCGGACCGGCACAGGGGATTTCGGTTCTGTCTGTGTCCCCACACTCAATTTCGCTTGGCACACCCCATCTTGCTGCCTTTCTGGGGCCCCTTCCGCAATTTTAAACACTCCGAACGGAAGACAGCACAGGGCGTGAGGTTGAGCGTCACAAACCAACAGCAACACTAGTATCTCGCAATCCAGAAAACTTACAGGTGGAGCCCTTGTTGGTGGGATGGAAGGGGGTATCGGGACTGGATGCTTTCAGTCTGGCTGCTTTCTACAAAACCAACATTGGGGTTGGAGCACAACAAGCTACGAGGAAAAGGCAGCCCATTTCATTGGCGGTAGAAAGAGCCCTGAAAGAACCAGGGTTTCAACTGGGTAACTTGGACCTGCAGAAACTCTGGAACGCCCTGAAAAGGATACCTTTTGAGAAGCAGGCAAGTATCATGCGGACCCAATCCCTACTGATTACTGCGTCCGCCACGTGGCCCAAATCTAGAGGGATGGAGGTGCCAGATACGTGCTCAAGATTTCGGTGGGGTTGGGAAACAACAAGCCACCTATGGCTCTACCGCCTGTATGCTATGGAGATCTGGAGCTGGTGGAAATCCCACTAGAAGAACGTCACGAAGCCTTAGGAAGCTTTCCCCTAGAGTTAAGAATGGACTTTGTACGGATTATGCCAAGAAGAGCAAGATCTAGCCAAAGGTTGGGGATACGTAGCTTTTGTATGCAGGGGTGTGACGCGCAACCTCACGCCCTGTGCTGTCTTTCGTTCGGAGTGTTAGATGTGCGGGAAGAGGCCCAGAAAAACAGCAAGATGGGGTGTGCCAAGGATTTTTGGAAATTGAGTGTGGGGACACAGACGGAGCTGAAATCCCCAGTGTTGGTCCGATGAAGTAAATCGGTGGCTTTCGCGCGTCGCGGAATGCGCGCGCGGGCACGACGCGAAAAAAAAGGGATCCAAATTCAATCCAAAAAATATTGGCGAGCTTCCCACCGTGCTATGGCCCGTTGTTTAGAGCGGAAGGGCCTTGGCACGCTTCGCATGTCTCGCTTTCGTATCAACTTCCGTTGCCGCTTGCTGGTCAGTTTTGAGTCTGACGTGGATGGTCTCAGCCGCGTGGCTCTTTCCTTATGCTCGTCTTCACTCCGTATTCGGTAGTGGAAGCCCTTTGCTTCGTAGCGATCGAAACGCTTGCACTTTGTGCACAGGGTTCGAGGCCAATGGGGCGCCACTGCCGTCCACGAAATGACGATCAACTCGTTAAAGGGGAGCAATAGTGAGTAGTGTGGAAAGTGTGTGTCGATAATGGCAAATCCAGCATCCACAAATCCAGAGCAACGATTTTCAGGAGGAAAGTAATATTGTCCGCCGATTCGTGCGACAGCTTCTCGTACGTCCCACTCGCATACACGTGTCCTTTCCTCGTTGTAGGGAAAAGGTCGTGTTGATACGGGAGGCATGAAAGGCTGACGCCCGATCGAAGGGTGCTTGTCAGTCCACATGTCAATCAATTGCAAAAATTCCGAGACGTCATCAAGAAAAAAAAAAAACTTCGCGCAATCACCAATCAATCCTTTTCGATACTAGACAGAGAAAAACACTTCATCAACTCGATTTTTGCATGTAATCAGAGGGACCGACCCGCGACTCAGGTTTCTGTAAGCCACCGCGGTGTTGGTCCCAGGCGCCTTATTTCTCGAGGCTTCCTTGTAGATCGACTGCAGATGTCGTGCAACATAAGGCAGATGGCATGTGCAGTGAATTCAGAACTACAGATCTAAACACTCTTGCATTCTCGAACAAAATCCCGCTGCGGCGCCTAATCAATACAAAAAGACAAGTATTTCCATACATACATTCAATGTGGAAGGTGCGAAAATGACAAGGGTGCACAACAGGGTTGTCACGCGGGGGCCCCCGGGGGCAAAGCCGGAGTAGGGGTTTGACCCCCGGACCCCCGCCGCGGGGGTGCCCCACCCCCGCCCACCCCAAAACACCCCCGCCGGGGCATTGGGGGTCGGGGTTGGAGCATCCCTGCGGCGCAAGTATGCTGGTCATCGATGGGCAGAAAAAAAAAAAAAAAAAAAAAAAAATGTAAACAAATAGATCCTTATTAATTTTTATTTCAAACCCCCTGCGGGTTATCTGAGAGGGCCCTGCACACAATCARCAAGGGCTACGTTGCCATGAACGAGGTAGCAATCACAGCCATGCTGAAGGCATGACACACCAAGTATATATGCTGTTGATTCACTGTAAGGTCCGTGTTTCAGCAGTTATGGGACCACTGAGCATGCAAGTTTCTGGGCAATAGCAGGCCAACTCACCACGTGCTTTTCAGGGCTTCCCTCCACTAAAAACGTGCAAAAGTAGAATGAATCTTCTGCTAAAACATGGAACTGTACGCCGCCATATGTTTTGTCTTTTGTGCAAGTGGTGACGAGTGAAGCAAGGCCCTTAGGGCGAGTTGTCGTAGGGAAATGAAACAAAAGAAAAAAGAGGGGAATGAATCTTCTGCTAGAACATGGAACACATACGCCGCCATATGTTTTGTGTTTTGTGGTGGTCACGAGTGGAGCAAGGCCCTGAGGGCCACTGCTCGTAGGAAAAAGAAACAAAACAAAAGAAAAAGAAAAAAACTTGTAACCTATAACTGCTCGAAAGCAGACCTGACTTCGGATCCAGAACATATATTGCTGGGCTGCTGTTCTCTCATACGAAATTTGTTGAACATCTCTTGAGATGTTGGGACCCCTGCATATGTACTGCTGGGGTCCTCCGCGAAAAAAAATATTCAAAAAGGAATACATGGGCCCTATTTTTTTTTCTGTGGAGAGGTGCACCGTTGGCTACCTCAGCCAGCCTTCTCTAAAAAAAAATTTATACCCTTTTTAGTGGGCTGCGTCCTACCCCCTCCCCCGGCCCTGCGCCCAACCCTCCCCCGGCCCCGCTACCCCCCGCACACCCAGCCCCGCACCCCCGCCCCCGCNCCCCGCTGCCAGCCAACCCCGGCCCCGCACCCCGCTGAGCCCCGGCTCCGCACCCCGCTGAGCCCCGGCTCCGCACCCCGCTGAGCCCCGGCTCCGCACCCCGCTGAGCCCCGGCTCCGCACCCCGCTGAGCCCCGCCCCCGGCCCCGCGCCCGCACTACCCCGGGCTCATAAGGGTGGGGTGTAGCCCCGGGGGGGACCCGAGGTCGGGCCAAGACTGCAATATTGCAGTTTGGCCCAGGGGGTGCAGGCTACGGCTGTGCACCCCCTATATTTTTATTTTATTTTTTTATTTTCTTTGGATTTTTTTTTTTACTTTTTTTGTCGGGGCCAGGGGTGCTGACCCCCGGCCCCCGGGACCCCCGTCGGGGCCCCGGGGCCGGGGCTCGACAACCCTGGTGCACAGGTCGGAAATCAACCGAGGGAAGTGTACACACGCATCCACCGTTCACAAGACAAGAGGGTCAACTCCTCGACATCTGGGGATTACCCAGGAAACTAATGGAAGAGTTCCGGAAGAAGTTCTTTCACACAGGAAAGCACACAGATTCATTCCCATTCAAGAGAGAGAAAGAGAGAGACCGACATCGAGACACATCATCATTCAAAGATAGGGGGGAGAGAGAGAGAGAGAGAGAGACGAGGGAGGAATGTCGAGATAGGAGATGACAAGATCCGAAAAGAGGAAGTTCGGCGTTGCCGCCGTACACTCACGCTCGAGATAAAGATCCGCAACAACAAAAGGCGCATTCGCCGTGAATTCCAATATGGCCCCGGGCCAACTACCCACTCAACCCCAATCATCGATCCTCATATCCGCATCGACGATCCCGGTCGTCGCGTGCTAACTCCCACCACTGCGATCGTCACCCCGCCGACGTAAACTCGACGCGGTTCGCCCAGATCCCACAGTCCGTCGTGGTGATCAAGCGCGCAACCGGCCAGCCTATCGTCAGCCCGACAAGACTTTCCGACTCGCACCAAACACTCTGCCTAGCCACAACTTCCCGGAAGCTGGCTTGGGAGTCGAGAACGTAAGAGAGCTTTGTGGACACGCTTGTGGATTTTATAGTTGCAACAAGGGAGACGGAAGGGGGAGAAAGCGAAGGGAAAGTTGAGGTGTAAGAAGAGAAGCAGGAGGAGAAGACTTTGAGAAGAGCGCTCCGTGGAAGCCATGTTGATCCTTCGAGACTCAAAGTTAAACCAATCAGATTCGTAGCGCAATAGGAAGATCCTATTGATCCACGTACCTGATTGGCGAGCGGGAGTTATCGAAGGATCGACCGAGCGTCGTGTGCTGGTGAGAAGAGAAAAGGTGCGAGAAGTAGCGCAAGACGGGTCCAAGATTCAGATGATCAAGAAAGGGAAATGGGCGCGCAAAGAGCAGAGCGGGAGAGAGAGAGAGAGAAACAGTTACGAGGGGAGAGAAAGAGGAGGGGGAAGGAAAAAGGAACGCGGGAGAGAGCGATCCGGGGGACAGAGAGGAGAAAGCTTCGCATGCGCGGCGCCGTCAACAAAAAGAGAAAAAAAAGGCACCGAAACAGTTACAGCTTGCCTATGTCCTAAACCAATTCAAAATTGAAATCACCATATCCGCGCGCGAAAGAGCGACGCGGGAAAAGAAAGTCCTACGCCTATTCGTATCCCCACAAAATTCCGAGAGTTTTCCCCAACGCGACCGAGAACATTCACACACAAAAAGGACACGTCGAAGTTCCGCTTATCCCGGAATTCCCAACCGCCGGTCCCAATTCCCAGTGCGCTCGCTAAGGCGCACGTAAATTCCTATGTATTTCCTGAATTGCAAAAAGAAAGAGCAGAACCCCGGGAATTGTAAAAGCTTCCGAAAGGTGGGGGCCAAAAATGCGGCACCCAAAATCAAGAAAACGAAACGGGGTTTTCATGGGGTTGGTATGATACAAGCAAAAAAAAGGGTACGGAAGATAGCACGGGTTTGGGAAGTAGTTCGTCCCAGGGGCACTATCATGGAGGTGATCTGGAACGCAAGAAACAACTTGAATATGGTTTTCAAGAACGCAACGCAGACCCTTCAGACCGAGACACACAGCATCAAGACCCTACTCAGAAGAACAATCCAGGTAGACTGGCACAACGCGCAGCGCCACCCAAGCAAGAACTCAGAACTCAGATTGGTTTCGACAGACCTGGACGAAGGAGAACAAGCTAGCCTCCATATCTGCGGAGGGCAAGCTCAGCCTGTCCCCTTGGCTGTTACAAGGAATACAGGACGGATCTCCGATTCTGGGAGTATAGAACCGCAGTGGGTTGACGAAGTAGTAAAGACTCTGAGTGAGTTTGGGGGTATTGAGGCTATTGCCCAGTACGACATTCAATAGTCTCGGTTGCAGAGCAGTTGCAGTAGAATGAGTAACTGTAGTCTCGCCTTGGAGGTAATTTAAGTGTTTTTAGTAGCAGCCTACTACCCTCTTCACCCGAATAGAACGGCGGGTCATTATAGCTGTATTTGGCACAACTTTCAGCCCAGATACGGCGATAATTACCGGGACTTCTATTTGGGGTGAAGACCGTAGCAGGTAGGTTTGAACTAAGGCAGGGATGAGTCATAGGACAGATGAAATTTGGTATGTCTGAATTTGAGTTCCTCTTAGGATTCTGGTTGGTCTGGTCTGATAGGGTCTCGCTCCACTACTATCTGCTGTACACAATTTCGTATAGCGGCCGTATAGCTGTCAGAGCTCTTAAAAAAAAAAAAAAAAAAAAAAAAAAGAAGCTGTCAGAGCTCTAAAAACCGTATAAAACCTAGTGTTGCTCCACTTACTATCCGCTATACGAGTCTCCAATTTTGGAGTGCACTACAAAACACTCTCCGAGTAACGACTTCTGCAGGCTGTGAACTATACGGGATCGTATGGTGAATCCGGAGGGCGCCATCTGACATCCATACGGTGATTTCCGAAGGTGGATTTCGGATAGTAAGTGGAGCGGTGACTTACTATCTGAAATCGAAATCGTACAGCAGATAGTAGTGGAGCGACACCCATACTCGGGTCCCATTGGGTCCTGTAAAAAGCTAAACTGGGTAAGGCTCCCAGATGGTTCTTCCGGGTAGACTGTGAGGACCCCGGCCTCCGTTTGGATACTGAAATGTAATGTATTTTCTTAAAAAAAAAAAAAAAAAAAAAAAAAAAAGTGCGGAAGGATGACAGACATAAATCGAGAAATGGTCCAAAAAAAAAAAGAAAAGAAAAAAGAGAAAAAAAAGAAGAAGAAGAGACGAAGAGGGTATGGTCAATGGTCATACGTCTCGGAAGCCAAGCAGTTGGGCCGGTGCTGTACATAAAAGAATAAAAGAAAAAGAAAATGAAAGGAGACGAAGGAAGAGGGTATGAGAAAGCACAGTTGGTAAGGCTCGCAAGTGGCATTCAGGAGGTCATGGGTTCAGTCCCCATTGGCCTCATGCCTTCCTGGGCTTACTTGGCACCCGCTACCCAAGAGATAGACCACTGGATCCCCCGATCGGCATCAAGCAGAGTCTGCTATGTTGGTAGGGGAGGGGCCTGAGGGGAGGGACGGGGGATTGGTCCGCTTTATCCCTGGTGCTACCGGCCGTCCCCTGGCCGGTATCCTGCAGGCTCGAGGGGCCATAAAAACACGGCTCTGGTATGCTACAGGTTTCCCGTATGCCTATAGGTAGGAGTAGTGGTAGGTAGGTAGTGTGCGGAAAATTTGAGAGAAGAGTACAGTTAAAAAAAAAAAAAAAAAGAAAGCACTCTAAGAAGTCAGAGCACCTGTTTCTGACTTTCCTGGAACTGTCTGAGGGCGTACTCGCACTATCACTATCTTCAATGTATCTGGCCGCATTTACGGCCCGACCTGTGTGCATCTGGCCACAATTCCGTCCAGAAATAAGTTAAAAAGTGCCGTGCCCCTTCAGTGCCTAGAGTGGGGGGGTTCAGTGTGACATGCCACTACAGTGCACAGAGTGGGGCGGTTCCGGGTGACGAGGACCCAGATTTGGACTCCGGTGTGCTCCCGGGGCCAAGTCCCACTTACCCGAATACTCAATTCCGACCATAGATTACAAAGATCAACGGCCAAGATTAAGAGATCAGCGTAAGTAGTGAGACTTGGCCCCCGGGCAAGAGCAAGAGCCGTGTTCTTCGCCCAGGAGCACCAGGCACAGGACAAACACACGTCAGTGGTAGATATACTAAGAATTTCAGAAGAAACACAGCAAATCATAGTAGGACAGACCCCGGAAAACAAAACAAAAAAACAAACCCCGGAAAAAAAAAAAAAAAAAAAAAAAAAAAAAAAAAAAAAAAAAAAAAAATGAAAAAAAAAAAAAAAAAAAAAAAAATAACACAAAAAACAAAAAAAAAAAAAAAAAAAAAAAAAAAAAAAAAAAAAAAAGAAGGAAGATTGGTAAGGTCTTTGCTGGTTGAACTATTAGGTGTAAAAGACTCGAAAAAAGTCCTACTGTGAGTATGACCGCAGTTTGGACTTTGAATTTCGTCGTAAGGGCCTCGCTGCACTACTCTCGAAATGTGCAAAACGAGAGTGAATCTTCTGCTAGAAGATGAAAAGATACACCAGCATGAATTTTGTCTTTTGTGCATTTCGAGAGTAGTGCAGCGAGGCCCTAAGTTCAAGATTCCTTATCTTCTTAACGGATGTCCCGAAGGACTCCTTCCGCCCGGCGCCCTATCCACGCCCCTTCCGCCCCTCCCCCTCCCTCCGCAATGAAGATTTTCCAGCTGGGAGAAGCAGATAGAGGAAGAAACGGATGGCAAAATGATTGCTTATGTGCACTGATTCTTTCCATAAACGGGGGGGAAAAAAAGAAGGGCAAAGGATATCATATCAAGGCTGACCAGCCAAAAACGGACAAAAGCTGGAGCTGGCGCCAAGTCCCAGTAGCAGCAGCGTTGAGCTACCTCAACGCCTGAATCGGGACGTGTTTGTGGAGACGTGCAGTTCAGAAAAGTCAACACCATTTCTGCACATCTCCCCAAAAGCGTTCAGATTCAGGCGGTGAGGTAGCTCAACGCTGCTAGTGGGACTTGGCCCCTGGTTTCCAGCACAAGCCTAAACTGGGTAATGGCCCCAGAATTTCCGGGTTGTTTGTGAGGTATTCCCCCCCTCTATTTTCCTTCTATAATACAACGAACGACAATATTCTACCGAAAAGAAAAAAGAAAAACAGACAAAAAAAAACAAGAGAAGAAGACAGTACTGTAACAGCAAAGACACAGGGCGTCGCTCCACTACTCTCGATACGCACAAAAGACAAAAATCATGGCGGTGCATCTTTCCATATTCTAGCGGAAGATTCACTCTCGTTTTGCACATTTCCAGAGCAGTGCAGCGAGGCCCAGTGACTACGAAAACACCAACAAATGCATTAAAATTCCAAATGCTAATACATATTACATTTTCCATCTCAATTTCGTACTTTCCAAGTCGGCTGTGTAAATCCTAA
>BFEA01000146.1:959443-990235 GCA_003427395.1 Chara braunii | reverse complement strand
GGTGGAAATTTCAAGCTCTTGAGGGTCCGGCGTCCTTAAAATGCCGGACCCCTTGAATGTATCTGGACTTAGCTGGAGTCCAGGGGGTACGGCGTTCTGAAAACGCCGTACCCCCTTGGATGTATCTGGACTTAGTTTGCATCCAGGGGCTAGGGCGTTTTCAGAACGCCGTACCCTCAGGAGCTGAAAATATCGACCTAAATCGGGCCAATTTTTTTGTTTTCAATTTCATTCAAAAAATAAAATATGTCCGTTTTGACGAAATTGTTGTTGAGGGTAAACGTGGCATTAGATCAGGGTTTCAACGGTCGTTGGTCCGCTCAACGGGAAACCCCCGTTGAATCCCTTTTCGGACACAAAGGTTTAAGGTTTCCCGACGCTGAGGTAGTAGAAGTGTGGCTCCTGGAGGGAGTAGCCAACGGGTAGATGCATTCCCATTTTTGCAATAGAGAACGAAAACATATACGCTCGCGCACGTGCGGGCGCGAGAGAGAGAGAGAGAGGGGGGCCGGCGAGCTTGCCGCGGTCCTCCATGCAGGTCGCCACCTCTCTCTCTCTCTCTCTCTCTCTCTCTCTCTCTCTCTCTCTCTCTCTCTCTCTCTCTCTCTCTCTTTCTCTCTCTCTCTCTCTCGCTCTCGCTCTCTCAGGCGCATATTTTCGTTGTTTGATAAATTGACAGTTTGTTTCTTTTTCTTTTCTTTCTTTTTTAATGTTCTCTTATTTTCTTTGTCTTTTCTTTCTTTTTTAATGTTCTCTTATTTTCTTTTTCTCTACGTAGCACCAAGTTCGCGTTCGGAGGCGAACGCGAACATGTTCGCCCGAACGTGAACAAGCGCCAAAAACCCTCCGAACACGAAAATAAAAAATATTTAAAAAAAAAAAAAACAAAGTTATCAGAAACATCTGAAAACAATATACGTTATGTAAAATAACAATACAAGCAACTTTTGCCTCAGGGTCAAGTTCAAATTCGTAGCCAATCATGAGTTAAAAATCAAAAACTGAATTTTTATTATTATTATTTTTTTTACGGAAAAAAAAATATATGTTCGCCCGAACATGTTCGCGAGCTGTTCGCGCGAACGCGCGAACATGAAAGTGCGCGAACATGAAGGTGCGCGAACATGAAGGTGCGTGGACACGTTCGCTGTGCTACGAAAAATTGAAATTATTGAACTCCCAGCAGTCTGAGCCTCGGCACGAATCCGCCTACCGATCGGCCAAGGCTCAGACTTGATAGTTGGGCCAGGTACTGGTGGTTTGAGGTTTCCCGATGCCGAGGTAGTAAAAGTGTGGCTTTTGGAGAGAGTGGCCGACTGGGGAGCCGAAATCCTTAGCGCGACACAACTTGGCCAGAAGCCCAGCAGCCATGGGTAAAAGTCAGCCCCTCCAAGCGGAAGGTCCGGGGATGTGGTGACCGTGGAAGTGGCTGGTAGGCCGAAGTGCAACCTTCAATATAGTTCAACAGGCCTGGGAGCAGGGCGGATACTCTTTATAAGGGAATTTGTGCCTGCTAAGCTTGGACTTGGGCTTAGCCCTATTGGTTATACCGTTAGACTTTCACATGGCATGTTCGAGGATCGAGGCCTGCAAACGGTGATGCAGGGGTGGAGCGCGACTTGGAGAAGACCGAGGGGTTGCCTTTGGGGCTATCCTCCTTGGTTTTGTCGCTGGTCCTGAGCACGGGCCCGACTGGCGGGACCAAGAGAGCGCCCACAAATCCCCTTCCTTCCCCTTGAAGATTTTTCTTTGCTTCATTATATTTTACTAAAATCCCGTTTTTGGGATTGGGCCCGGTACCGGTATCGGTACCGAGAGTGAAGGGACCAACTGACCTAGCTCCGTTGGTCACCTTTGAGCTATTGAAATACAGACAGGTTCAAATCCGAATACAATTCAATGGCTTAAACAGAATCATGCTGAATTATCGAGGACCGGTAAGTTCGTCGGGGGTAATTTCGAACCACTGCCCAGTCTGCCCTGTCTCAGGCAGGCTGCTTCTTAGGACTAGCCAGAGGAAGAATATAAACTATTAAGAGTTTTACATTTCCATGTTAGGTGTTGTCGGAACGTACAAGGGCTAGTTGCATTGGTAGTAGGAGATTAAGGAGAAGCTACGTTGCGACTCGTACTCCCCCCCGTACGAGTACAAGTTGTACTCATTTCTTGTACGCTACTCGTACTCAAGGCCCGTACGACTTTTTTTAATTTTTTTTTACTGTTTTTATTTTTTTTTCTCCAATTCTAGTACGAAT
The DNA here is from genome assembly GCA_003427395.1 of Chara braunii. Lineage (NCBI taxonomy): Eukaryota > Viridiplantae > Streptophyta > Charophyceae > Charales > Characeae > Chara > Chara braunii. The sequence continues at coordinate 987,980 of BFEA01000146.1, read as the reverse complement.
ATGCAGATGGTGCTCAGGCAAATGTTGCTGTCTTTGGGATGTTACATCACATATATTATTTTCAGATTTTTTGGATGAACTTTTTTTTTTTTTTTTTTTTTTCGTACGAGTCGTACGGGGGCGTACAGGTTCCCGTACAGATATTATCTGTACGTTTCGTACGGAAAGGCCCCGTACGTGTACGTTCGGTAACGTAGAGGAGAAGGAAGCATGACGAAGAAGGAGGGAGATAGGGAGTTGACGAAGGAAGAGGAAGGAAGAGGAGGGGTAGCAGAGAAAAAAATTTACCTACATCGTGCGGTTTTTCGAGAGAAGTCGAATGTATCCTCCCACGTTTTAGCGGAGGATTCATTCTTATGTCGTATAAGTGATAAGTAGTGAGGAGTGGCCATAGCGAGCGCACACCATTACCGTGATCGTACTGATTGTCCTCAACCGATCTCCATCGTAGGGCTCATTCCGGAAGTCAACAACATGCTGCTCCTCTCGGTGCACATCATCGTCCCCCATGATCGTCGTTATCACGGCAAGTTGCGCGCCCTCACAATCTGCATAATCGAAAAGCCCATCGTCATAGGCGAGTTCATCGTAGTGGTAGAATGACTCGTGGTTGCGTTCGCCAGTGCTACGTGACTCCCGCGCCCGCGGTCGCGGGTAATCTGGCCGCCGCGACCGAAAAAGTCGGTCGCAGCCGCGGCCTGGAGGCCTAGTTTGCGGGCCGTTTGTTTGGATATTTTTTGGGGGGTCAAAAAATACGTGAAGAAAACAAAATAAAAATATGGGGTTATAGGATTTACAAAACTCTATAACCCCGTAATTTTTTATTTATTTTTTACTTCATTAACAAATTATAAAAAATAAAAAATAAAAAACGGTTGAAAAGGAAAAAAATAAAAATAAAGAAAAGAAACGCAGGATTTTTTTTTTCCATTTTTTTAATGACTAATATGAAGTTAGAGTCCTCCTAAAAATTTGACATAGGTAATATTCTTTTTTCTTCTTCGTCTTCTTCTTTTTCTTCTTTGCTGGTTTTTTTTTTCCCCTCTTCTTTTTCTTCATCGCTGTTTTTTTCATCCTTTCTAGTTTTTTTTCCCCTTCATGTTCTTCTTCTTCTTCTTCTCCTCCTTCGGGCAATTCAACGGCGGTGGTCCTCGCACCAATTTAGCGAGGACCCTCCACCAAAATCGAGGCAAACAATGAATGTGAAGTGGAGCACGAGCTGACTCAATATATACTCAGGATTCGTATTCAAGTCTGTGTTTCAGCAGTCATGGGTTGCTTACTTAGCTAGGCCCTGTTGGTCTCTGCACGTGATTCTCAGGGCTTGGTTGTTGTACTCACCAAATGTGCAGAATTAGAATGAATCTTCTGCTAGAACGTGGAATAATATGCCGCCATATGTTTTATCTTTTGTGCATGTGGTAAGTAAAGGTCCTTAGGGCCACTGCACGTATTCCTAAGAAAAGGAAAACAAGAAAAAAAGAAAAACAAGAAAACAAAAGGAAAATGAGAAGCGAAAAAACAAAGAGAAAACAAAAAAAAAACGAGAGAACAGAGAACAAGTGAGCCATAACTGTGATGCACAAACCTGAATTGGAATCCTGACTATATATTCTCGGCCTATGCAGACAAACTACACATCTAATACCTATCTCTTCTCCACGAGAGGCCCTTGCTTTTTCGTAGGGGCCCTTCGGAACTAAGACTGGACACAACAAGGACATGCACCAACTTGAAAGGCACAGACATGTGCTCACAGTGTTGGGGTATGGGATGGCCCCAACTTTTTTCCCTCTTGCAGTTTGATTTCCGGAAGCAAGGGGCGTGTGTAGCCACCCCACCCTGTCCTTTCAAAAAAAAAAAAAAGAAATTTCCCCACCTGATAATGACCTCCCCTCCAAATTTCACTTTTTTTTTTTTTAGTTCATTATGGTGGGGGAGGCCATGCGCAGGCGATGCGCCCGCCCCGATTTTGGGCGCGCGACTCCGCTTGTGCTTGGCGCGGCCGCAAAAAAAGTCGGTCGCGATCGGCCTCCTCGGCCACGGCCGAGGCCGTGGGACCCACGGCCATGGGGGTCACGTAGCGCCGGTGTGCTCGCGATCGAGATCTTCATCGAAGGTGGTCATTTAGTCAGACGCGTGTTTCCCCTCATTGTAGTCTTCGCATAGCAATGGGGCAGGGGGATCATGAGGATGGTGAGAGAGGCACACCTTCATGGAGGTATCGAGGTCTGAGGGATGGTGAGCCAAGTCCATGCGACCGAAGGTTGCGAACGAACGAGGACGCGAGCGGCGAAGTGCGCTAGCACTAGCAAGGAGGGAAGTAAGCGCAGATGCACGATTGGGGTACTGGTAAACTTACCTGGAATACAATAACCCAGATAATGATGTATCTTCCCATGTTTCAGCGAAAGATTCATCCTCATTTTGCATATGGATGATTGGAAGTGGGGACACTGCTCAGTGCTCACCAGTGGTCGTCGCGGCAACTCCAACCCGACATCATCGTAGAAGTGCACTCATTCTTGGTGCTCAGTCGGGCTGAGTCGGCTTCTTGGGAACCGTGGGATTTGTAGTACCAAACTGGCTCAAGCGCCTATGTGAGGGTTGAAAGCCATGTATAAAGAAGAAAGGGTGATGCACCTTCCCTCGATCTGAGAGAAGTTTTATTCGAAGTTGCGCATTCAAAAAAAATAACGGGTTGAGGTTGTCAGTTATTGCTCTTCGAATTTTACTGGTGAAGATCGCATTAGTGGTTGGTGTTGCTGCTCGTCCGCAGTGGTCGTACTTCGTCATGTTTGAGGCCTACTTCCCGACGAGTTAACTTTTAAACCTGATGGGAAGGACGACCAGGTGCATGCACTAGAGAGTGTATAACATAAAAGAAAGGGAGAGAACGACTGATCGGCTTATCACCTTCACAGCAGTGCTTCTCTTCGTGGTTATCACTGCTCGTGATTGTTGCGTTCACTATCGGTGTATCTGTCCATGTCCTAACGAAAGATTCATTCACTACAATCGAGCAAAGTTTGGCATACAGATGAGCACCATATCCTCTAAGATTTGGCAGAAGATTCATTCTCATTTTGCAAATTTAGCAAGTAGGGGAGAGAGGCAAGTGGTCGCGGTCGTTTTCATCTCCGACTTGAGCATAACCAAGCCTGCCTACTTACATTCGTCATTTTCCCGACTATGTCCGCTTCCTTCGAGATTTTGGCCATTCCCTGGCCCCTCGCAAGAGTCGCAACTGCTTTCCTTCCTTGAATGTAGTTATGTAGACCTACCGACTCTTGGTACTATCATTGTCCCCTGCTAGTTGTCGGACGACATACCAGTTCCCGACGTACGAAATATATGAACCTGGGCCGTCATTGCAGCCAGGATTCAGTGGTTCGATTTCAGACTGATACAGCGGGGCAATGTGCATGCCCGAGGGATTAACTTCTTGAATCAGCTAATGAAGGTCTGACGAAATAGTTGGCCATAGTCAACTTGAAGACTTGCACCTGCCATATCAAGAATAAGCGGAGCAGAAAAGCTTATCTTGCTTACCTGTGGTCCGTTGTAAGACGGTTGTATGCTGGTAGATTTGCAGTTTGGTTACTGTCTTGGTTGAATTGTCCATGGTATTGTTGCTCGAAAAGCACGCGCTTTAAATTTACTCGTGGGCAGTCGTTCTTGGTGAAGGGTGTCATTTCGAAATGCAAATATGAACGGTAATAAGAGAGCTACATCGACTTCTGATTCATGAGTTTTAGGTTGATGCCGTTAGTGAATTGTTGTTGTTTCCTTTGTGGAGAGGTTGTGGGTCTCTTTCAAGCCAGAGTTGTTGTACCCATCACACCTGTGCTGTTGTCTTGCTACGTTCTCCAATAGGTCGCTGCTGTTTTTTTCCACCACGCAACTGTTATGCCTTCAAACCTGCGTAGCACGGCGAATGTGTCCGCACCCCTCCATGTTCGCGCGCATGTGTTCGCGCATTCGTGCGAACAGGTCGCGAAGAAAATTTTTTTCCGTAAAATATTGTGACGATATATATATATATTCGGTTTTTGATTTTTAACTCATGATTGGCTGAGAATTAGAACATGACTTCAAGGCAAACGTTGCTTGTTTTATTATTTTTCATAACATATATGTTTTTCAGAATTGTTTGAGAACTTTTTTTTTTTTTTTTTTTATGTTCGCGTTCAGAGGGTTTTTGGCGCTTGTTCGCGTTCGTGCGAACATGTTCACGTTCTCCTCCGAATGCGAACAAGGTGCTACGTAGCTTCAAACAACTAGTTGTTGTAGGTTTGAGTTTGGGTATGTAGGGATTCTTGTTACAAATCAGCAGGTTAACTAATATTCCATTGCAAATTATTGTTGTTGTGTGTTGGAGGACTAATTGTCCCTGGCGCGTGCGGCAAGTACTGGTGTTTTTCGAGGATTATTGTTGTTGTGCGTTAGAGGACTACTGTTCGCAGATCCTTTTTCGTTGCTAAGCATCCTTGGAGGATTCTAGTTACGAATCAGCAGGTTGACTACTGTTCCATTGCGAATTAAGGTTGTTGTGCGTTGGAGGACTAATTGTAGCTGCTTCTTTTTAGTGACAAGTTGCTCTTCATCAAGAAGTTAGTGTTGCGGTTTGGTCTGCGGTTACCGTCGTAAGCTTTGGATTTTTCGCGGATAGCAATTACCGAACTACCTTGCTTCACTTTTAAGGTGGTTGTCGCGGACTCGCGATCACAATAAAACCTTGAGTTGTTGTTGTGTCGCGTTCTAGATATCATTATGGACATTATATCGCCATTAATATATGTTTCGCTGCGCTACCACAAGTTTCTCCAATTGTGTTGGGCCGTTATAGCCTACAATCGAACTGAGCACAGGGAGTGTGCTCTATTTGAACACGACCTTTTTCGGGTACGTAGCTACGGTTTGGTCAAAGGGGAGGCATTGTGGTTTTGGAGGGGTGATCATACTCTGCAAAGGGAGTCATTGTTGTGACTTGGGGGTCTGTCGGGGGACTGGTACTCGACATTATTGACCACCATTGCAGGGCCCTCAGGGGATTGAAGATCACCAGGTGCTTTCACGCGAGTCTGAGAGCACCCTTCTTGTACCTGCGAGGCTGCGAGACTCAATGACCTTAATCTCTGCCCTTCATATTCAAAATCTAGTCTGACTGTTTCAAAGAGGAAGGCGGTGGGCGAGATTGGAAACCTGTAGTCCGCAGCCAGACATTGTAGGAGGTCAACCCATGGATTGGGGGAGCTCTGCCGGAGCCCAGGTGGGGTTCTGGAGGCGGGGAACATTCAGGTATACAATCGTTTACACGTGTGATACTATCCCTTAAAATGTACTACCCTCTATTTTGTCTGAAAGTATAATTGAGAAAGCTTATTACTCTTGTTTTTTGAATTTCATGACTGAATCTGAAATGTTAATTAAACAAGTATGTGTGAAAAGTCAGAATATTTGTGTGAATTCAGACACAATGAATGACGTAAGGCGGGAGGAAGGTTAGTTTTGTTTGAGTTCGACGGGTCAACCAAAGGCTAAGTCCATTCTTAAGTGTGTGGGCTTAGTACTATGTTTATTTTTGTATGCTGGGTTGTTTGCTTGTTTTTTAGAGACTGGGCCTCCATACGTTTGACGGTCTAGTCGCATGTTTCACTTGGGGTTTCTGAATGGGGGATGAGACTTATAAGTTAGGTCTTTAGAATCCTTGTTTCTTTTCTTGCTGAATAGAGTTGGACGCATTCTAAATGCGTGTGTCCAGTTCTATGTTTATTTTTGAGGGGGACACATACATAGGTTAGCCATAACATAAGTTGGTGTGACCAAGTCATAGGTCGTGAACAATGAATGAAACTAGAGTATAAAATTTAATATAAGCTCAGATGGTAGAGCATCCCCTTGGTAAGGGAAAGACCTCTAGTTCAAGTCTGGTTGTAGGCTCCGTCTTAAATAAAAAATAATAATAATAATAAATATATATATATATATATATATAATATATATATACATATATATACAGGGTAAGTGGCGTTCAGGACGGGCCGAACTCCCGAACCCGAATACCGGAACGTGCGGGACGTCTTGGGGATGCGTTCGGCCGTTCAGGCCGAACGCAGATAAAAAAATAAAAATCAAACAAATAAAAAACTCCGAAAAAAAAATATGTTATGAAAAAAACTACAATAAACAACATTTGTATGAGCATTACATCCAAATTCCTTACCAAATTTGAAATAAAAATAAAATACAGAAAATAAAAACTAATAAAAAATAAGAAAAAATAAGAAAAAATAAAAACAAAATTAAAATTAGTAAGTGAGTGAGCACGCTTTTGACACCACCATCTTTGGCGATTTTTCACTGTTTTTTGGCATAGCCAAATGCCCTGAAAATTTACAGATATATACTTCACATAATACAAAAATTTATTACAAAAAATTATAAAAATAATAAATTTGTTTAGGCCCCGCAATAAAGTAAAAATAAAAAGTAAAAAGTGAAACAAAAACAAAATAATGAGTAGGCGAGCACGTTTTGACACCGCCATCTTTGGCGATTTTTAATTTTGTTTTGGCTCACCAAAATGACTTTAAAATTTATAGGCATATACGGTGATATACCTCACATCATAGAGAACTCACAAAAAACAATTCATAAAAAAACGTATTTTTAGGCCTCGAAATATTTTTTTGTGGGGGCCAAACACCATCGAGTTCGACCCGGGGACCTCCGTACGTACGGGTTGGTGACCCTGTATATATATATAGCCAAAACAAATACACATTTTACTTTCAATTTCGAACCTCAACACCCAACCGATTATGGTGTTTTAAGATTAGTTTTAGAAATGAATGGAGAAGTGGCGAAACGTACAGAGCATCAGAACCAGATATTGGTTTACTTCATAGAGGTACGGAAAAATTAATTGAATATAAAATCTATTTGCAAGTTTTGCCTTATTTTGATCGATTAGATTATGTTTCTATGATGACACAAGAACATGCTTATTATTTAGTTATAGAAAAACTTTGTAATTGTGAAGTACCATTACGAACTCAATATATACGAGTATTATTATGTCATTGGCAGACTAGGTGTCATAAGTTGAGAGATCTAGCCATATAAGCCGATAAAAGACAAACTAAGAAAATAAATAAGATTCAAAGTATAAAATTGAGAGGTACCTTGAACTGGCTAGACTCATCCATAGATGCAAATGAGACAATAAAAACTTATTTATTTTTAAACATAACTGAGGATTGGTTGGAGATCTTCATTAGTTGGAGTGACCCGACCATTCGTCTGAAGAGAGAAAGAAGTTATGAATTTTATTGTTGAATGTAGTTGTGTTGCGGAAGCTGGGTGAATCCATAAGTTAGCGGTTGTTCGATCGTACGCACATATTCCTTGTCTAAGCAGGTTGGACTACTCATAAGTTAGATAGCCTAGTTCTATGTTATACATCATTGTTTGGGTTGGTTAGCCACACCATAAGTTGATGTGTTCTAGTCATATGCCTCTTGTCGTTTGTTCAGGCAAATGCTAGACCTCCTCATAAGTTAAGGCGACTTAGTAATTTGTGTATCATCATAAAATGGTGCAGTTAAACCATACACCTTACGTCAATCGTTGAGACAAAAGTTACTCACACCATAAGTTGGTGTAACATGGTTATATGCGTTACGTTTACTTATTTTACCAGGCTAGAGCACCATAAGTTGGTGTAACCTAGTCATATAACTTAGGCAGTTCAGTCATACCATTGAGTTGGGTTGTCTGATTCTATGTCGTATATAAGGAAGGGTAAAAAGGTAATAACGTGAGACGAAAACAAACAATATGATCTAGAAAGGAACTTGAGGGTTATCGAGAGATGTTATTATGCTCACTTGTGTGTGTTCTTTATGTTTATCTTTTGGGATATTCTTTCGATAGCTCAGTCGCTTTAGATACTCGCTGAGTGCTGGAGCTATAGGCATATAAAATGAATGATAGAAGGATATTTTGTGATAAGATAAGATTAATGTTACTAGAAGTTAGGACTAGTGTTAGCTCACGATACTATATTCAAAAAAGGATCGTGTAGACTATCTTCAGTTATAACTATTAAGTGAGTGTTAAAAGTCAGCCCCAACTTGAAATATTGTTGTACTTTGCTTTCGCATTTTCAACTTTGTACAAATTTTGACATCCTCTTTTTCCTACGGGAAACGCTGTCGAAATTTTTACAAATTTGAAAGAGTAAGTCATTTTTTAGACTCGTAAAATGTTTGACAGATGCTTATCTTACGAGAAACGTTGCCAAAATTTTATGAAATTTGGAGAGTTATAAACTTAGATTATTTTATACTATGAAAAATTTTGCAATTCACCTTGTTTACGGGAGATGCAGAGAAAACTTTCAATAACTTTTGGTACTGATTAAACGAAGATGAGAGAAAAGTGAGTGTAAGAGTTAGGCTACGAAATGAAGCATGTCCTCCATTTAATTTAAACGTAGTATTGTTTTTTTTTTTGCCTGTATTGTGATGCAGATGTACGCATTCAATTTAAGGTTCGATTCGTTCAGCCTAGTCCTATAAAGGATTATTCTTCTGTTATCTTTTGATAATAGGTCAGTCTACTGCACAACTTATCTGCTTCTACATCTCAACCTAAGGCCTTAGCCCTTGTGGGTTTTTCATGCTTGTTGGGATTTTCAAGCTAACTTCTTCGTAAATGACTATTTCCAAAGACTGAGTATCTTTGTTGTGGGATGGTGGAAAATGGTTTAGGCTTGTATGTATAAGGCAGGGTATGCAACCTCCAAATTTCAGGCACTTGCTTCGACCCTGAACCTTCTTTCGTCTTCTGGTGGTAGAACCTGGAACACTACATGCGTCTGACCGAGTGGAAAAATAAATAAATAAAAATTAATATTCGGCAAGTCACCTAGGCTATTATTCAAGCGGTATCATCAACATATACACAAATTGAGCACATGATCTAATCCTACTCTGATTAGTTTCACTCACAATAGTTTCGATGACAACTGACTATGGTAGAACACTACAGTACTAATCTAAGTTGTGTGTTAGGTGTTAGAAGTCGGTGCACCAACTAATCAAAATAAAAATAAATCATATGAGCAGATTTATGCACAATGGGAGTGATTGTGATTAACTGTTGAGCATCAATTGGTGCTTTCCTTCCCGTGTATCCAACATACTTGTCCGCTTCCTCAAGTAGCGGTGTCTAAGGTGTGTATTAATGACCCACCCATGTGCCCGGGAACTCACTTATGACCAGCACTGCCCTTTCTTTATCCTCGCGTGCAACGGGCCTTACATCTGACTGATTTGGCTGATCAAGAGACGTTTTAAGGACAACCCCCAAGGTCCTCAGGAATTGTTGCACGTCGCAAACAGGACAACGATCACAACCAGTGTACAAATCATAACCGTGCAAGTAATATTTATCAGACGGTCTGATATGCGTCTTCATAAGACTCGTCAGACCACAATCCCTCTATTAGCGTAGCAAATAGCTTCAAAGTACAAAGCAGCATGGTCTGCGTGTACTACTCTCATAGGTTGGCATGGTGACCGTGACCCGTGCTTCTACCAGGGCCCTTCAGAGGCACCACCCTCTCCTGCCAGATGTGCCACGGGGAAGAATGTCCTTTCTCAAGATAGAGCGCTTACAACTCCTTACTTAAAAGAGGATACTCAAGGTTGGACTCACTTCCTCACCATAAGAAGAGATTGAGAGGGAAGATAACGTAAGGGAACAACGTACCTGGAGATAGCTGCCCCCAACCACAAATTTCTCACCAATTGAGCCGAACTACATTTCGATGACCGGTCGTAGCTTCAATACCACAAAAAATGCCACATCAACATGATCTCATCATCACACGTACATCCGCTATCGCCACAACTCCCACGTTGTTGTCACAGCCTTCCAGCGACGCACCCCTCTACCCGGGTGTCGCTCTTTCAAGCCAGCGGCAATGTATCCTTACTGCACAGAGGCATCATTAGCACACCAAGTAACAATGTCGCCAGCGCCAGGTAATGGTGATTTTTTTTTTTTTCCAATACCTGTCTCTTATACACATCTAGATGTGTATAAGAGACAGATGCACTCCCGTTCGCGGGCCTCGAAAATACGTTCTCGCGAACGTGTTCTCGACCCGTTCGCGCGAACGGGAGAACGTGTTCGCCCGAACAGAAAGGGTCGCAAACACGTTCGCCGTGCTACGCAGTTAGTGAGTAAGCAGCGATGAGTGATTTGCCACTGTAGCGATGTCATTTTGGCAGGTCTAGATTTGATGGAATGGAACCACTTGACCGGTCGCAACTCTTCTTTGCTCACATTTAGGTGTTTCATCCATCGGTCTTCTATTTTATCCTTTATATTTACCTTGGGACGAAGCATCTTGTAAATGGACTTGACTGATAGTGTATGAAGTATTTTAGTGTGAGGGCATCTTGTGGTTGTCTCAGAAGATCAGGACCAGCATACCGGATCTAAGGGGAGGTGGGAAATGGGAGTGTCTGGTTTATAGGCCAACCACTTTTCTTTGATCGTTAGGACCCTGATCCTAAATAGTATGTCCTTCTTGAACCATCCGGTTTGCTGCTGTGGTCTTGACTTTAGGTATCCATCCTCTCCTTGATCAAATATAGACATAAAATGTCTTCTATAGTGCGGACTTCAACTACATTTCCCACCAATCCTGGTTGATCAGATATGGACACCCAATCGCTTGGGGTAAGAGTGGGTCCTTTTTCCAAGGGAACTATGTCAATTATTTGTTCCAGGGCTTTTTCTGATGGTGACTGTATCTTAGTCTTCCATGAAGAATCGACGGGCCCATCCAGTCTCTGTCCACAGTGTTCCAGATGTCCGGGCCTGATGCATGTAATTTCATTTTTGATCCACACTTTCCAAGGTGAATCTGAACAATTAAGGGTATAGCCTTGGGAGTCTCTGACGAGTGTGTTGTTGAATAGTGGCTGTGGGCATACCTCTTCCCATCTTTCAGGTGCCGTTTCATCTGTGAGAGGTAATTTCCTCCATGTTTTTAACAGATCAATCCAAAACGGATCTCTAGCTAGATCAGCCCTAGCGACTTGGCGGTCAGAGAGTTCCAGATTTTGGAGTACTGTTGAAGTGTCCTTTTTTTTTTTTTTTTTTTTTTTTTTAGGGAACAAGACTCCAATCTATTCGTGGGGAGTAGCACGTGCTGGGAATCGGGCCCAGCGTCCCATATGGAAAATTTCATCGAATTTTGAAAATTTGAGATACCGGGGCCATTACCCGGCTTTGGCTAAGAAAAAAAATTGAGCTACTTAGGAGAGTACGACAAACTTCAGCATTGGACAAGATTCAGAAACCGACTCTGGAGCCCCCCATCAATCCTCTTTTTCATCCTACCAGCTAGCCCCCGTACTACTAGGATGCTTGATATCCCACCATCTACTTTTCCCACTCACCTAAAAGACGCAAACCCTCAATCCATCCCCTGTACCTCACTCCGGCAAGACTTACTGCAGCAGAGCCACCATCTCTGTTGCTGCTGTACCCTATTCCTGTCCTGCCAGCTAACCCTCTTGCGAGTAGGACGCGTAATATCCCACCTTCTCCTTCTCCCACTCACCTAAGTCTCTTTAGAAAACGTCTGAGCAATACGGAAAACATAGAAATAGACCTCCTAGGTTCTACAAATGCTAAAAAACCCTCAAAATCCCTAACTAACCCTTCCAAAGCACTCCAACACTGTCCTACTCCCTGCCGAGCTCTTCCAGGTCTCACACCCCCACATCTTGCTCGGTTATAGGGCAACACAACTCACCCCAGCTCCGACCAGCGTCGTCCCAGCAGCAACCCTTAGTTGTCCTGTGAAATACCCACCCTAAAGCATGCCTAGATCTCTCTACCAGGCCTCACGCTCCTTCGTTAGCAGGTCACAGGGCAATACCCCAACACCGGCCAACGTCGTTCTGGCATTGAACAGTCATAGGTCACTGAGTCTAACAGCATCGAAGCCACCTAAGAAGAATTGCTAGGACCCAGGGTCCAAAAACATTCTTAAGACCACCAATCAACCATCCGCGTATAGTCAACCCTGAGATCTATTTTTTTTTAGAGATTTTTTTTTCTTATAGAACACAGTCAGCCCTCCTCCTATTTCCGTTCACCCCCTACTCTTCTTCATCTCCCGATGAGTTGACCTCCTCCACCACATTGCTCGGGAAGAAGAATAATAGACCAACGACTTCATCAAAAACCCATAGTGATGAAAGACAAACTTCAATTCTTCCTCTTTCTATGACAAGCCGACCTCCTCCACCACATAGTTCGAAGGAGGAGGAAAAAATAGTTCACTCCATCACAAAGCAGGCGCATCACCCTAACCTCTCATCCCCTTACCACCTTCCGGCATAGACTTACAACAGCTAAGCCACCATCTCAACTGCAGTTGTGCCCTAAACCAATCCCGCCATCTAGCCCTCCTCACCAGCGGGACGCAATATTACCAAAAAACAAACTTTCCCCCTCCACTTCAGTCCCACGCGTGTTCCATAGGCAAGTAAAGGACATCCGATCCCCACCCACACTCTTCCTAACCCCCTTATTCAACTGCATCCCACGACAAGCCGACCTCCTTTACCCATAGTTAGCGAGAGGAAGAAAAAATGAAAGCGGACAACCCTCGACTTCCTCTTGCGACAAGCCGACGTCCTCCACCACATAGTTCGCAAAAGAAAACCAAAAGTGATCCACCATCTGAAACTTGCCAGCCCTACCCAAACCTCCAAAACTGATCAGTACCTTCACATGCCTGCCCCTAACCAAAGCTAACTCATCAGGGGAGGGCAATCCGAATTTAAAAACCAAGTTGAGTCATGAAAATCAAGGGATTAGATTTCGAAAGCTGATTTATGAGTATCAAAACTTCATGCAACCGAGTTGAGTCATGAAAATCAAGAGATTAGGATTCAAAATCTGATTTATAAGTATCAGTATCAAGAGACGAAACAATTTCCAAATTAAGAGTTAGACTTATGCGATGACTTTTTAGACATATGTGATAGCTTTTAGATTTGTATATCCGAAAGGATTTTCAAATTTATGGTTGATATGTGATTGATATCAGAGATAGGAAATCAGAACACAACGTATTGGAATTAATAGGAAATTAAAGCACATAATTAGAACAATCAAGATTCACTCGATTAAGCATCAAGGATTACAATATACAAACTTAGGAATCAGAAAAAATCAAAAATTTTGAATTAGATCATCATCATTTGATGAGCATCAAGGGTTACAACACGCGAGCTTAGGAATCAAAATAGAGAAGACAAGCAGGCAATACATAATCAATCAAATCCGAAACCCTGAGATCGTGTCGACGCGCAAACCTTCATCACCCGCAACAAACTTCAGCTCCGATACCAAATTGCAAGGAATATGAGCGAGAGTGGTAAAGAGAAAACCAAGTTGCAAAATCACGGAGAAGTCCAGATAGTCATGTAACAAGCAGAGAAATCAAATGCACCAAATTTCATCCAAATAAGAGCGATACAATGAACTAGTGAGCAATGTCTTCATATGGGATGTTGGGCCCGACTCCCAGCACGTGCTGCTCCCCACGAATAGATTGGAGCATGTTTTCCAAAAAAAAAAAAACAAAAAAAAACAATGAACTAGACTCAACTAGTGAGCTAATGTCCCTAAATGCCAACCTCCCACATACACCAGGTACGTTCTCTCGCATCCCCTCATCAAAATTTGTCCACGCACACCTGCGCCTCCGTCCCTGAAGACCACTATCGTCTCATCACCTGCCCGCGCCCCTCCAACCCAGCTATGACCACTTGGCGCCCCGCTGCGAGTAGGCTGGGCACTGGGCGCCATACAATAGTACTAACATTGAATACTGTGTTGGCTCACTAGTTCATTGTATCGCTCTTATTTGGATGAAAGCTTGGTGCATTTGAGCTCTCTGCTTGTTACATGACTATCTGGACTTCTGCATGATTTGCAACTTGGTTTTCTGTTTATCTCTCTCGCTCAGATTCCTTGCAATTTGGTATCTGAGCTGGTTCGAGATCACCATTACCTGGCGCTGGTGACATTGTTACTTGGTGTGCTGATGATGCTTATGTGCAGTAAGGATACATTGGCGCTGGCTTGAAAGAGCTACACCTGGCATTGCCTGCCTAGGCCAGAACAGTGAATCCCCCCCGGAGGCGGCCATGCGGGGCCAAGTCCACGGTCGCGCAACTTTGCAGCCGTGGGACGGGGAGGGGGTGGGGGGGGGGGGGGGGGGGAGGGGGGGGGAAGGGGGGCTGATTGGGGTTGCGCAACCCCAATCCCACCCGCTCACAAGAAAAAAAAAAAAAAAAAATCTGCATTGTTTGATTGATTGATTGATTGATTGATTGACTGATTGATTGATTGATTGATTGGTGGTCGCCCCCCCCCCGATGCACACACACACACACACACACACACACACACACGCTCACAGGATTAGAGACAGAAGAAGAGCGGCAAAAGGTGGATGGAAACAGCAGAATTAGGAGCCCAAGGACCGACAGGAGCGACGGCAACCCAGGACCACTGGCGCAGCCACTCAGCCGCAGCAGCAAGCGAACAGATAAGAACTTCAGAGTCACGTCACGACCCCATGTGATACTGTTTCCCACTACGGCCTTAAAACCCCTTTTATCCCTTGCCCATATCAGTAGACCCGTCAGATCGCTAATGGGACAATTCGTCAAAGTTTTTCTCCCCCGTTTCCTGTTCCTTCTGCCCAGTTCCTTTCCCTTTGCGTTGTTTTATTGTTTTCCTTTTTTTATTTTGTATTTTGTATTTTGTCTTGTTTTCCTCTTTCGGACGGCATCGGCACATCTAGCCCACCACCCGCCCCCCTCCCCCCTTTTCCGTGTCCATGACCGGGTCATTCCTATTTCGAAGGGACCCCCCCCGGGGAAGAGAAACACGAGGTTCGAAACCCTGCCTAGGCCAGAAATGGAAAGGTGCTTGGCCAGGCACACACACACACACACACCCCGGAAGTAACACGAGGTCGACAGGCTAGCTAGGCGTCGATGATATCCTGTGCAGATAGCAACTAGACGCCAATTTTTGAAAAATAAAGCGGGCCGTCCTTTCAAGTGTAGTCAGAGGTAGTAAATAAACCCGAGTAGTAAGGAGGCGTAGTATTTAGGAAGGAACGAACAAGAGACCAAGGATCATCATCGAAGCAGACGCGACAATCCGCCGGCATTTTCGGAGGACTTTTTTTGACGCACTCTTCTGTGAACGAACGTAGCGGCCGGCATGGACTTCCCCTTGGACCTCGATGCGCTCGCGGCCCGGAGGGAAGTGCACGATCAAGAGACGGTATTCTTCTGAGCCGCAGCTCCTCGATCCACGCATCACGGAAGTACCGGGCAAAGATTGAGCAGCCTCCAGCAGCAGCAGTGCAGCGCCTCGCATCCCTCGAGAACCCGATCCCTTCCTATCATGTCCTCGTCCCTTCCCACTAAGCTATCTTTCCCGTCTTCGCACTACGCGCTCGCCCCCAGCTTTCTTGCCTGCACAGATGCGACTCCTAGCGCACCACCAGCAAGCATGGATGATGCGCCACGGTGTCCTATAGTTGTCTCTCCCTCCCTCGCCAGATCGCTTGTAACAACGCTACTGGCCTTGTTCTGCCTCGCGGCGCTTCCCAACCTTATGCTGGCTAGATCCCTCATTGGAGCACTCACCACGGAGCAGGCACTTCTTGCGCCCTCTCGCCAGCAACCAGCGCTTCTTTGTGCAGCATTCGCCTATATTGACGCGGCTTCTGCAGCAGCAGCCACCTTCTTTTGTGCCATCACAGCTGCAGCTATCGTATTAGCCGAGCAGCACTAGCAAGCCATGGCGGGCAGCGAAGAAAATACGAAAACAACGATTTGCGGCTTTATGGCATATCTAGCATTCCTAGTCGGTCTTGCCTTTATCCTTTTCATCGCGGCACTACCGCTCGAGCACGGCACCACGGCAAGCAGAGAACAAGCGGCCAGCAACCTCCAGATGGCGAAGTCACAGAATCCTCTCCCACCTCCTCCTCCTCCTCCCCCTCCATCCCCCCTACGCTCCTACCACTCGACCAAATGGCTAATCTCTCTCCCCCTATCTCTCCCCCTCTCCATTGCAATCACCATCCTCACCGCCATCCCCTTCACTCTGTGTATCGTCCTTGTTTCACGAATCTTATGAAACCAAGGAAGATTGATACCATCTGATGACGTTGCAATGTGGCTGCAGCAGAAAGGCCTCAGGGATAAGCCACCCCCTCCCACGAGTCAGCCAGCGGACGCAGCGCACAGATGCGACGATCTGTCCAGTCAAAAGCTTGATGCGGGTTCTCGTCCTTTGTCTTTTTCCTTTCTTTCTTTCTGTCCTTTTCATCGTCTTCGCCCTTCCTTTCCCTCACTGCCCCTACCCAGACCAGTCACCTTACCCTTACCCACTGCCCGTTGCTAAAGATATATTGGTGCTTTGAATAATTGGCTTTATAAATAACTGCTTCGTTTACTTGATCAAGTTTTTTTCGCTGGTTTTTGCTAAATGCTTCGTCTCCTTGTGAAAATCTTTTTCGATTGAAATAGTTAGCCATTTTTTATCTTTTATGTTTTTTTTGTTGTTTTTTTCGCTTCAATTTTTCAATACATATGAAGTAATCTGCAGTGACGCTTAGCCTCTCCCTCCTCTTGTTGTAAAATTCAATTCGCTGGTTTCGATAAATGCTTCATCTCCTTGTGTAAAAGCTAGTTTCAATTGAAATAGTTAGCCATTCTCTGTTTTGTTGTTCGATTTTTCTCCCTGGTTATTTCTGGGAATACGTATGGATAATCTGTTCGGAACCTAATGTCCTTGCTTGGTTACGACATGTGTACAACCTTTCGAAGATAGCAGGCCAGAATTCCTCCAGCCCCACTCGAAGGCCTGATACGTGTTGTAATCTGTTGTTCACTAGTTTTTTTCGGAAGACACTTGGCCTCCCCCTCCTTTTGTTGAAGAAGTCGATTCGCTGGTTTCGATAAATGTTTCATCTCCTTGTTTAAAGTTGTTTTCGATTGAGAAAGTTAGCCATTTTCCGTTTTGTTATTCGATTTTTCGCCTTAGTTATTATTATTTTTTTGGGAGTGCATATGGATAATATGTTCGGAACCTAGTGTCCTTACTGGGTTACGACACGTGTACAACCCTTCGAAGGTAGCGGGCCAGAATTCTTCCGGCCCCGCTCGAATGCCTGATGCGTGTTGTAATCTGCTGTTCACTAGTCTATTAGGCACTTAGCCTCCCCCTCCCCCTCCTCTTGTTGTAGAAGTCGATTCGACTGGTTTCGATAAATGCTTCATCTCCTTGTTTAAAGTTGTTCTCGATTGAATTAGTTAGCCTTTTGTTTTCTTTTTTTGTTTTTTGTTTTTCGATTTTTCGCCTTGGCAATTTTTTGGGAGTACATGGGGATAATCTGTTCAGAACCTAGTGTCCTTGCTTGGTTACGACACATGTACAACCTTTTGAGAGTAGCGGGCCAAAATTCTTCCAACACCGTTCGAAGGCCTAATCTGTTGTTCACTAATCTCTTCGGAAGGCACTGAGCTCCCTCCTTCGCTTGTTGTAGATCTTCAACAGACGTAGGAAAACCATTGGGCAGATTCTTCACCTTCCATTCCTAAAAATGGCCTCACCTCACCTTCCATCCCTAGAAATAGCCTCGCCTCTTTCCGTTCTCTTCCCGATCCTTCCCTTGTCCTTTCTTCCCCTTTCTTCCCCTTTCTTCCCCTTTCTTCCCCTTCTTTTTCCCTCCCCCTCCCCTTCCCTTCGTTATTATTCTTCCTCCCGTTTCCCTTTCCTATTTTCCTTCCTCTCCTTCCCCTCCTTCTCGTCTCTTCCCTCTCTCTCTCCCCCTTCCAGCTTTTAGGCTAGCTCGCAGTAAAAAGCCCCTCGTCAGATAGTAGGCCGCGGCACGAAACGGCCTTTCGCAACGGCGATTGAACCAATCCTCGTCACGAAAGACACGTCGAGTGACGTAGCAGAAAAATCCTTGATAAATCATGATATCTTGCATGCATTAGTGAATGATTGTGCCACCCGCTCGTTCGATCAGTGACTTCCCTTTTTCTGCAATCTCTCGGTGCCGACAAACACTCGTGTAATAGCAGTTCCATTGTGTAAGACAATCCTTCGCCATCCCAAACGCGCGGCGAAGTGACGCAGTGAGATCTCGTAGTTATCTGACGGTCGCCCGAGACCCAACACGCATGAACTGCATGATTGATTGATAACGCTTAGCTCATTATCGCTCGTCAAAGGGAAATGCCTGACCGCAGTCTGTACATGTATCCGTGAGTATAAACATATTACATATCGTGCTCTCTCTCTCTCCCTCTATCTCTCTCTCTCTCTCTCTCCCTACGAGTTGCCCGACAGTCCTGGTTATAGCAATATATGTTTATGCATGATCGACTGACCAGCGCGTTGTACTCCATCCTAATTCATTTATCAAAACTATCCCCATTCCCATACTGGCCCTCCTCTCACTTGTCTCCAGCCATATCGTTTATAAACAACCACCATCAGCGGAAAGTATGCTATGCTCTTTCTCAAATCTGGCGACATAAACACAACTTTTACCACCATAGTATAGACCCGCTACTGACCCTATGACAGTAGGAGCCAATCAAAGCCCAATAATACCGACACGTCATTACCGCAAAAAAACTATCGGGACACTGGAAATGAGCTGCTTTGTACCGATATTGGCGCCTAACATGATCCCTTCCAGGAAACCCCTGAGCTCTCCGATCTCCGGGACAGTCTCCACATCGCGACAAAAAAGGCTCGTAAACCCCTGCTGGGTTTCCACAGCATGCCAACAAAAACTAGTGTCGGAGTTCGGCAATCCACAGTATGCTGCGTGACATGGCGTGCATAATGTGCACACACCCAAAACACACACACACACACACACACACACACACACACACACACACACACACACACACACACGCACATACATTTTTTAAAAAAAAAGGGGGAGGAGAAGCTCGGACAACCTTATACCCCCACCAGCTTCAAAAAATAAAAAAGTCACCCCCCGCAAAATAAATACTCACATAAGCTACAATATATACATAGATATATATACATATATATGTACAAGAGAGCCTTCTAAATCCAAAAAAAAAAAAACCTCCCTGTCTTCCCGTACTAACTACCCCCAAGAACCCCCTTGAGGCACAAATATAACACACACAATACCCTTCATCCTCTTGAACACCCTTCCCATGACCCTCCCACCCAAGTGGCATCACATCCTCAGATGCTGACACTAATAAAACAAACATACACACGCGCCGCTTAAAACTGAAACGACGCAAACAAGAACCCCCACGAGAAATCCGTAGATATGACCTGTACCCATTCGCACTGAACACATACCGTCTACATTCAACTCTTGCCTCTACCCACGAAACAGACAAAAGATATACACGCACTACCCCCCACCAGAGACAATACTTCCCCGCGGTCAAAATTCTTCAACTTAACGCATACAGGAAGAAACGCCACAAAACAACAACAAAAAAAGAAACGCAACCCACCACATGCACGTAGAACAAAAAAACGGGGCCGTCAGCACGCGCCGCCATAGCCATGCAACAAGACAAAAGCCAACCTAGCTCCCACAAAGTGTCAATCCCTCCACTTGCTGCGACGAACCATACTACCCACCGCCAATGGAACACAAAAGCATACCCCTGTACTAAGCTAGCACCCCCATCTGAACCCGCTAACCCCACACACTGGCTCTTCCCGCCCTATTCACCATCTCTTGTATGTCAATCAACAACACCCACCCCCATACCCCTCCCCCCACCTACTCTCCCTCCCATACCCACATTCCGTCCACACGAAAAAATAACCCCATACCCTCTACTTAAGTGCATGACCTACCGATGGGGATCCTCAGAACTCGGTGCATTCCGATTCGATCCCACTCATCGCGCTGGTCTCACAAACTCTCATCTTCATCAATTCCATGTTTCATGCTCCCCCATCCAAATCTCTACAGCTCCTTCCACTCTCCTCCTCCCTCCTTACCACCTTCTTACGCGGTGCCTGTGTGTGGAACTCTACCCACCATAGCCTGCGTCTGGTGTTGAGCATCGCCTCTGGTTGCCCCCACCTAACTGGTGGAAGTGCACACTACTTAGCGAGCCCATACCTGGTCAGCAGAGATAGTCCCTTGAAGCTGACATACTCTGCGACTACTGGCGATTGGCTGAGAACTTGAACGATGGCGCAGGGCACGAATGCAGCCCCCGGCATGAACATTGAGGAACACATGGTACGTTACCATAAGCTTTCTCTGTAATTCATTGGTTTTGTCTCTCCTCCTACACCTTCCCATCTGGGAGCCAGAGGAACACCACCCTCTGATGAGCCGTGACTGGCACAAGCGGCGAAAAGCGCTTTAGGGGATGCGCCACCCCTCCTCCATTGGCTAGATGGCCAATGTATGATGGTCATACCATCATTCGCTCCCACCTCTCTCTCTCTCTCTCTCTCTCTCTCTCTCTCTCTCTCTCTCTCTCTCTCTCTCTCTCTCTCTCTCTCTCTCTCTCTCTCTCTCTCTCTCTCCCTTGTTTGTGTATTGTTGGCCGCAGGAAAGATAATATGGCGTACCTATGGAGGAGGAGGTTATTACACAGCAGAGTGTGCATGTTTTGAGGATGAGACCAGGTACGGGTTCCCATGCCGTGGGTTGCTATGGTAGCTTTTTGCTTGTATACACACACACACACACACACACACACACGTGCGCACACACACGACACACATATACACACACACGCGCGCACACACACACACACGGACACACACACACACACACACACACACACACACACACACACACACAGACCGTTTTTCCATGGCGGCGCGTGGAATGCCTACCACTTTGAATTCGAATTCCTGCCGCCACTGCTGAAGGGCATCACAGAAAGATGTGTGCCCCTCGTGAGGGCATTTCAAGGACCGACCTACGAAACGCCATCAGCGGTCCAGTAAGGGCATATAGGAAAGTTACGCCCCATGCTGACAGGGGCCTGCGGAAAATTTCAGAGGCCCGAGGGGCACCACAGTGTAAGTCGGCCTTCACAGGGGCACGCCGCAAATAAACGCAAACTTTGGGGGCATTTCGAAAATTTTCCCTTCTTTTTATAGTTTTTTTCACAGTTTTCAACTTGTATTTTTTCAACACCAAACAATATGCGATTTGGAAAGAAATATATATGGGGTTGTAGGGTTTGAAAAACCCTACAACTCATTTTCACATTTTGTTTTTTTAATGTTTTATTTCGCCAGGGAAAAATCCATAAAACTTGTGGCCGCGGATTTGGGGCCACGGCCGCGGCCACAAACGTGGCCGACGTGGCCGCTGGTGATACATAGGGCCAGAATGCCCTTCCCTGGCTGGCCTCCTCCCTATATGGGAATTGCTGCCCTGCTACTGGACTGTCTGGGCCTGGCCGAGGATGTTTCCAGTAGCTTCCTGTCGGACCCACTGCACCCAGGCACATCCCTACAGTTACACCACCAGTACCCCAGGGGGTCTTAGGCCCCGTCTGGGGAGGCTCTGAGGCAAATGCATATGGACCTACGCGGCACACCGATTCAGCAACCGCGTTAACGGCCTAAAAACGTGGAGGTACTGGTGGAGGCCCCTTTCAGTTGGGCACACCCAGGATCCTACAGGCTCCCTGTGTTTGCTGTGTTTGCATTGGCCCGGGGGATAGGTGTGACGACAATGATGCATTCTCACTGGCCTGCGGCCACCTTGTGACGTGTCGGCCTCACGCTGCGTGTGCCCAGGGCGCAACCACCTGTGTCCTGGGCTCAACTGCTTGACGCAGCTGCTGCTCTGGAAAGAGCCCAGAGTGAGGCCCAGGTTGCAATTCAACCAACTGGCGTGCAGCAACTGTCTGATGCCCACATTCGTAAATGCTGAGATGAGGGCCTCTCGTGGATATTCAGGCCTGCCTTCACTTAGGGCGGGCACGAGGCTTGCTGGGGGGCCACAGTCCAGAACATGTGCATGTTTGTCTAGGGCCCCTGAGGACACATTCCTCACAAGGTGCAGTCTAGGGAGGAAAAAGGGATAGTGGGCAGGGATTCCCCCTGAAGAGACTGTGGCGACGACCGAAATGCATTGAGGTGCCATTAAAGTGTGTGCAATGCCTTTGCTGCACACATGCATGGAGAGATGAAAACAGGTCAAAACACATTTGACTACTCTGATGTGATATGATCTCTCTTTTTATTTCTTTACTTCTTTGCTGTTACGAGTAATCTTTTAATTGTTCATTTGTTATGAGGACTTGTCTTTCTGTGTGCATAATTTGCGTACTTGAGAGGTGAACGATTAGTGATATTTTGCACTCATCTGTAATACATGATTGAATCGTGTCTTCATTATCGTGAGGCTGTAATTCTGGGTTTAGCTGAAGTCGATGTTGGGGTTGTTTGTTCGTTTTGCTACTTTTGTGGTTGGTCTTCCGAAGTGGCGAAAGTTACATATGCTCACCTTGGACTGTAAGGTTGAATCATGTTCTCATCATCTTGAAGTGGCAAGTTGATGTCAAGCTGAAGTTGATAGCAAAAATAGATGATTATAAAACAACATGAGTAGAATGTGTGTTGCCAGTGCATGGGACCGAGTTTGCACTTGAGATGCATGAGTGGCCAACGGTTTGATGACAACTAGGTGAGCTCTTGGTTATCTAGCTGTTAACAGAAGTGATGAGCAGTTATTGAATAAGACGCAGGTATGAATGATGATGAATACTTGTGGTAAGAATAGAGAGAACTTTGGCATGTATTCTGGACATAGTATGATGTAAGGAGCGCCAGTCATTGCCCTACATGCTTGTACCTCTAACGACACAGGTAGGAACCTATGATCTTTGCACCTTTTCTTCTTTTAAATCGTTTTCCTTACTAAAGGCAGTAACGTTTGATCTTTGCACCCCCACAACTCGTTTGATTCTGAGTGTCGTCGCGTGTATGCATGGAGTTCCGTGTTGGTTTGAGATACCGATGGTTGACCATTTACAACACGCCCACACCCCATTTGTTCGGTGATGAGACTAGAGGATATGATAAAGTTTCACTTCAGGGCCTTCAGGCGTTTTGATTTTGTGGAGGGATCTGTCTATTGACAGCTTGGATGACCATGCTTACCAAATCTAGACATGTTTTATTATGCCACAGTCGAATGTTGGAAATCCACCAAAGGGCTTGTGAAGCTGAAGGGAGATATATTGAAGCTGATTCAACAAGAAGGAGAATTATCGAAGCTCGTGTCACGTATCCTTTATTAAGCTGGCGGAAACCAGTACACCTCATCGCAAATAACACATGCCCTCCCCCTGTTGTCTTTCCTTTTTCTCTTTGGCCTCCACCAACCACCTCTCTCTCTCTCTCTCTCTCTCTCTCTCTCTCTCTCTCTCTCTCTCTCTCTCTCTCTCTCTCTCTCTCTCTCTCTCTCTCTCTCTCTCTCTCTCTCACACACACACACACACACACACACACACACATGGGCATTGGGCACACACCAGATGCCACGTGTGACGTTGATCCTCACACCCTGCACGGGTGCACTGCCTTCTGGTCGGAGTGATAAGTTGTGCGGAATAGGCCCTGAAAGACAGCAAAATGAGGTGTATGGAGGGCGTATTCAGACTTCGCTTTTTCACACTAAACTTGAAAGGGGTTTGAGAGCGCGCATGGGGTGGGTGATACCAACCAATCAATCAGTCAATCAATAAATGAAAAACGGAAAGAAGTCCCCCAAAAAAACAAAAACACGTGTGTGTGTGTGTGTCTGTGTGTGTGCGCGCAGGGTTGGGCTACCCTCCCTCAATCATCAATCAATCAATCAATCAATCTGTGTGTGTCGATAACCAAAAACAAATACCGTTTTTTTTTTTTTTTTGAGTTACCCTGTGGTCATGACCGGGGCGTATACATAGGGGTGGACCCCACTGGCCGGCGGCTGGAAACTGGTGTTGGCCACAAAAAATGGCCGACCGTGGTTGGAAAAAGTTTGACGCATTTTGAAGGGACCCCACCGCAGACCGATAGTTTCGGCACTGGAAAAGGCATGGCATACCCGAATAGGAAACCGCCAAAGGGTGTTTCCCGAAAAGGCAAGTCGGGCGGGTGCTGTGGACCATGGCCAGGTACCGCACTGCTCCAGGACAAGTCCGTGTGTGGCCGTGCGCGACCTGGTGTGGCGGTTTCCGCACAAGTGCCGTGCCTTGCTGTGTGGCCCGAGCGGGTCCGCTCAGGCAACGGGAAAATACCGTTGGGGGCGTGGGTGGATGTCCCTCCCTGCCGTTGGTGGGAGGTGCCGTCCGAACCATTGGTAGCCGGAGTGCACTGAGCACAGGAGCACTGACGGGGAGCCATCGCCGGGGACAAAGGAGGACAGTTTGGTGAGTAGCACGGGTTCGTGAAGGTTGTGCGGTCGACAAGGCCAGAACAGGCGGTGTACAGGGGTTGACGACGTCGCCGTCACGGTAACGGAAAACGGGCCCTTGGGAATACCGTGCGACACCGCGAAAAATACGAATGTCCGCCACGGCCTCCGGTGACACAGAACGGTCCACGGCAAGGGTGCATGGTCCATGCAGTGAAGCCCGTGTTGTGACGAACCATTTTCTGTAATCGCGTGACTTTCAGCACGAAGCTGCTTTGAGGGAACGGGACGGGTTCGTAAGGCGAAGTATGTGGGGGTGGGTCGGCTGGGCAAGTTGCATGGATGTCCTCGTTTCTTTTTCGATTTTGTCGGGCCAGCATCAGGACAGGCCCCGACTAGGCAGTAGGAGACCACGCCTTAGCGAGCGCAAGAAATAACTGTTGCCATAGCTTCTTTCTTGTTCTGCTGGGGCGAAGGGGAACAGGAATTTTGGTGCAATGACCGCGCGGGAACATTGTTTTTCGTTTTTCAAAATTTTCTTTCAACTGATGTCGAGCCCCCGTGGGCTCCTCGGAATTGTTTTTCGAAGTTCTTTTTTTGTTCTTCGCAATTTTCTTTTTCCGCAATTCCGATTTAGATCGTAATTTAGGAACTTCGAAATTTTTGCTGCGACTGTGCTTCTTGCTTGCGCACGCCTATTGGCGGCGGGAGCAGAGCTCTGACTAAGTTGCGCCATTAATCTTGCGCGTAACTGTATCTTTTTGGTGGGCACAACTGTAACTATCTCTCTCTCTTCTTGACTCTCTCACCTTTCTTCCCGCTTTCTTCTTTCCTGCTGTGCATGCATCCTCCCTCGTTTTGATAGGCCGACGCGCTGCATGCCCGGATCAATGCCTGGAGAGTGGCTGTGACCCCCACGCCACGGCCTGACCATGCAGAACGTAGGCACTTCCCTTCTCTCCTCCTTCTTTCCGTCTTGGGCATGATCCCGGGTTTTTCGTGCAAACACGCATGCTATAAATTTCACAAGCGCGACTGACTCGCTCTCTTTGGATTTGGAAGGTTAGCATGGTCAGTGAGGATCGCCTAACGAGCAAGTTAGAAGGTGAGTAGAAGTGAGTCGGGCGATCCGACGGGATGGTGCCAAGTAAGCGGGGTTGACGTGCGGGTCACGATGGACTGTGGCGCACGGGCGAACCTGGCGTGCATGCTTGGACTAAGCGGGGTGACGACTCAGTGTTGGTGCGAGACGACGGACTGTCCGCATCGGAGGTGACGTGGTGCAAAGAGAGAGAGAGAGAGTGAGGAGCAGACGAGTGTGGGATCGTGACCGTTCTTTTCTTTTCCTTGTATTAAATTTTGGTCTCAGGCGAAAACCATCTTTCTTGTCTTCGATTTTTGTGCAATGGTGTCGCCTGGTGTGCAACTCTATTCTCCCTTCTCCTTCCTTGTTGACGGGTGTGGGTTGAATGCGTCAGTTTTGTTGAATGCGAGTGTCAATCTTGAAAAGGGTGTCTGACCAATGGATGTGCGTCGTCTTTGCATGAACGAGTGAAGCGTGAACGAGTGAGGATTCGATGAATGAATGTCCGCAATCTCACAAGAAACCTGATCACCGAAGAGTTGCGACGTACTCTGAAAGGAATTTGTGAGGCCGGGGAACTAATCAGTCCTTTTGATTTCATTGAGTATATCGGTTGGATGATGAACCCTTCGCAACCTTATCGATGCATGAATGGTTGGCTTGTCACGAGATTGCCTTATGATTATGCCCGGAAGTTGTCTTTTCTTTTGAACAGATAGTTGCATGACGAACCCTTGGGGAACCACGGGGGCACCTAAAACGACCCATCAACGGGAAGCGAGTCCGGTGGACGCGCGTGTAAGTACGATCGCAAAGACGCGTCTTCCACGCACGTCCACATGACTGGCCCCCGCAGTGCCTATGATGAAGTCAACCCTTTTTTCCAATATGGATGTTGAGATTCCCTTCTACGTCACAGATCGCGAGAGTCTGAGGCATCAACGGTTCCGGGAATATTGGGAACTGGAGCGTGCCTATCAAGCCGCGCGACCCCGGTCCCGCCTCCCCGAGTTCCCCTTCTACACGGGAACAGAGCGCGTATGTGAATGGGATATTTAACGGACCTTAAACGCGATTCCCTTCTCACCCCGATTTCCCCACTCGCACGCACGACACGTCATCACCGAACCAAGAATCGCCATCATCGAGACCAATTATCCTCCCCACCACCTCGTAATCCCCTTTCACTGTCTAACAGCGGTCCCTTGGTGCGCGATCGGCCCCTACTGGCCACGGACCCCGTGCTCGGAGTGTCAGCAAGACCGTATTTACCGCGCGGCGGGATTCGTCCGCCGGTCCTGAACTGAGGCGGACCAGCGATCGCACACTCTCCGACTGAGACCAGCCTCGTCAGACTCCAGAGTTTGCTACTAGCAGCGCCAATGGCTAACCAGCCAGCGCGACACTCATAGTGTCCGAAAGGTCCATCAGATCCGAGACCGACCACGATGCCGATGCTCACACCGACAGTAGCCTTGTGTCCCGAAGCTCCAGCTACCAACGCAACTCGGGATTACCATCTTGCTCAATTACCCTTGAACTGGCCACAAGGAGATCCCAGTTCCGACCTGGGACTCCACTACCATTTCCTAAAATCCTTGGCACACCCCTCTTTTGCACTTTCGGGCCCCCATCCCACTTTGATCAGGAAGTCGCGCTGGGCGTGAGGTTTGGGCATCACATCGTCTGGAAACTGATGGACATGCCCCCCGCCCTGCTCAACTGGCCGTCTCCTTGGAAAGGGTCTGAAAACCGGTCGGCGTCGAATTTCCAGAGCGCGGACCATGTAGAAACGCCCCGTCACCATTTCCGCAACCTCTTTCCAAGCGCAGTGGGGTCTGTAATTCCTTTTCGGGCCGGCTTTCCACACCGGTTTCCAGACCCAGTGGGGTCTGGAAAACACCCCGGGGCCCAAACTTTTCCAGGTCGCCGGCCAGTGGGGTCCACCCATAGCCTGCTGGAAAGAGATTCCAGTATCCCAAAAAACATTGGACGAATCCAGACCAAGAAAAATGGCAGATTCTTTTCGAGTTGCATACAAAGAGGAATCATGTCAG
This sequence comes from Chara braunii, assembly GCA_003427395.1. Taxonomy (NCBI): domain Eukaryota; kingdom Viridiplantae; phylum Streptophyta; class Charophyceae; order Charales; family Characeae; genus Chara; species Chara braunii. The sequence goes on along the minus strand of BFEA01000146.1, from coordinate 960,298 downwards.
AATCCTGATGCGAATCAGGGCGTCTCCTAGTATTTCTTAGCAATCGTGCAATTTTGTATAAGGGACACTGGACCCATTTTCCAGCAGCAAACTTTGTGGGACCCCTTTTCCAGCAGGTGCTGCTCCCCACCAATAGACTGGAACCAGCAGGGGGGCCTGCTAGTGGTGGGGACATTTTTTCTCCATCACTAGCAGAGCCAGATGCGTGTTTTAAAAAAAAAACAAAAACGAATCAGGGCGTACTCATACTAAAAAATAATCACAATAATTAAAAAATAAATAAATACTACCTCTACATTAAATGTATCTCACCGCATGTCTATGAATCCACCCCAGAGGCGGCCAAGCGCGGCGAAGTCCACGGCCGCGGCAAGGTCCGCGACCCCACGGATGTGTCCGTGACCTCGCGGCTTTGAGGCCGCGTGGCGGCTAGTGGGGAGGGGGGTTGGGGATTTGGGAAGCGTCATGGGGGTGGCGCAACCCCAGCCCCACCCCCTCAAACAAAAAAAAAGTAAAAAAAACTTTTTTTTTTGGGGGGGGGGGGGGCGCCCTAACAAAAATTAAAAAAAAAAAAAAAAAAAAAACAATGTTTTTTTTTTTTTTTTAAATTGAATCAATATTTAATGGTAAATACTCGCATATGCTACAGCAAACCCCACACGAAAAACAGGATGTCAGCAGCAATTGCTCAGTCAAGCCTCAAAAGTCATAAGCAGCCTCAGAAGAAGAAAAAGTCTCGGAAAAAAAAAACTTCTTTTTTTTTTTTTAAAAAAAAAAAAAAAAAAAAAAAAAAAAAAAAAAAAAGCTGTTACTGTCTATCAAAGAAAAGTAAAAAAAACTTTTTTTTTTTTAAAG
>BFEA01000146.1:941997-957643 GCA_003427395.1 Chara braunii | reverse complement strand
CTCTCTCTCTCTCTCTCTCTCTCTCTCTCTCTCTCTCTCTCTCTCTCTCTCTCGCACACACACACACACACACACACACACACACACACACACTCTGGCAGTGCCAAATAGTCGGTGGTTCCTCGTTTGGAGTGCCAACTGCACTCTTAGGGGGGCCGCTCGGTTTGGGATGTCTGTGTTGCCTGTCGGTGATGACGGATGGTCGTCGGAGTGTCCCCTGGCTCAGCAGGTGGTGGGAACCAACAGTCTGCGGGGTTCTATCGTGATGTGAGTAGGTTACGTGTTGCTTTGCTCCGTGTTGGATGTGTAGACTGTCTTCTCTGCGCTCTGCCGCGGTCTTGCTGCCCGTGCCGCTTGCTTTGCAGGTCGTCCTCGTTGCTCTGCTGCCTTGCCGCCTACCCGCGGGTCGTGCCTCCCGTGTCTTTTGCTCGCATGCCTTGTGGTTTGGTAGCCTTGTGGTGGTGCCTCGCGCTTCGCTGCACGGTTGCTGAGCTGCTTGTCCGTGTGCCCTGTCGGCCTTCAGTGTCCTTTGCGTGCATGCCTTGTAGTTTGGTTGCCTTGTTGGTGGTGCCTTGTGCTTCACTGCATGGTTGCCGAGCTGCTCGTCTGCTTGCCCTGTTGGCCTTCCGCGTCCTTTACTTGCTTGCGTGCCTTGTAGTCTGGTCGCCTTGCTGATGTTGCCTTGCGCTTCACCACACGGTTGCCCAGCTGCTCATCCACTTGCCCTGTCGTTCCTTGCAGTCGTCTTTGGTGATAAGCAGTTGGGCTGCCTCTACTGTGTTGCCTGGTGCTCCACAGGGTTGTTGCCCGCTGTTATGTCCCGCTTGGGGACAGTCTGCCTCCAACATGGGTCAAAGGGTTCATGACCCAAACCATCAAATACGGGGGTTCCGCAGATTATCGAGGGTTCAGCCTCCTGATGAGTCGGTGCAAGTCCGACGAAACAATCTTGTCATCATCATTTTTTTTATTTTTTATTTTTTTCGGTCTTCGCTGTTTTTGGGTACTTGTATTTTTGCTTTGCATGCTTTCTGTGTTTGAGTGATGTCTTCCCTTCCGCCTCCCCCGTGCCTTCCACCCATTGTCTTTTGTTGTTGCCGGATGTCTTATACTTGGGATATTTTTCTGTAATTGTTTTTTTTGTTTTTCTTTGTTTTTTTTGCATTTATGTATGGTGTGCCCTCCCACCTCCCCCGTGCCCCCCAGTCCTTGTGCCCTTCTACAGTTTGTTGTCGTTGCCTCCTTGTCTTTTGCCTTATCGTGCTTCCTTTCCCCGTCTTGTGGTGTCTATTGGATCGTGTGTGTTCCAGTTCGCCTGCAAAGTGCAGTGGGAGCATAGATGGTCGTGTAGTCCGGCATAGTCATTCCCAACCTTACAGTATAGGTTTCGTCTGCACCACGCCTACAAGTTTTTGTTCCTGAGCTTGCTCGTGTAGTCCGGCATAGTCATTCCCCACCTCCGAGTACTGGATGCGTCTGCACCACGCCTACAAGTTAAGGTACGCCGATATATTATTTCGGATCTTGATTATGATGCGGTTTCCATATCATACCGTAATCATGTCTTATTATGCGGGTTACACACTTAACACACACATACACACACACACACACACACACACACACACACACAAACACAAAAAAACTAATAGAACCTGGAAAAAAAATATACTTTTTTTTTTCATTCCTTGGTTGTGTCCTTATTACACAACAAAAAAAAAAACAAAAAAAAGGAAAAAACGAAGAATACAAAGATCTGCCAACCAAAAATCCTTCCTCCCAATTTTTTTTTTATATTATTTTTCAATTTCTCTTCTCCACCTTTTTTGTCTTTTATTTTTCATAATTCTAAAAAATTATATTTTTCCAAAAAAAAAAATGGGGTTGTAGGGCTTGAAAATCCCTACAACCCTATTTTTTTTCTTTACCCATTATTTCATCCAGGAAAAATCGTGTAAGTTCATGTCCGCAGCGCGGCTGCGGACATGAACACGCCCGCCCTCCGAGCTCGACCCAGCGGACACGTCCGCGGGTGTTTCAAAACCGCATTTATGTCGAGGCCTGAACGTATCTGACCGCAGTTACGTCCAGAAGTAGGTAAGAGAGTCCTACCGTCTTCGCCCGAACACAACGCACCCTTATTTTGACTGTGCCTGGCCGGAAATATAGCTTGCATACATTCATTTTTAGGGTGCGTTGTGTTCGGGGGAAGACCGTAGTGTGAGTATAGGCATCGCTGCACTACTCTACACTGCAATTTTTTGTAGAGCCCGTGTATAGCTGTCAAAGGGTCGAAAACATCGGAAGTTGGGTCATTGTTGCACTTAGGGGTGGAACCCACAGGGGAAAAACTTGGAAAAACCACCCAGCGGGATGTTATCTCGGACTCGACATGCAGTGGAAGAATGCCTGGAAGTCGTAGTCGTGCGGAAAAGTCACATGGAAAAGCGACGAAGGACTTTCCACGTTCAATTTCGGATGGAAAGTGCCCACATTCCGCAAATCTGCTGGAAATTTGTGGCAAACGCGGGGGGTAGGGGGGGGGCATCCCCGTGTGTTTTTCGAAGTTGGAAGACCGCACAGGACAAACGCAGGGGGTAGGGGGGGGGCATCCCCTTGTGTTTTCCGAAGTTGGAAGACCACGCAGGTCCACATGATGTCCGCCAGGCACGGCCCATTGGAGGCTCCGGCTGGACGACCATCTCGCAGGTCCACACCTGCCCCGCTCAAAGTCGGATGACGGTGAAAACGACAGAAGTGGTCCAAATCCTGGAAAAAACACCGCCAGATTGCTGGAAAAGTGGCTGTGCGATGGGGTCCCTTTTTTTTTCCCAAAAAAAGCTTCCATGCTCTCCGCCTCAGATTTCCATGGACGAGCGTTTTTCCGGCCTTTTCCCTGTGGGGTCCACCCCAAATTGTTTCCAGGACCCCACAGCCTGCAGCAGATGTCCATGGAAAGGTGAAGTTTCTCCTGCAAACCGTTTTCCGGGACCCCACAGACCGAAGATTGCGGCCTGGAAAAACATAGTTTTGAGCTTTCACATAGTCCGCAACTTGGAAAATTCTCACGGGAGGATTCCGTAAAAGATCGGCCCTTAGGTTGCAACCGGCGAAAGGTGTAAAAAACCGAGAGGGTTTCGCAAAATTCTTATATCATTTGCTCATCCTCGACCACAGCAAACGGGAGAGTCTCCGTGGGGTGCCATCTATCCAATCTTCTATCCGGAGTGTCATTGAAATCGCCTGCTATGATCAGAGGGATGCCCTCGGCTACTTGCGTTCCTAGTTTGCCTAGGAAGACCCTTCGTTCTCTGACTGTGTTGGGCGAGTAGATGCAGAGAATACAGAGTAACTCCAATTCGAGCATGCCTAATACAGAGGCCCACCGCCCCTCTTCCTCGTCTACCGCTTAGTGAACTAACTGGAATCTAGAGTCGGGGGGGATCCAGATTGCTACTCCTGCTGATCCAGGCAAGGCGACTCATCCGACAGCCAACTCTACAGTGAAGCAGAAATCCTACTTCGTGGCAGAATCGTCGAGGCACACGGGACCTATCTCGAGGTATATATGCTTAGCCTTCGAGAGTTATATACATGTTATCTGGGGCGTCGGGTGCTGTGTGCTCTGAGAGCGTGTGTGCAGAAGTGTGAGAGAGGGGTTGTGAGAGAGGGATAATGGGAGGGAGAATTCATTGAGAGTGAGAGTGAGAAAGTGCGAGAGAAAGGATGTGTTGTCGTGGGATTGATTCTGGTGTGGGAGAGAAATAAAGTTTGTGAGAAGGTGGGGGTGATGAGTGAGTGGGCATTGTCGTCACGGCAGAGCAGTGACTAATAAGGGGGGTGAGGAACAGGGCGAGGGGAGTGGTGGGGGAGAGAATCATCGGGGAGTGTGGGAAAGGGTGAAAGAAGGGGAGTGGTGGGAGAGAGAGCGAGTGTGTGCGTGTGTGAGCCTGTGTACGAGTGTGTGTGTGTGTGTGTGTGTGTGTGCGCATGTGTGTGTGGGTGTGTGCGTGTGTGTGTGTGCGTGCGTGCGTGTGTTTGTGCGTGTGTGTACGTGTGAGTGTGCATGTGCGTGGGCGTACGTGTGTCTATGAAACACCCGTTGTCTATGAAACACCCGCCGTCCGCGGATGCGTCCCCCGTTGTCTATGAAACACCCGCCGTCCGCGGACGCGTCCCCCGTTGTCTATGAAACACCCGCCGTCCTCGTTGTTTATACAACACCCGCCGTCCGCGGACGCGTCCCCCGTTGTCTTCGTGAAGTAGGGGAACTCCTCTCCCCCCGTTGTCTATGAAACATCCGCCGTCCGCGGGGTCGAGCTCGGAGGGCGACCATATTCATGTCCGCATCCGCGGCTGGCCTCGGCCGCGCCGTGGACATGAATTTGCACGAATTTTTCTGAATTAAATAATGGGTATATATATGGGGTTGTAGGGATTTTCAAGCCCTACAACCCTATATTTTATTTTTGGAAACAAATATTTTTTTTGAATTATAAAAAATAAAAAATAGAAAAGGTGGAGAAGAAAAATAATAATATATATATGACGATATAATATTTTTTAATTTTTTTTTTTGGGGGGGGGCGAGATTTTTGGTTGGCAGTTCTTTATATTCTTTGTATGTGTGTGTKTGTGTGTGTGTGTGTGTGTGTGTGTGTGTGTGTGTGTGTGAGAGAGAGAGAGAGAGAGAGAGAGAGAGAGAGAGTGGTAAGTAATGAAAACATAACCCCAGCGACCAAGCTTCACACCAGACGACCTTTCCCAAAACAACAACACAGCGCAAGACTAGAAGCGGCAGAACAAAAGCACGACATTTGTACGAGAATGCCATCATACAAATGGACCAAGTCCCCATGGCGAGAGCTCAACCTGACGGTTGAGAGAGAAAGGTCGAGTCCAGAAGAATGGCTGACGAACAAAAGTGAGGAAAGAGGCAGGGGACAAAAAAAGTTGATGACAAAAAGTGGCAAGTTCACAACAGAGACCAAAGGATAGAGGGCATGGGGAAGGCTGGTGGGCAGACAGACAATACACAGTGCCCAAAACACAACCAACATGCCAAAGAAACATCCCAAAAAAAATGAAGTATCAAAACATGCAAAGCTGAAAAAAATAAAACTAATGATAGATTGTTTCGTCGGAGTTGCACCGACTCATCAGGAGACTGAACCCTCGACAATCTGCTGAATGCCCGTATTGATGGTTTGGGTCATGAACCCTTTGACCCTTGTTGATGGCAGATTGTCCCCAATCGGAACATAGCAGCGGGCAGCAACCCTGCGGAGCACCAGGCAGCGCAGTAGAGGCAACACGGCTGCACAACGCCAAAACGACTGCAAGGAACGACACGGCACGCCGAACTCGCAGCACGGCACCCAAGCAGTGAAGCACCAGGCAGCACCACCAAGACAACCACACTGCAAGGGACGAGAGGGCAAGCGGACAAGCAGAAGAGTGACCATGCTGTGGAGCACAAGGCAACCCCAACACGACAACCAAACTACAGGGCACGCAAGCAAAAGACCCGGAAGGCACGACCAGCGGACGGGCGACAAGACAGCGAAGCAGCGAAGCGCAAGGCAACACCACAACCCGGCCACACCACACAGCGAAGACAGCAGCATGCCAAGAACGACCTGCGAGGCAAGCGGAACTGGCAGCAAGGCAGTGGTGGAGCGCAGACGGGGTAGTCCACACATCCAACACGGAGCAAAGCAGCACATCACCTATTCACATCACGGGTGAACCCCACAGACTGTTGGTTCCCACCACCCACTGAGCCAGGAAGACACTCCGACGAGCATCCGTCATCATCTACAGGCAACACAGATAAACCGAACCGAGAGGCCCCCCTAAGAGTGCAGTTGGCACTCCAAACGAGGAACCACCGACTGTTTGGCACTACCTAAGGGTGCTCAGTTGGGCACACACAAAAATACTTTGAAAAAATCAGAGGGGAGACAGACAATAGGAAAAGGACCAACAAACATAAAACTGATTGTGTGTGTGTGTGTGTGTGTGTGTGTGTGTGTGTGTGCGCGCTCGCGTGGTGGGTGACGGGGAGGGTGGGGTGACCCCTCCCCCACCAATCAATCAATCAATCAATCAACAAAAAAAAAAAAAAAGCAAAATCGAATGACTCAATCAATCAATCAATCAATCAAAGGGGGGGTGGGGCGACCCCGCCCCTGCCAATCAATCAATCAATCAATCAATCAATCAATCAATCAATGAATAAATCAATAAATCAACCTTTCCAATTATCTGCACTCACAGCCAAACCCCCTCACCCAATTTTTTTTTTTTTTTTTTTTTTTTTTTKRGGRGGKGGGGSKGGGGTTKCMCTSCCCCATGGCGCTTCCCAAAYCCCCAACCCCCCTCCCCACTGGCCGCCATGCGGCCGCAAAGTTGCGCGGTCGCGCGGACCTGGCGGCCGCCGAGGGGGATTCATAGCCCGCTCTCTCTCCGTTCTCCTCTTCGCTACGTTGTGCCCTCCCTGTATTGATCACCTCCCCGGGATGCCACCTGGACGAAGCAAGAGTTAACAAGAACAACGGAAACATGGTGATCGGTAGAAGGAAAAACAAACAGCAGAGGGTGCACAAGAAATTGGACTCCATGCTCATGTACAAGGGGGCGGCAAGACACCACGCCTACAAATGGCTCATGGGGTCTGACAGCTCATACCCATCCCACACGGTGGAGAGCGCGCAGGAAGGAGGGATGGAAGGAGGGAGAACTGGGGAAGGTGTCTAGGAGGAGTTTTCATCGAGTTCATCTAGCCAGAGTATGGGCCACAGTGCGGGCTCGAGATCGTGGGCAGAGAAGGTAGCGAGGCCGTTTGCTGAGAAATCCATTCTTATCCAACAGAAGAATGAAGGTGAGAATGATGGGAAAGAGGATGAATGGAGGATTCCGTTAGGAAGTTTGACATCGGTTGGGGCTTTCTTCCTTACCCGCCTCCTGGCCGCCTCGGAACATAAGATAGTACACCACGGCGGTAGGAAGGCCGTTGTCCAAGCACTCCCGGGTGACAAAGTGAAAGAGAGGGATGAGTTGTATACACGCCACGCAAGCAACTGGGCTTTCCATGATGACGTGGCATTTAACTCAACAAACGATAAGGTTGGCTGGATCAGGGAACGCCTGGCGACTTTCAAGGGATCCTTGGAGGTTGCCCACGATCTCTTCCTGATACAACCAGCCTCGTCTTCTGTCATTATTGTCATTTGTATGCTGGACGACGACAAGTCGCTCCGTTGTGAAGGATCGGAGGTGCGAATCTACCTGTGGTCTCCCCCAAGACAGCCGAGACCAGAAGAACAAAGTGAACAAATGATGAGGGAGCACTTTTGGGTAGAATTTCGACACATCCCCATTGAGATACAAGCAGCTTTTGTGCAGGATTTTGCCGAGAGATTCGATGTGGTGGATTTTATTGACACCTTGCCACCACATATCGCACGAAGAGACGACTATCTTATGTTGGCCCTCCGTCTAGTAGAAGGTCACATTTTCACGATCGATGATGTTATTCCGTTCTATGTGGGCGGGAAAGTGTACCGAATTCACACTGCCCATAAGCATCGTCCCTGGTGCGTTAGATGTCAGGCCTATGGCCATTTGTACACTGACACTGCCTGTGCCCGTCACCCATCCCGTACCATAAAGCCTACGGGACGCCTCAAAAGGGACCCCTTTGTAAAAACTCGATGGCGAACTGTCGACCCAGACCATGAAGGATGGGTGTACATTGATGCACCTGGAGAAGAGGAAGGAAAGGTGATAGGATGGCGGTGGGAGAGGCAAGGGGAACCCCGTCAAGGTACCAGACCACCGGCGACATGGGTCCCCCCGAAAACCTTGGAAACACACCTGAATCAACCGGCCGAGGCTCGGGGGAAGGATACATGGGTGGTGGTCGGGACGAAAAAGAATCTAAAAGAAAAAAATTGAAATAGCAACTGAAGATGAGAAAGGGGGACTGCGAATGAATTCCCAGACCCATTCCCCCCCCACCCTTGGAAGTATACCTGTAACCGGTGCCCCTTCTGCCCTTCCGTATAGACCCCGGTTAGTCTGTCTCCCTTTCCTTATCCCACCTCATCTGACGCAGCAAAGGGGGATGGCAGAAGAGTGGCTGAGGAGGGGTCCTTTTGGAGGGATGGGCAAGGGAACGGAAGGAACCACTGGTGCCCCCCAGTGGTCCCTCCTGGACCCCTGTCCTGACACGGGAATGGAGAAGGAAAATGAGCCTTCAACAACAGAAAATCGGCCGGGTACAGGGCGAAGTGGACCATCAGGCATTCAGGGGGAAACCAGTCCTTCAGCAGCAGGAATTTGGCGCCTGGTACAGGGTGAAGAGGTTTACTCCCTGCAGCTCAACATCCTGTGCAGACAGTCTTCTGAAGACAGCATTCATCTCAGTTTTTTTCTACCACAACCTGCTCAGTGGCAGGTCTATTTCTGTTTTTTTTTTCCAATGCCCTGCTCAGTCAATCCCCTGGAATCCAGGGTAATCAATGCTGGCAGGGGTCTCTACATTGTTTATCTGATTACAGTCTGTATATGGGACGCTGGACCTGTTTTCCAGCAGGTGAYGCTCCCCACCAATAGATGGAGCCTCTCCCCGAGTGGTAGTGGTGTCTGCTCTTATCAGCGCCACTATCACCGGCGGTTTTTTTTTGTAAGGAAAAAAAAAAAAAAAAAAAGATGAGAAAGGGGGAGCCGACACTGGCAACAAATTTGCTCTTTTAGAGGATGGGGGAGGTGAGCTAGAGCAAAGTGAACGGTCTGTTTCCGAGCATACCACGGACAAGGAAGTGGGGTGACCACTGCCGAAGGGTCTGGGGAGGAAAGCCTAGTAGTTCCGGGACACATGGAGGCATCAGGATCTGGAGGGGGGGGGAGGGGAAGGGAAGAGGCATTGCCATGTCCCGGAAACATGTCGCCTGACTTGACATCGCAGCCCAAGCCATTGCAGCCAGCAGTCCAAGAGCAACAAAGGCTACAGTTTGCCAGCCAAATGGGACTGCAGGAACAGCATGACAATCAGGCATCTATAGTGCAGCACACGCAACCCCAGCTGATGTTGCGGCTTAAACAACAGGAGCGGACAGGTCACACACAACAGGTGCCCCCGCCAGCATTGTCGAGAATAGTGGAGCGAGGCCCTCACAGTAGCACCTTTTTTTTTTTTTTTTTTCTTTTTTTTGTTATACAGGAAGCACCAGCCAGTGTCTGCTAGGGAAGAGATAAGAGCATCTCCCCCTAGTATAGCTTATCCCAGTCGCTCAGGTCCATTGGTGGGGAGCGGCACCTGCTGGAAAGCGGGTCCAGCGTCCCTGGTACATCAAACTCAGTCTGTCGACTTCTAAGCTCAGCGGGCACAATTGGGGCTCTGTGTGTCCTATTGTGATGTCCATGAGTGGGCGGAATGGCGGCCAGATGCTTCCAGGTCCAGCTGCGGTCAGATGTTTTCAAGATAGTGCTAGTGTGAATAGGACTTTGTTATCACTTTCACCAAAATCTGGATGGATAACTTTTCGATACAATTATTATCACGATCGTTGCGGAAATTTAATCCTGGATGGATAACGTCAGTAATGAGAACAAGAAACGGGAGCAGATAACTTCCAAGCACATACATGAGCGGCTGGCTTTGGAGAGTCAACATCTCGCAGATTTCCAGCAGGTATGCCCGGATCCCCACCCTGCCAAGCATTCCTATCTCTCCTTTTTCTTTTTCTGATCTCACAACAGTGTGGCACTGTGCACTGCATCCCACAGAGGGCTTTTTCTTTTTTCTTTTTTCTTTTTTCACAGAAGGCATTTTCACGCACTAGTACTTTCCTGAATGAATCTGACAGCAATTACGGTCGGACCTGGATGTTCTTTCCTAAAGTTTTCTGAATACTAATTGTTCTTAGCCGAAGCCGGGTATTTTTTATTTTATTTTTAAGTAAAAAAACAGCCTGCATGTTCATTGTCATTTGGGACTTCAGGAACAAAAATGTTTTTGAAGGGCGTTTTATCTCTGACCCAGCCATCAAGACCTCCATCAAGTCACATATCAGGCGTACGTTCAAGAGAGATTGGAGAAGGAAGGTCTCCAGCACAGCATAGAGGGCCTCCGGTTTAGCATGGTTTTCGGCCACCTGGGCTATGGGGGGCAAGCTTGTGATAATGGAAGGCAGCTCATTCAAGGTTGATCCTTGGCTGCTAGGTGGAGTTTAAACCGCTAGCAGTTCACGGCCCCAGACTTGCAGAAAGTTTTTGTCACCACAAGCAAAACTCGGAGGCACCGTGCAGCCAGAATGAAGATGAAGAGATGACGTCAACAGACTGACACAACAAGTGACCGTGCTTGACCACGGCTGAACATGTGGATAAACAACCTCGAAATATACTCAATCATTAGAACAACGTGAAGCCCCGAGTCACAAAGCCATAGCCGCTCGGAGAAAACAGACTGAATCAAGGGGGGAACCGGTAAGCGTTCGGTAACGTCACGTTAGCGCTAAGGCAGCACTAACTCACTCTCGAATTAGCAGAGTCTTAGCACTCCACGGCCAGCCGACGCTTGGCGGGAAAGCACGCTAGTCGAAGTCCTGTGGCCACTCGGTATGGACAGACTGGCGTCTCGACTGGAAGAAGACATAGTTGATCTATGTCTTCGGTTGCTCATATCCGAACCTCTCCTTGAGTGGAGAGGGAGTGCCTTCGCACTCAAGGATAGGGGCCCCAGGCGACTTCCTCCTCTGTCCCACCTCTCACTTCACTAATTTTCTATCCTTGGAAATTACCGAAATGTTTTCTCTTCAAACCCTAATATCGGTTATTGCAACATCACGTTGATTACTCGTGCTCGTGAAAGCAGGCCCTAGTCTCAGACACAGAACCGTTGGGAGCGGCGGACCTAGAGCTACAAGTGCAAGTACTGGAAGAATGATCCGGAATGGTGTCGCCGCGGGCAGTGAGAGAGCCTGCAGCAATGGTGGGAGCATGCCGGAAGATTTCAGAACAAGAGCTCCAATCTCGGCATGGGAGCTCGTGGAAGATCTGGAGCTTTGAGGCTCTGCTTTTGGTGTTGGTAGACAGATGCATTCATTGGCTTTCCCTTTCTTATGCTTAGTATCTGGCCATATCACATTGCTAATGGGTAGTTAGATCCCCTGGCATCATGCATCTACTGGATATAGTTTGTTAGATTCACGGGCTCTGTGGTTTCTTACGCTGATAGAAACTCTGTTTTCTCTGTCGTATTTTAGGGTAATGATTGAGCTTGCTGTCGCTTGAATTTCCTGGGCAGTAAAATTATCCCCTGGCGTTAATACATATTTTGCCTATAGTGTTTCGTACTTGGAAGCACGTACTGGAACGGACACAGTAATAGGTCATCGCAATACGATCATGCAGTAAGCTCGTTAATTAGGTGTTAGTAGATGCCACGATCGATTAACGTGGCTGAAGCAGCTTAAAGATGAGAGAGGAAGTAATTCTTGAGTGGTTCAGGGTGAAACTTATGGAGCCATCAGTACCGGTGCCACCTTGAGCAGTGAGAGTGGCACAAGGGGCGGTGGGAGCGCTACTGGTAGGGAGGAAAGAGAGAACTGGTGAAGAGCAAACTTGAGGTGTATCCATTGGGTGCGTGGTGGGAAACCCGTCTTGGCATCTCAGGCTCTTTACAGTGTTGTCGACAGTGAGGATGAAAAGGTTGCCCTGACAGAGCTGAGGGAACCATGATGGATGAGAAATTTAGTTGATATGTCTGCAGTTGCTTTGAGAAGGTTGCGGTAATAGTTCACAAATAGAAGAGGGAAGTAACTTAGAGTAGTTCAGGGCAAACGTCACAAAGTGAAACGGTATTCACCAGTTCGCAGTAGCTGATGCAGATCCCAGGGCTCGATCCCTAGTCCCCACCTAACCTGTGTACAGTATCTGTGTCGACCCTTAGAGTTGAACCCGTGACCTGTGTATTTGTAACAGTAAGTAGGTTATTATAGGGTCCATAGGTAGCAGGGGTTCGATCTTTTTTTTTTTTTTTTTTTTTTTTTTTATTTTTTTTTAAACCGGGCCCAGTGCCCAAGGCTCATATTACCAATAATAAGATTGAGGCCGGGGTCCTCACAGTCTGCCCAGAATGAACATACGGAAACCGCTAATGATGACCATGATGATACTAATGACACTGATAATATCCTAGATAATGATGTTAATGAGAATGATGATTCAAAAATATGAAAAATTAAAGAAAAATATGCTATATCAGCTATTCTGGCCTCCTAATCCTAGAACAACTCCCAGCCCTCCCTCTACCAGGACACTGTTCCTCAAAGACAAAACCAACCTAACTAATTGTCAACCATAGCTGATCTCTTCTCGCTTCATTGCAGCCCCACCTGGTTCACCACTAGACTGCCTTCCTCCCTCAGCAAACCCCAGATCTCTCTACAAGGCCTCACGCTCCTGCTATTAACAGGTTACAGGGCAACGCCCCAGCTCCGGCCAGCGTCGTTCTGGCATCAGCAAACCAAGGGCTCAGAACAGAGCAACTCAGTTGAAATCAATCCAGGTTCAACCGTCTCTGAAGTCCTATATCCCGAATGTGGAAGAATGCTAGATGCTGCCAAAAACTTCAGAACACCAAAAAGCTTAATATAACAATAATCAGATGATGAAACTAATGGTGTGATGATGATGATGATGATGATGATGATGCTATATCAGCTATTCTGGGCTCCTAATCCCAGTACAACTCCTAGCCCTCCCTATACCAGGACACTATACTACAGAGACAGAAACAACCTGACCAACATCAACCATAGCTGATCTCTTCTCGCCTCCTTTCAGCCCCCCCGGGTTCACCACTGGAATGCCTTCCACCCTCAGCAAACCCCAGATCTCTCTACAAGGCCTCACACTCCTGCCATTTACAGGTTACAAGGCAACGCCCCAGCTCCGGCCAGCGTCGTTCTGGCATCGGCAAACCAAGGGCACAGAACAGAGCAACTCAGAAAATATCAGACCAGGTTCAACCATCTCTGAAGACCTATATCCCGGATGTGGAAGAATACTAGATGCAGCCAGAATTTCAGAACACCAARAAGCTTAATATACCAATAATCAGATAATGATAGCCGAGAATTTCAGCACACCTCCATTCTCTCCATTACCCTATTTATCCCTTTACTCTAATCTGCCCCCGCTGAGATTTGATGCCCAGCCCCAGAAAAGAGTATTCCTCACAATCTGCCCATACCCCCTCCAGGATTCCACCTCCCTCCTAATGAAACCCCTTCGGGGCCGGGCTCTCCCCTACCCCCTCACCAAATCGTCATTCCACTTGGATTTTGTTGGAGGCAAAGGATAGCGCCCTGAAGATAATGATAACGGGAATGATGATGATGATACGAAAAGTGACACGAAGCCTTGAAGAGCAAACTCTACTAATAACAAAAAGATATCGATAAAGATGATGATGATGATGATGATGATGATAAAGATGATGATAATGATGATGAAGATTAACCAATGATGATACTCATGATGATGATTATGATGATATCAATAATGCTGCTGCTGCTTCTGATGCTGCTGCTTCTGATGATGATGATGACGATGATGATGATGATGATGATGATGAAGATGACGCACCAATGAAGATGCTCATATTGATGATGATGATGATGATGATATGTCAGTTATGCTGACGATGACGATGAAGATAATGATCATGATGATGTTGATGATGATGATATTGATGATGATGATGATGATGATGATGATGATGATGATGATGATGATGAAGCTGATGATGAAGATAATGATGACTCACCAATAAAGATGCACATAATGATGATGATGATGTCAAAAATGTTGCTACTGCTGCTGATAATGCTGCTGCTGCTGCTGCTGCTCCTTTTTGTCCTTCTGTTGCCCAGCACTCCCGCTGCCACGTTCGTTCCACCTCGATGCTGAACATGAAGATGATGGTGATGATGATGCTATTGATGATGGCAACGGTGAGGACTAATCTCGTTACTCACTTGACGGAATGGATTCTCTCCTCGAAGCCCTCCCACTCACTATCCCCTGACAATCCTCCTCCCACTCCACGGGACACACTGTACGCTTCTTCTTCTCGCGCCGAGCTGACCTCCTCCACCTAAAAGTCGCAAGATGAAGAGCACTAGTGATTACTCCCAGAGTAGTGTCCAAATAAGCAGTACCCTCCTTCATCCAGCATGCTATCCTGTAGCATCACTCGTTTGAAGCGCAAAGTAGAGAGATGGCAGTAGACCTGCTTTCAAAAGTCAGAAAACAGCAGGTGTTGAGGTTGAAGGCTTAGATGCCATTCCATCCCCCCGTCGTCCTCATCGCCCGACACGCTCGAATTTCATGGTGCGTCCTAAAACTTCGATATCTCATGATCCGCTGGACCGTTTGGTCTGAAATTTAAACCACCTCAGCTCCTCAGTGTAGACTACCGGTGGTCCAATTTTCAGCTCAGGGCGCGCGCCCAATCTCGCACAATCGTCGAGCGCGAGCGCGCTATTTTCCTTGCCGCGTGCTCCTCTCCGTGGCGGTGACCATGATTGGATGTTGCCGGGGCGCAGAGCTCCCGGTAGCGCTGCGCCCGCCGACGGCCAAAAACAAATTTGGCGGCCCAGGAGCAGGGGTTCGATCTATAGACCTAATATCGAGTAGGAGTCTCAATCAGGTCTAGAAGTTGTAGCTGTAGCTTTCTCGAAGGGTCAAGGTCGTAGCTGCTACAGTCCAGAAAGGTCAAGGTCGTAGCTGCTACAGTATCGAAAGGCCAAGTCTACGGCCTTCCGGAAGGTTTGAGTAGTGGCCTTTCGAAGTTACCCACGTTTAGGCTGAGGCAAGTGGGCAAGTGGTAGAGTCTACCCGTGCTGAGTCAACAGTCCTAGTCCCCAGTCCGTCCTGGTCCAGTCAAGCAAGTACCGCATGGGACTGTGTGCACTACGGGCATGGGAAAGGGCCAGACCAACGAGCTGCAGAAGTGTAAATCAAGAGGCAGCGCCCAGTCATTCATTCATTCCTGCGTGAGCCATGCGGAAGCGCTGCCACAAGCAACTTGTGCGAGGTGGTCTGCAGTGAGCCCGAGGACGAAGTGGGCGAGAGAGAAGGAATGTAGCCATAGCGATAGGGTAGTAGCGGCCATAGCCGCCATAGCTGTAGTGGAGTTCGGTGTATCTGTGTGTGTGTGTTCAGAGTATCGTGTGTGGGATATCCAGGGTGATCCTGTGTATGCGAACAGGGAGTTAAGTGGGCGCTGAGTCGCCATAACCATTGAATTTCAATCTGAACTGTGTTCTCGGTTACGATATCTCTGAGTTCTGAGTGGGCGCTTGTCGCCAGTTTGCTGCACACCTGTTTGCATGCATTGTGAATGAGAGCGAGTCTGATTGAATTGGTATCGGAGCTGGTACCCGCTATTCCACGCGCGTCGTTGTATGTCGCAGGGAGAGTGATGCGCCATAGCCGAAGTGGCTAACGAAGAAGAAGTCCGCCATAGCGGACACGGAGGTTGGAGAAGCCGCCGCGCGCACCTGCAGAGAAGACCACGACGAAGAAGAAGACAAAGAGAGAGAGAGAGAGAGAGAGAGAGAGAGAGAGA
>BFEA01000146.1:897782-920265 GCA_003427395.1 Chara braunii | reverse complement strand
TCCATCATCCCCCCCAACACCAACTCGACTACCAATCACTGAACGTTCCACCCCACCACCCCCCCCTCACAAACAACTTCACCATTCCCACACTCTCCCGACCATCCCCCTACCTATCGATTTCGGGGAATGCACCGACCCTAAACGAGGGATCAGGAAGTGTAAAGGACGATAGGCCACCTCAAAAGGCTAAGGATCGATAAGAGAAAATTTTGACTCCTTACCCCAAATCCCAACCCCGACCCCCTGCCCCTCACCGCCCCCTTTCCTACCAGTCTCCTCAACATCTACCGCTCCCTGACTCCCCCCCCCACACCCTAGCTCCTCGCCCATCTCCCTACCGTCCGCCAGCTTTCCCTTGCTGCTCAACACCCAACCCAACTCCTCCCTAAGCCGGCACATCCACCGCTCCCCGATTTCCTCCCCACACCCCGTCTCCTCGCCCATTTCCCTACCGTTCGCCAACTTCCCCTCCGTCTCATCCCCACACTCTCCCGACCACCCCCCAACCAATCGATCCCCCACAAACAACTTCAACATCCACACACTCTCCCGACCACTCCCCAACCAATCAATCCCCCACGTCAGCACTCCACAACCATCTTCTACCTCGTTAACACCCATAACAGTTGCATGTCATCACCCATTCTTTTATTATAATATTCATTTATTGAAACTGATGAATACATTATTGCCGTTGAGGATTCTCGCACACCTCTGGATTGAATACTGACCTGCTCCATTGGATACTCTCCTTAAAACCTCACGATTCCCAGGAGGAAAATGAGGGTCAGGCAAAAGCTCTCAGCTTTCTTACGGACAAGGGCCTGATCGCACGTCCCCCAGGTGGGGAGGCATATCCCTGTCATTTCCTCTGCTAAATTCGGCATTCAGGATCAGATACCACGCTCCCCAGGCGGTGAAGAAAAGCTATGACTTTATGCTCTCAAATCTTTCTGCTGAACTCGCCTCTCGGAAGTTAAAACCCACGTTCCCAGGGAGGGGAGGCGAAGCTCTGTCAAAATTCTTTGTCTAACTCACAACTCTGATTCTGATCTCACGATCCCCAGGAGCGGAAGCGAAGCCCTGTCAGTCTTACTCCAGCATCTGCCTCCTTAGATCCGACTTCTAGCTCCCCGGGTGGGGAGGCGAAGCTCTTTTTTGCCAAGAGTAACGTCCCGGCGGTTGATCTATCATCTCAGCCCACTCGCCACTCCATCGCTCAGCAGGGGGGAGGATAGTAGTCCAGTAAAATTTTCTCTCGAGCGACAATGGTGTTGTCCGTCAGAGTTTTATTGCCCCCAGGCCTCATTTGGAATCCACAATCACAAATCAGTCCCTCACAATCCATCATTCCTCTCCCCAAAACACAAAAGTTGTTACCAGATCACAAAACAGCCCCTTCCCATCATGGCAAACGCACAAACTCCAACCCCGACACCGGCTACCCCCACAAGAACAGGCCCAGCCCCAGGCTCAACCGCTATCTCAATCTCAGTTTCAGCCACAGGCTCAACCCCAGGGTCAGGCTCATCTTTTGATTCAGGAACAGACTCGAGAAAGATGCGATTCCAAAGCGAACATGACCCAAGTCAGGAGGTCCTAAAGAAGATGATCAACGAAACAAGCATCAAACCCAAATTATCAAAGGAAATCCTGAAAATCAACAAAGAAGAAGAAGCAGAAGTCGAAGTTTGGGAATATCCGAAAGAACACCTCCCCGTTTTGGACGAGTTCTACGAGACGCACGAGGTCGTCTGTTCATTCCCAGCAAAACTAAAGCATCTCCCACCCACGGAAAAAAGGAGAAGAATTTGCGAAGCACTACAGAACATCGAAAGTTTGCGCGAGTCTGAGCCCAAAGTAGCGTACCAGCAGAGAGGAAGAAACACAGTATCAGTGCTCTGCGCAGATCCAGACTACGCTGCATATCTGTTGTCAATCCAGGCCCTCTACTGTGAAGGGTCTGTGGTTTCAATTTCCAAGTGGAGACCCAACAGATCAGCGCCACAAGGTTCGGCAAGACACAAACAATCGCTGGTAACAAAACATTTTTGGATACAGTTTGACAATCTGTCAGACGCCCTTCATGGAATGGTAGAGGAAAGACTGAAAATCACCTTCCCACAATGCCCTCTGGTAGAGTGGGTTTCCTCAGCTCCCGATTTCCTAACCCCAAGCACTAACTCAAGAATCGCATGTGTGGAACTGAAAACAAGCAATCCACCAGAATCCCCAGACAAGTGGTTTTTCAAGATGGGACACCAATTCCAAACAGTCTACATTTCCACAAAGGTCAACCCCATGTGCTTCAGCTGTAGAGTCAAAGGACACATGGGAAACGACTCGTTGTGCCCCTAGAACAACAGGAAGGGCGATGGAAAAAAACTGCACCCGTCAATGTTGGTAGAAGCTGAAGCGATGAAAGGAATCTGGATCATCAACAACCT
Organism: Chara braunii; assembly: GCA_003427395.1. Taxonomy (NCBI): domain Eukaryota; kingdom Viridiplantae; phylum Streptophyta; class Charophyceae; order Charales; family Characeae; genus Chara; species Chara braunii. Next base: position 917,815 of record BFEA01000146.1, on the reverse strand, counting down.
AGCCAACGCAGGATGGGTCTTTGATGATCTGAAGGAAAGGCCAGCATGGATCTGGACGCTCGCAGAAACCGCACCGATGTGTTTCCTCCACAGATTTTTTCAGACTGGAGGGGGAGGAGAAACGACAGATCAACACACAGGTATGACAACTTCACCCTCGGACAGACCTTCCAACTGGAGCAGACTATGTACAGAAACCAGATCCTCAGTGAAATGCACGCAGTGGGAAGAGAAGCAGAAAAATCCTACCTCGAAAATTTGCAACTCAGAGAATGTCTGGTAACCAGGAAAGGGGGCAAGAACAACAAGGGAATCCATGGGCAGTCAAAAAAAAAAACGCAGAGGAGATGAAGAAGAAGTCAAAGATTCAGATAAGGAAACAGGCAAAGCTCCAGATCTAAAAAAACACAAGGAAGATGATCCATTATCAAAAGACAAAACCAGTGGCATGCATCTGGACTCCTCCCCACAGGCAAGGACAGCGGTGGACAGCCAAGACACTTCAATGGAAGAGGACACAGCCAGTACCATGGCGTGGCTAGAAGAGTACATCATCTCTCTGAAATCCCGTCGAGATTTGAACCTCGAAATCCGGCTGGCACATGCCAGACACATCAGCAGCCTCCAAAAGGCTACAAACACAAACAACCTTGATAACTTTCCAACCTCTCCAAATCCATATGATGCCCTGCCAATTGAGAATTCGTTCGCTGAATTTTAGCAACCCAATATGTGGACAAAAACGAAGAAGGTATGGACGCCGACTGTTCTCCAACATCCGAACAGAACTCAGAACGGCCGTTTTCATACCTACACGAGGGAAAAATGGATAAACCACAGGAGGAAGGAATCACCACGAATCCTGAAGGGAAGGGGGAACAACGTTCAAAGGAAGAAGCAATGAAACAACTGGCAAACAACTTGATCACGCAGTCAAAGAACCAGAAAAAGGAAAAGAGGAGACAAATTGCCATCCTCGAGAGACAGACAAGGCACCTGAAAGAGAAAAATCAGGAGTTCGGCAAACTCTCTCTCTCCCTGAACAGAATTGCAGATGACAATCCAACAAATCTCGAGCTAGCAGCGAGGATCGATGCCATCTCTCTCACCCCATCTGTCCCAATCCTCCCCCTCAGATTCAACAGGGAGAAAGGCAAATGGCAGAAGGTATCACTGACCCTGGTCACTACACAGGAAACCACAGAGAAGGTATCATAATTCATAAGGGCGAACATTGTAGATCAACGCCCCCAACTCATCTACAAATCATAGCATGACAAAGGCCTCGATGTTTTTTGGGAGGACGACAGCGGTGCACCTCATTACAGGGACTTGAGTCCAATCATGGCAATCTATGACCAGGACACAGTCCTGAGGGACGGCCTGCAATGAAAACCATGGGAATTGATATGTGAGATCCCCTACTGCCTCCTGGGCCACAAGGACGAAGTGCACAGAATCGTGTACAATGTTGCAGCATTCATAAAACAGGAATGGTTGGGAGGTAGCGAAGAGATAACGTTGAACAAGGCCAAGTTGGAAAGGGAGAAGAGAGAGGAGAGGAGAACCTCCAAACTTGCCTCCTAAATACCTCAAACAGCCCAGAAACATGGCTAACCATCGCACGAACCAATGCAAAACCCAACAGATGGCGCCACAGATACAGGAGTTGGGCACAAACCAAAGAGATTCAAACCCACTACAGAGGATGACATCTTAAAAGAAATTAAAAAGGAACCAGAATTATTCGTGCTTTCATGGAATGTCAACGGCTTAGCTTCAGTGCTGGATAACCCAATCAAATCTAGGCTACCAGAGTGGCCCGGGGTCATTTGCCCGGCCGGGCCAAAAAAAATAAAAAATAAAAAATAGAAAAAAATATTTTTAGATTTTAATTTTTATTATAAATTTAATGGAGAATTTCGATGTGACCCTGAGGCAAAAGTTGTTCAGTTTATTTTTCTGCATAACATAGTTTTTTTTTCGGATTTTTAGTTTTTTTTTCTTTTTTTTTTTTTCTTTTTTTTTTTTGTTGGGACCTTCCGTGGTCCTTGAACGGGCTGGCCACCCGGGACCCGGGCTGCCCGGCTGGTAGACTAGAATCAAATGGAAAAAACTGACATACACCATCAATTGGTTAGGCCAAAACCCCCCAGATACAAGATGCATACAAAAAATGCACCCCACAAACAGTGATGAACACAAGAGAATCCAAACTGAAATTTTGAGAAAATTGCAATTTGTCAAATTCTCAGTCTGGGCCAGCACAGCACCAAATGGATCAGCAGGTACAACCATCCTCTTCCATCAAAAATTTGTAGCAAGCGACAACATTTCAATCCAATCCACAAGCCAAGACAACACTACAGGGAGATGGGTCAAGGTCGGCATACAACTCAAAGAAGAAGACATAACCATCTTGGGCATATATGGTCTGAACACACCATAAGAAAAAAAAACCTTCCTCCTAGCCTTGAAACAACTAATCCCTCTTCATAGCCCCACCATCATAATGGGAGATTGGAACTCGGTACAGAACCCTTCCCTAGATAGAATATCTAACTCCCATGACCCAATCTCACAATCCGACAACATAGACCTAGGGGACTTCATCACAAGAAAAAATCTAGTAGATCCGTATCGGCTCCTTAACCCCAATGCAAAATGCTTCTCGTGAGTCAGAAAAACCTCCCTAGGAAAAAGCTCCTTCTCCAGAATTGATTTCTTCCTCATTTCGGATACACTTTCTGGGGCTTTCTTAGAAAGCATAATAAAAAATAACCCCTCTTATAAGGGACTAGATCAGAAAGCAATCACACTTACTCTTAGACTTACTAAAACCGGATACGTAGGTAAAAGTTTTTATCGCTTCAACAATGCACTACTGCCCGGCCAGATCTTCCAAACCGAACTAGCAAGAATGTTAATCTCTCACACAGAAATAAAACAAAACGAGGACATATTCTACAAATTCCCAGAAATATTAAAAAATTTTAGCATTCGACACCGTAGTTACGTCAAGAAGAATGGCGGCACAAAGGAAAGAAAGAGTAGAAGCATTGGGAAACGCAATAGAAATAGTCGAAATAAATCTCCAAAGAAATACAAACTCAGAATTTTGTATGGATTTTATACTCCAAAGCAGAGGAAGAATTAGCGGAATGGACAAAACTAAAACTAAGGGGACTACAACTAAGAGGCAGAGTGAAAGAATGAGAATTAAACGGGAAAATGACAAAATTTTTCTTCCAAAAAAATAAATCTAACTCCAGGAATTCCAAAATTGAAAGCTTACTAAACGAACACGGTAACCCCTCCTTAGAAACAACCCAACTGGTCAATATAGCTACTAATTTCTACAAAAACCTTTACACCAGTAAGACTCCAAAAGACAGACTAAAGGAAACATGAAGGGCTAGAGAAAGATTCCTAACACATCTCGATCAAACATTACCAAAGCAAACAGCAAGCTCTCTAGAACTACCTATCACATTATAGGAGTTACACACAACTCTCAAGGACCCAACAATGCCCCAAGCAAAGATGGTCTCTCAAAGGAATTTTGGATAGCAAGTTGGCACAAACTAGGCCTGCTTCTCCTCGCCTTCCTCAACAGAGCCTGGGAAGAAGAGTCACTAGGATCAAAACTTAGTACAGGAGTGGTGACCCTCCTCTACAAAAAAGGAAGTAAAGAAGACATCAGAAACTATAGACTCATATCCCTACTAAACGTCTCCTACAAAATATTTATCAAGCTCCTAGCCTCCAGAATCAACCGGATTACAGGAGGATGCTTCCATCTGGACCAAACAAAATTCATTCCGGGCAAACTCATCCTAGATAACGTAATGACCCTTAGTGAGTCCACCAGAATAATAAATCAAAAGAAGATCACAGTTGCAATCCTCTTCTTCGACTTTGAAAAAGCATACGACCAAGTCAACTGGGACTTTCTCCAGGCCTTAATGGAAAAAATGGGAGTCGGCCCAATCTTTAGAAAATGGGTAAAGATCATGTACAACGATGCACAAGGCATAGTACAAATCAATGGATTTCTTTCCAACACTTACCAAATGACAAGATCGGTACGACAAGGCGGCCCATTAGTTGCCCCAATCTTCCTATTCGTATGGAAGCCATAGCAGCCTTCTTGAGAAAAGATCCCTCCGTAGAGAGACTAATCAACATCAAAGATGAGAGAGGTCAACCCCTACAAATCCCCACCACCATTCTATCCGCGGACGATCTTACAGTACTCATCAGGGCATCCAACTCTTCCTTTCAAGCTTTAACAAGAGCAATGCGAGCCTTCCAATTAGCCTCTGAAATGAAAGTGAACTGGACTAAAACAATTGGCTGGTGGTTCTCAAACATCCCCCCCCCAGTACAACTCACCCAAGAAGGGATGCAATGGGCAGACCTCGCTGCCCCGATTCGCTTCTTAGGAATCAACTTAAATGCAAAAGGTTGTCATAACACATCGACGGTCTCCCTACTATCATCCATGATTAATAGAATGCACTCGTGGAAGAACGTCCACACCTCATTATTAGGCACAGAAGACATCTCTTGCCTGGTTTGTTCAAAGACTCTTTCGTATAAAATATTCCCTGAGTCGCTTAGGAGATTCCTCTCTGCTACCCTTATTGCCTGTTGTAGTTCTTCCTCTCTTGCTTTTCTCTTAGAGGCGATTATTCTGGAGGCCCTAGCAGTGGATTCGATCAGTGCCATGACCAAGTCCGGGAAATCCTGGTTAGTGTAATCGTGGTCAATACATGTGGACAGAACCGCGTCCCTTATTTCTGGCGTACTTAACAGAGAGTTGTTGATTTTGAAAAAGCTTCGCCCTCTGTTGGGGGCGGTCACTAGGTTAAGTTGCAGTCTGATTGCTTTGTGGTCAAGGCCTGCGTATCGAGGGAGTTCTCCTATTTCTGTGTTATGGATTGCCCCTGTGAGCGCTCGTGATACCAAAAAATAATCTATTCTAGATGCTGAGATGTGCTGACTTCTATTCCTTTTTAGGTACGCGCATTCTTTGCTATCTGGGTGAAGAATTCTGAATGGGTCTACAAGATCTTTTTCCATCATCAACTCGTGAATGGGTAGGGGTTCGTTCCACGTGGCCTGTGTTGTCCCTGTTGCCGCTCTTGAAAAGCGGTCCCTGGTTGGGTCCAATGCCGCGTTCCAGTCCCCTGCCAGAACTAGTTGAGTGTTGGAATCGCCCTCGGTAGGAGGTCTGCAATTAGTCTAGTTCGTTGATTCAGAGTATTCGGGGCATAGACTGTTAGTAACCTGAATTTTTCTTCGTGTACTTGAAAGTCTATGCTGGCCCATCTGCCTTCTTCTGCATCTATGCTTGATACGGTCCTAACAACCGTGTTCGATGCTCTAGATTTAGCGTGTACTAAGATAGTCACGCCTGCTGAATTGGGGCGGGGGGACGGGGCCCAGGTTGCTTCTTTGACCCACTTCAGTTTTCTTATTATATGTGCTTGGGTTCTTCGGTGTTCCTCCGATTCGGTTAGGTGTGTCTCCTGGATGCATAGCAGGCCGGGTGGGGACCGCCCAAACCAGTCCGTGTCCTTGATTAGGTAACCCCATTTCTTCTGGTTGGTAAGTGTGGAGGACATCACATTAACATTCCATGACATGATTGTAAGGTCTGGCTCAGGCTTACGAAGGCCGAATTTTCTGTGAACCCGGGGTCTTAATCTCTCCTCTCCTTGGTCCGCCATCGTTGTAGCGTACTTCTACCCTCCCTGTGCCATGTGAAGGGGTGATGTCTAGGAGCCAGTGGTTGCTATCTCTCTCCTAGTTGTGGCAGAGCGTTGCAGTTTTTGCCTGAGAAGCTTGGGGGACAGCGTGAACAGGCCGTGTGCTGTAATTAGTGCGCTGCTCAAGGCAGCCCTCTCCGCTACTACTTCTCCCCCTAACAAGCCGTATGACATAGATTCTACAGCTAGCCATGGAACCCAACACAGATCCCCCTTGAGGCTAGCCGGCTCCTCCAACTCTACCAGTAATGGTCGCAAGTCCACCGCTTGCACTTAATTCTCCTGGTCCCTCCATTCTTCAGGCTGGCCAATTTAGTTGGTCTGGTACAGAAAATTGAGGATCAGGGAAAGGATATTTGAGCTTCGGGGAGTGTGTTTTCCTCCTTGGCCCACCTTTTTTGCAAGGATTGGTTATTGAGGATGGTTTTGTGAAGAGGCGGTATCTTTTTTTTTTTTTTTTTTTTAAACCACCCGCCAGTGCTAGTGGTGCTGGTAAGAGCAGACACCGCTAGCACCTGGGGGGGGCTCCATCTATTGGTGGGGAGCAGCACCTACTGGAAACCGGGTCCAGCGTCCCTTACATAGACAAGGTTCAAGTCACATTAAGTCAGCTCAGAAAAGTGCGGTATGATCCTGCCAGCATTGATTACCCTGAGGACCAGGGGATTGACTGAGAAGGAGATTGGGAGGGGGGAGCCTCTTCACCCTGAACCTGGCACCAGATGTCTGCTATCTCTTCCTGGCTCCCCCACTTCCAAATTCTGAAAAACGCCCTGCTGGTCTCAAAAGACCCTTTTTTGAACACACCAGAGACAACTGAGCAGGTATCCGGCCGCCCTATCTACTGTTGTCTAGGGGGAAGCGCTTCGCCTTAAACCAGGTGCCAGATATCTACTGCAAACAACAGGATCTTCCCCCTCTGTCGGCTTCTGCCTCAGACCACTGTCGCTTCTTCTGTCTGCATCAGATCGCATCAGACCGCCAGATCCCACATCGCTCACTCTGCGCCATACCATTGCATGTCGACCATTGCCAGCTGGTGGGGCGGGAACGGATCAGGGAAATCAGTGGGTGGTCGCAGCGGGATCTCCTGTCCCACCGTGGCCCAATCTCTGAAGCTGATAGAATAATCTCTCCTGAGCTCGTCTTGGTGGCATTCCTGAGCAGGTGCGACATCCCATTGGACGGAGGCGAACCAGCCCCCCTTCTCACTTCCCAACCAATCCCCCGAGAATTGCTGAAATTGCTTGTTTTATGTCTTTGGGTGTCTGAAACAGATCCAGTTGGTTTTTTATTTTTTGCCACTATGCCCTGAGCTCTTGTTGAATGAACTGTTTTATCATGTCTGTTACTTCCTCCCCAGTTATGCGGACCCCCTCTATTGCAAGGATGCAGTGTTTTCTCCAGAGGGCCCACATGACAGCTCTCCTTCCCAACTTGAACATGTTGTTTTCAAAAGTATTGTCAGTGGGGGAGGACCATGTTTCGCACAATATGGCTCTCCAGTCCCATGGCCAGTTGGAACTTGTGGCTAACTGTGTCCAGATTCTATCCCACCACCGCCATGTAAGCACGGCTCCCGGACACTGCATTAAGTGCTCTATGGTTTCCGGGATTCTGCGGGAGGGGAAGGTGGTGTGGCACGACTTACACCATGGTAGCACCCGTCCCTTCTGCTCCAAATATGTGTGGTCGATCAGCCAGTCATTGGTGGGTAGGCAGCGATGTTCTATCTGCCATTGTAGCGAGGCCATCTTCGTCGGCCTGGACTTTGTGGTGGAGAACCATCGGATGGGACGGATTGCTTCAGCTCCTATATTCAGGTGAGACCTCCATCGGTCTTTCACTTTTTCTTTTATATTCACTTTCGGTCGCAGCAGCCGGTAGGTGGCCTTCACCGTCAAGGTGTACAGCTTCATGTTGTCCCCGTTTCTGCGCTTCCGCTGGGGAGACCACTGCCACTCCTCGGGGTCAATTGGGAGTTCAGCCACGGGTGTGTCTGGCTGATATGTGATCCACGCCTCTTTGTCCTGTATCACATGGATCCTGTGCAGGTCAGAGTTCCTCCACCATCTCATCACTCCGGGGTGTACCCGGTGAGCTTTTTGTTCTTGCCAATGTGGAAGAGAGCGATCAGGGATTCGTTTGCACGCACCTCTACCACGTTGCCTACGCTCTCCGGATCGCCCGGGGCTGCTACCCAATCCCCTTCTGCCAGCCGCGGTCCTCTGCGCAGGATACGAACCCAGTCCAGGGGGATGGCAAAGATCAAGGTTTCAATGTGTTCTTCCACTTTGTGACAATACTTGAGTGTGGCCCTGAGTTGCTGTGCAGTCTTCCAGTCTCCCACTTGTGTGTCCCATATATCTTTTATTCTGGTTATAACTTTTTTTACCCAGCTGTTCCATGGGGTGCCTGAACTGCAGTACACTCTACTGTTCCGGTCTGTTATCCATCTATTCCCGAAAAGGGGTTGGCGTGCCACCTCTTTCCATCTGGTTGGTGGGGGTTTATCGGGCAGCGGGAGTTGTTGCCAGGCGTGCAGAACTCAGGTCCAGAAGTCATCCCTGGCCAGATCCGGACGGGATCGTGGTATTGTCCAGTAAAGGTCCTCTAGCCAGGTTAGTGGATTGACCCCCTGCGGTGCCTGCGGGGCAAGCCTAGCTATTTGTTCCAAGGCAAGGGCATGCCATGGAGGCGTTGAGTGAATAACAGTCTCCGGATCCATTGAATTGTTAATGCCTTGAACTAAGTGTCCAGGTCCAAGATCCCTAGGCCTCCTTTGTCTTTAGGTTGTATCACCGAGCTCCAGGCTACCCTGCTGATAACATTTGGAAGTTCTCCGTTTCCTCTCCATAGCAGGGTTGTTACCTGTCGCTTTAGTGACCGAATAGACTCCTTACTGAGGGCCCAAATTGCAGATTTATACCAGAGGGCCGCCAGTACCATGCTATTGATTGCCAATGTCCTGCCAATAAGAGAGGTATGACGGTCTTTCCAGTGTGCCAGTTTCTCTAGAGCAGGCTTCAGAATCCATTCGTCGTTCGATGCGGGCCTGCCCAGTGCCGTTAGCATGATTCCCAGTACCCTCACCAGGGCCGTGTCTGGCAGCCACTTGACCTGCGGAAACTCGAGGGGGCGGACCCCTTGGTGGTAGATCCACCAGCCCAGAGTCTTGTTCCCCCAGTTGACCGTCATGTCTGAAACTGTTGTAAATCGATCGAACAATCGCCTGATCTCTTCCATGTTTGTTGCAGTTGCGTCGACCATGAGTGTTAGATTGTCTGCGAACATCGAATAGATCGGGATTGCTTCTTCCAGGATGGAAGAGATCTGCAATTTCCTCAGGTCTTTGTTAGTTCGGGGATTTGCTGCCAATGCCTCCATCACTATTATGAATAGGAAGGGTGCCAAAGGGTCCCCCTGACGGACCGACCGCTACAGTGGGAAGGGTGGTGCTATCCTTCCATTGACTTGAACGCACGTGGTTGCGTAATGGTGCAGCACTGCGGTCCAGCGCCGGAAAACTGGCCCTTTGTTCATTTTTTCCATAGATTTGTCCAGGAATAGCCAGTCCACATGGTCGTAAGCCTTTTCGAAATCTATGAAGACCACAACAACATTTTATTTGTCCTGTCTTGTCAGCATAAGTAGTTCATTGACTAATAGTATGTTATCCTGAATCCTGCGGCCTTTGATGAACCCGGTTTGCATCGGATGGATAATATCTTCCAGGACCGGGAGCAGCCGGTTTGCAAGGGCCTTTGCTAACATTTTATAGACGGTTGTGAGCAAGGTTATTGGCCTGTAGTTTCGGATGTCCATCTTATCCCCCTTTTTGTGTAACAAAGTGAGAATACCCAGACCCACCAACTCCCCCATCGTCCCTGTTTCCCACACCTGCTGATAGAACTCCATGAGATCTGGGGCCATCTGCGTCCAGAAGGTTTCCCAAAATTCGTTTGGGAACCCATCGATGCCCGACGTCTTCTCTTCTTCCATCTGCATCATCGCCGTCCATATCTCCTCCTTGGACAGGGGTCGGTCCAGGTCTATTTTTTGCTGGCATGTCAGGGTCTTTTCTAGTGGAGTCAAGAAATCTGCAATATTTTTTTCCCTAGCATTTCTCTCCTGCCGGACGCACCTTGAGGTGAACAAATCTTGGAAAAATGATCGTGCTATTTGTGTGCAGTGGGGGCTGGAGGTGACAATATCTTGGTGTCCGGTTTGTGGATCATATAATGCTTCGATGGTGGTTCTGTGTGAGCGCACTCTGGCCATGCAAAAAAATTTCCTATCCATTGTTCCTTTTGTTTGGTACCTTGTCAGTTGTCCTCTTATTCGTATTCCGTCCCAGCATTGAGTGGCGAAAGCCTGAAGTCAGTTTCTGAGCGTTTGAATCTCTTAGTATTCTTCTGCTTGCAAATTTTGGTTGTCGTTAGGCTGGTCCTGGTGCTCAAGTTGTTGCAACTGTTGGTGTAATTCCATCTCCTGTTGATGTTTCTTGGCTGCCAATAGTTTAGAGTACTCTTGACATTTTTTACCCAGATAGAACAGCCCATTGTTGAACCAATCTATTGCCTGTTGGAAGTGTTGTTTCTGCATGTGCCAGTATTTCCAGCAATCTGCAATGTAGCTGTGAAGGGTTTTTTGTTTCAAAATGCAAGTGTTGAGCTTGTAAAAGCCCGGTCCCCAGTCTGGTTTCTTTTGAAAGGATAGAGTAACCGTGCACATTTTGTGGTCAAGGCCCAGGTATGGACTTGCAGGCAAGATCGTTGCTAAAAGCAGTGATCCCCCCATGTCTTCCGAGATGAGGATTAGATCAATCTTGGATTTTGACTGACTTTCAGTACCGGTCTTCCGTAGACATGAGTAGAATCTTGTGTCTGGGTTCAGCTTCCGGAAGGAGTCGAAGATTTTCAGGGAGAGGCATAAGTCGTTTATCATCCGCTCATCCTCCTCCACATACACCAGGGCAGGGGAGGGGGTCCGCCATCTATCCATCCATCGATCCGGAGCTGCATTGTAGTCCCGTGCTATAATGACTGGGACTCCTTCCTGTATCTGTGCTTTAATATTCTCAAAGAAGACTCTTCTCTCCCTTGCCGTGTTGGGGGCGTAGATACACACTACGCATACAATTTCAATTTCCAGTGTGACCAGGATAGACACCCACCTGCCTTCCTCTTGGTCTATCACCCAGTGGACCGGGTCTGCCCTGGGCTCCGGGGGGATCCAAACGGCCACCCCTGCACTTCCAGGTTTCGGGGCATGGGCCCTGAAGGCTTGGTATGACCAGATCATCTTGTGGGTGCGTTGTGCTCTGGGGTGTCCATCAGTTGTGTTTCCTGGACACAGACGATATCTGGCTGGTTTCTCCCCCCTACTCCTTTCATCAAGTCCCAACTTGCATTTTGTTTTTCTGGTTTACAGGAGGCCAGGCCGTTCACATTCAACGAGCGCAAGTCCAGGTCAGTCGCTCTCCTGCATTGATTCCAGATGTGGTCTTTCCCATACACTGCCCTGACCGGGTCTATCTTGTTGGCACTATTCATTATACCCTTCGACTAATATCTGGGTATGTATGTATATATATTTTTTAAAGTTGGGACCACGGTAATTGGTCCCAGTCCCATTCCTGGCTTTGTCTAAGGAGCGCACATAAACATCTCTGGACATCTTGTTCGGTCCAAGTATCGCTGCGTCCAATCTTGACCGTTTGCGGATTCAACATTTGGGCACGGGTGTGCCATGTCATGCCCGCGTCCTTGGTCGGGTCGTATCTTATGTAGATGTCCCTCTGCATTATTTTCACGGGGCCTGTTGTGATCATGGCCATGGCCTGCGCTCCTGGCGGCAAGGATCCAATAATGTGGGATTCCAGTTCCATTTGTAAAATTCCTGCCGCCGCCTCAAATTGGCTGTTCTATGGCGTTGCCCAAAAGGACGACCACCCTTGTAGCGTCGCGGCCCCCCGTTTGCCATTCCCTTCCGGGAGCAGCCCCACCTCTCATTTCTCGTTCCTCTTCCGCACTGGGATGAGCAACATGGCGTTTTGCGACAGCGGGCCAGAATCACGCCCCATCTCAACCAGATGCCTGCGCTTTCTTTTCCCCACCAGATCTGGTGGCGCGTTCTCATCGGGGTCAGGGGGATCCGGGCCCGGTGGTGGCGCTGGTTGTTGTAATTCCAGGGGGTCTTGTGTTTTTCGTTTGTGATCCTTCTCTGCCTCGGGCCTGTCTCTGTCCTGTTCTGTTTCTGTTGATGCTGCTGGTCGTGGCGGCTGGAATCGTGCGAAAACTATTGTCGTTAGTCTGTGCCAAGCCTCCGTCCACCTCACCCCAGATTGCAGACCCTTTTCCGGTACATTCCTAAGAGAGGCGCTCGTGTCCAGCATTGGAAACAGTTCTAAGTATGTTTTGTCCCATAATTCGTCAGTGAGAGGGCCATGTTTTGCTTTCAAATTCCCCATCAGCCATTCTGCAATGGCTATCAGTTTTTGTTCCGTGGGTAGGTGTTGTGGTGGTGCCCCTTCTTCCTCACCTTCCGACTTTAGTTCCATGTCTAATCCCTCGAGCGTCGTACTAACGTTAACCGGAAGAGGATCGACTTCCATTGGTTCTGTGTCGAAGGCTGCATGGAAGGGGTCAATGTCCATCATCGATCCGGTCTGAGCATTCCTTTCTGCTGTGCCCCTCTCCTCCCCCAGTGGCCCTGGCTCCACTTCCATCCCTCCCGCTTCCTCCTGTCCCTCCTGCTGCCCCTCTGCTCCATCGTGTCCTGACTCCACCTCCATATCCCCCGCCTCCACCCGTCCCTCCAGCTGCCCCTCTACTCGCTCATGTCCCAACTGTTGGGGTGTTGTTTTTTCTCTTTCCTTTATGCTTTTGATTGTCACTTCAGTCCTGCTCAGTTGTGTTTGCTCGGAGGAGGTGGGTTGCTACGTTTGGACCACGATTCCGTCTGTGTGCTCTTCTTCCACAATATACTGTCTTGCTGCAGGACCGGGGGTGGCTCGGGGCTGCTTGTTATTGTCTGTCGACGGCCCGGGTTCCGTTTGTTGTTTTTGAACCCACATTCCTTTTCCCCCTTTCTTCCCACCATTTTCCAATCTGTACTGTCCGTGTGTCCTTGCAGGGGGGTTTCCTGCACTTTCTCCTCCACCGGGGCCGGTGGGACCCATGTGTTCGGGGGGCGGGAGGCCCAGTCCGGTTCCCCAACTTTCTCCCATTTCCACCCAACTGGCGTGCCTTCCTTCGTACATCCCTCAATATAAACCCATCCCTCGTGTCCCGGGTCCACCGTTCTCCAATGGGTTGTCTTAACCGGGTCTCTCAACAGTCTCCCCGTCGCCCGGGTCCTTTTTTGCGGATGCAGCAGACAAGCATACTCTGTGCTCAGGTGGCCGTATGCCTTGCATTTGTGGCACCACAACCTTAGTTTGTGTGCTGTGTGGATCATGTAGTCTTTCCCCCCCACCTGATACGGGATTACATCATCCAAGGAGAACGGTTGGCCCTGGGGGTAATCCAGTGCCAACATTAAGTAATTGTCCCTCTTAGCCACAAAGGAGGGGAGAGGGTTTATGAAAGCGACTATGTCGTACAATAATCCGAAGTCATACACAAATGCCGCTTGGATTTCTACTGGGATGTGACGGAATTCTACCCAGTGGAAGTCGTGCATCAGTTGTGCTCTCCTCTCTTCCGGGCCCAGTCGTCGTTGTGGCACCCACGGTTAGATCCTGACCTCCGATCTCTCACAGCGGAGACGCTTCCACCCCTCAATCCCAGTTTTATCTGATTCATTCATGCACAGTACTGTGAACAATGTGTTGGCGACAGGCTGGATCAGGAAATGGTCACGTGCCAAATCAGCACTTTTTTTCAGCACCTCTAACCGATGGCCAATCCATTTTACTTTATCGTTGACTGATTTGAAGGCAGCGTCATCGTGGAACACCTTGTTATTGGCATGTTTCCTGTAGATCTCATCCCGGCACTCGATGCCATTTTTGGGGTAGGCTTTGACCATGACTTGTTTGCCACCTTGCGTCACCACCCGTGTTTCTAATGGAAGCAGAAACTTCGACAAGAAGAAAGCCCGGGCCGGGGGTAGTCCATCCAAGGGGATGTCTAGGTTTCCGGCTCGCGGGCTGCCCTGGCCCCGTTGGATGGTAAGAGTTTACCCCTGGTGCGGATTACGGAGTTTGTCCGCCTAGGTGAGTTGCGGCTGATCATTGGGGTCCTTCTCCCTGTGTGAGGTATGCCTCCGGGATTCCATCTGTTTCTCCTCCTCCGTCAGTACCCCAGTGTCCCCCGTCTGCTGTGTCACCCTGTCGAGCTCATCGAGCCGGTGTGGAGGAGTTTTTCGGGGATTGTTCTGTTGTGCCCAACATTTTAGCTGCAGCTGTTCGTCAGCCAATTGTCTCATAGCCCCGCTGTAGAATAGCATAGAGTCCAGTCGTCTATGTGCTCGCTGCAGTCTATTGGTCGGTCTCATGGTGCTGTTGCAGTGATCTCTCTATTCTTGTTTTAGAATTCGTTTTTTCAATGTTTTTTTTTTGGTTTTTTGTTGTTTTTATTGTTTGTTATTACTCTTATAATGTTTAGCAATTCAGCAAATTTCGGGGGCTGGTCGGGCACCCCCTCTTTTCCTCTTCCCTTTGTGTTCTTGCCACCCTCTCCACCCTTACTCTTTCCAAATTCCTCGCTCTCGTACCCTCTCCAATTCTCACTCTCTTGTCCAGATTCGACAATGCTCTCCCTACCTCCGTTCAGCGTTTTCATGATGCCTTCAAACCCTCGTCTCGTCCTTCCCTCCTTTTCCCACCCGTCACCCCCTTTCTGCGTTCCCCTGGCTCCTCCTTAGTATGTCCCTTCACCCCCTTCCTGCGTTCCCCTGGCCCCCCCTCATCTCCCCTTTCGAGCCACCCTCTCCACCCTTGACTCTCTCCCTCTTATCTCGATTCAACAGTGCTCCTATAGTTCTACGCATTCACGAGCCCTACCCACTTCCCCTTCTTGCCATCCGCTCTCTTTTCTCCCCGTCGCCCTGTTCCCCCGCCCCTCCTCCTCCTCTCCTCCCCTTCCTCTTCTCTCCTTGCCGTCGCTGCCGACTATGAATCGCCTCGTAGTTTACCTCCACCCGAGCTCCTTATCTTGTAAACTCCTTCTGTAATCTGCCTATACCGGATGCGCTCCCTCCACCCGTTCTACTTACTTCCGCTGAATTGTCTATCACCTTGTCCGCCCGCTTCTTCTTTGATTTACCCGATGTATTATCCGCTTCTCGCCTTGTATTCCCCGTCGCCCTTCCTTCTACTATTTGGTTTGTTGTGCTCACTTACCTGTATGCTTGTAGACCGTCGCCGAACTCACTTGATGCTGCGCCCGAGTTTGTATGCGCGGATCCTCCTTGTAGACCGTCGCCGAAATCACTTGATGTTGCGCCCGAGTCCGTACTCGCGGATCTTCTATACACGTGTGCGGTATCTGCTCCCCTTCCGAGCTCTCACATGCGCTATCCACTTTCCCGGAACCCCCAGTCTCATGCCAATCGGCGCGACGCCACGTGCTTCTCTCCCACAAAGGTTGTTTCCTCCCTGGCGATGGTGCGGCGCCACGAACTCCTACGACTCCCTTCTCCTCGACGCCACGTGCTTCTCTCCCACAGAGGTTGCTCCCTCCCTTGCGATGGTGCGGCGTCACGAACTTCCCCTTGGCCGTCGACCTGGCGTGGTCTGATGGCACGCGCTGAACACTCCGCAGTTTTGCCCTGCGGCAGGTAGCGCTACCCAGTGCAATCACATATCTCTCCGCATGAGAGAATAAACGTTTCGATGAAGAAGAGGCAGTATCCTAAGTTGGGTTTGTAGTCGGTAAGTTTGTGACATATTGATATACTGGAGAGGGTATTGGTAGTGCTCCAGGACCATTCAGTAGGGTCAATTTCTAATTCTTGGATACTGTACTCAGGTTTGAAGACCCTGTTTTTCTCCCCTTCGATGACCCTTATTCTACGTAGGTTGTGTACTAGGAAGGTTGCCTCTGCTCTGCTTGCTGCGTTCAAAAAACTTACTGGATTGCCTGGTTCGTCGAGGATAAAGATGTCACAACCCTGTTTCTGATGTGACTTTTGGGTTTCATAGGATTTGAATTTCAGGATCTCTACTAATCGTTCTTGATCCTTTTGTGCTGCCCAGTCGCCGAACTGCCAGTTTTGGTTAGTGGATAGTAGGTGTCTCCACGCTATTGGGATGCTCTCAATGATCCGATTAATGCTTGCTTGAAGGTTGTGGGAGCCTTTCATGATTGGTCTTAGATCTTTTACTGTTTTCCAGTTGTTGGTTGTATCATCCCATAAGTGCTGGATTTGCCAGATGCCTTTTTCTATCCATAGTCCTCATTTGGGTTCTGATCTGGAGAGAGCGAAGCATTCACCTTTCTCATTCTTTATCCAGGGGTTTCCAAAGAGGGGTTGTCTGAGTACTTCGTCTCTTCCTTTGGGTCCTATCTTGTTCTCGGGAAATATGTTCCTCCAGTTGTATATGATTTGCGACCATAGTGATTTTGTGGGTTCGCCATTTTGTGCATCAACCTATGCTAGCTGTCGGTTTAGGGATGTTTTGTTCTTGGGTAAGAGGCCAGTATTTGTTGTCAACCCAGAAAATTCCGGTCATGTTGTCAGGAGATTTAAAAGGGGCCATCTCCCTGATGTGACTTAGGGCAGTCCAAAGTAGATTATCGTGAAAAGAGATTCTTAAGATCCACTTGATTTGGAGGGCTCGCCGGGCTGGGTCAAGCAGACCTAGACCACCTTTGGCTTTAGATTGTGTGACTGTGTGCCAAGCTACCTTGTGAATGAAGTGTTGTTTGTCTGGGTCTCCTGTCCACAGGAAAGCTGGGACTTTTTTCTTGATCTAGCTTTGGAATTCTTCTGATGGGAACCATATGGAGGTGACATATCACATCATGGCTAGGATTGAGTTATTGAGAAACAAGGGCTTGAGGATGAGAGCCCGAATGAAGGAATGGGAAGAAGGCAAGAAAATGACCAAATACTTCTTTAACAGAATCAAGGCAAACACAAGGAATGCAAGCATAGACAAGCTGCAAATAGAACAGGGACTGACATCAAATCCACAACAGATGCTGACAGCAGCAGCGGCCTTTTTCCAAAGCCTCTACACATCCAAGGAACAGAACTACTCGCACCACGAAACCTCACGCGCAAGAGCCAAATTCCTGACCCACTTAGATAAGACCATCTCAACAGAACAGGCGACGACTTTGGACAGGCCGATCTCAGAACAAGAGGTCTATGAGGCACTGCACTCAATGAAACCAAACAAGACCCCAGGACTGGATGGTCTATCTAAGGAGTTCTGGGTCTCTTTCTGGCCAGCTCTAGGCACAGAATACCTCCAATTCCTAGAGAAGGCATGGAATAGAGGCACACTAGGGAAACTCCAAAGCACTGGAGTAGTCTCCCTGCTCTACAAGAAAGGCGACCCAGCAGACATAAGAAACTACAGACCAATCTCTCTGCTCTCAATAACATATAAAATTCTAGCTAAATTGTTAGCCAACAGAATCAGAACAATCACTAGGAACTGCTTCCACATAGACCAGATAGGATTTATCCCAGGAAGATTCCTTTTGGATAACCTAATGACCCTCAACGAATCAGTCAGATATATTCAGGACAAAAAAATGAACGCAGCCATACTTTTCTTCGACTTTGAAAAGGCGTACGACCAGGTTAATTGGAACTTCTTACAGCGATGCATGGAAAAAATGGGGGTAGGCCCGAATTTCAGAAAATGGGTTCAAGTCCTATACTGGGAAGCCCACGGACGAGTACAGGTAAACGGCCATCTATCACAACCATACCGAATGTCCCGCTCGGTAAGACAGGGAGATCCACTAGCAGCCCCAATCTTTCTCTTCATCATGGAGGCGATTGCCTCCTTTCTAAGAAAAGATCCATCGATTGAAAGACTGGTCGATGACGGGCAATATTCGATCAACATACCCACTACCATCCTCTTCGCGGACGACTTGACAGTCTTAGTACGAGCCTCAGACTCTTCCTTTCAAGCTCTCACTAGAGCCATGCAAGCTTTCCAAATCGCATCAGAAATGAGAATCAACTGGCCCAAAACAATAGGCTGGTGGCTAACAGACCCACAAACTGACCCTCCACGAAGTACTCCGGTAGGAATAAACTGGTCACGGGGCAACTAACCCCTCAGATTCCTAGGAATCCAAGTTTCCAAACATGGCTCCAGCCATAATGAATAAGATGATTACCAAATTGGGCAGCTGGTCCAATGTCTACACCTCAATATTCAGCCGAACCCTGATCCTAAATGCATCAATCTTTGCAATGATGTGGTACGCTGCCACAATTTGGAGCCCACCCAAGCAGCAAAGAACACAGCTCAAAAGAAGGGCAGCCGCCTATTTATGGACCGGTGATCTATCCAGAGTCAACTTCATCTGTGAAGTGGCGTGGAAGTACGTCACTCTGAAGAAATCGCAAAGGGGTTTGGGAATCCTGGACCCGGAAACTCAAATAAAAGCCCTACAAACAAAGTGGATCATCAAAATGATAACTAATAACAACCTACCCTGGAGAAAGCTAGGCCTCCACAGAATAAAGCAAATAGCCAAATACAAAACCCCGGACAACATGCGTGGCCTCTTCTGGCTCATGCATAAGTCCTGGGCGATGAAGGGCGGGGCGCAAACAGATCACCAGGGGAACCTGGAAGAAGAGCAAGGGGAGGACTTTTGGAGGCAACTATTGAAAACGTGGAGGGAAATCCTACCAGCCAAAGTAAGAGAACCAACAACTAAAGAGGAAGTCCTCAAGCAACCGATCTTCTGTAACCAAGCCTTGTTGGACCCACAAGGGAAACCATGGACCCTAACCACAAAGGACACAAAATGGGGAGTCTGGTTAGAAAAGAGAGTGTGGCAGGTCAAGCACCTTTGGCATGATGAGGACAAGAGATGGAAAACGGCAGGAGAGCTAAGGGAAACTTTGAGGGGATGCCACAATTTACAAGCAAACCTGAACAATATCTTAATAGCAATACCACAAAGCTGGCATGAGCTACTGAAGGGCAGTGGCGAGTGGAGAACACGGGACTGGGCAACACGATTAACTGAAAACATCCCCAATACCGCCTATCAGTTCCGCTCAAGAGAGGGACCAGGGAATGCATGGTTAGTATACTCGATCGAAGAACCAGGATCAACCACAAGCCTCTTAGGTCGTAACGTTTTGGGAGAAATCGCCATCCCAGAACAAGCAATGAGGAAAGTAAGAGTGGTAGAAACTGAAGAATGTCGCATATATGAACCTCTTGTAACCATCGCCGACCTGGAAGTCGACCCAGCGGAATGGGCTTGGAAGAGGAAGTCAGGCAGACTAGGAGTGGAGAAACGTAACAACATTCTAGAATACTCTACTAAGCTGGGATATACCCTAAGAATGAGATCGGTTTCAGTAACTCAAATCATCAACCAAAGATGGGAAATCCAACTCAATCTGCCACCAAATCAAACCCTCATCAAGTCATGGAGTAGAGTACTTGCCATCACATCTACCATAATTAGAAGCTTCCAATGGCTACTCGCCCATCGGGCTCTCCCAGTTAACAAATGGCTGAACAAGAGAAGGACCGCACAGTTGAGATCCCCGATGCAGGAGCTATTGCGCTATTTGTCCGGAGGGACTGTCAGAAGATATAGAACACTGTCTGCTAGGCTGTCAGAAAGCTAAACAACTTTGGACACCCGCCTTCCGACTTTGGCACTTGGTCACGGAAAAAACAATGCCATCGGATCAGGTCGCTCTCTTACTTGGCTTGCACACTCACAGCTCATGGCAAGGATTCGAAGTTTCCTTCTTCCACGTTCTAAGGCTCGCGACCTTATGGATGATTTGGAAGCGCAGATGCCAAGAAACGATTGATCGCTCAACCATGACACCCCAAGAAGCTTGGGAAGGAGTTTTGCACCTAGTAGAGGCGGAATATAGAGGACTCAGGACGGTGGAAAAGAACCTGCAGGAAAATAGAAGAGAATATCATAAACAAAGACAAAATAATAGAAACCTTCGTAAAGCACCAGTTAGGCGAAGGTAGGATAGCTAGAATAGACCAGGACAAACTGCACTTCGCCCAATGGCGACTTACCCAACCAAGGTCACAAGGGATAGAAGCCTCTAGAAGCAGGACTCACCTTA
>BFEA01000146.1:855119-887121 GCA_003427395.1 Chara braunii | reverse complement strand
GATCATGGATAAGACAGTGGATAAGACAGTGGATAAGACAGTGGATAAGACAGTGGATAAGACAGTGGATAAGACAGTGGATAAGACAGTGGATATAAGATAGTGGAAAATAAGACAATGGATAATAAGACAGAGGATCATAACATAGTGGACGGATAAGACACACTTCTAGAAGCAGGCCTCGTCCTTATGAACTACTCTTCTCAAAGATGAATGAAAGACAGTGGATACGACAGTAGAACCTGTGTCTACCCCCTCATATTGCCGTAGAACCTATGTCTACCTCCTCCTGTTCTCAGCCTGCTCCTGTGGCTCCCACTCGTCATGCAACTTTTTCCTTCAACAGGTGACAGTTGATAATAAGACAGTGGATGATAAGACAGAGGATCATACGACAGTGGATAAGACAATCTTTCCTTTCCTGGCAGCCCATATGCAAGGAATATGAGTGAGAGCGATAGACAGACTCCAAGTTGCAAAATCATGAGGTAGCGCAGATAGTCATGTACCAAGCAGAGAGCACAATGCACCAAGATAAACTCCAAGTAAGAGCAATACAATGAGCTCAAATGTCAATGCCGACGATCTCTGGCCACACCAACATAGTATCCAATGTCGCTCCTACTGTCTGGCGCCCAGCGCCCAGCCTACTCTACTCAGCCTACCTAGCCTATCTATGGCCATGCAACAGGAACACATTGAAGTTGAAGACCAATGTACGTGATGTCACCACCAATGCAGCCCGCTAGCATACACCAGGTACGTTCTCTCTCCTCCCCTTATCACACCCTGTCCTCCTCTGCATGCGCCTCCTACCCAAAGACCAACATCGCCATCACCATGCACGTGCCCAGCAGCCCATCTGTGACCGCCGTGCGCCCGCTGCCACCGCAGCGCCCCTCTCACCTCTCAGCGCTCGCGTGCGACCCAGCCTGTCGGCGCTAAACAGCACTCGCGCGACAAAACAGCAGTGTGGTGCCAATGCCTCGGCAGGCCAGAATGCCCTCCCCCTGGGCACTCACTTTCCTACATGGAAAGTGTGCCCTGCCGTCGGGGGGGGGGCGCAGTAGCTTCAGGTTGGCCCCAAGTGTCTGCGCCCAGGCCCAGTTTCAGATACTGGCCTGGGCCTTGTGCAGTTAGGCACGTCCAGGTAGGCCTTCCAGGCTCCAAGTGTTTGCCACATCCTCATTGGCTTGCGGAAGATGTGTGACGACAATGCTGCATTCTCATTGGTCCGCGGCCTCTGAGTGATGTGTTGCCCTCTCACTGCGTGTGCCCAGGGCCTCAACCGAATGAGCCCTGGGCTCAACTGTACAATGCAGCTACTGCTTCTGGAATGAGCCAGGGAAGGCTCACGTTGTTCTGTAACTGCAACTGTCTGATTGGGCTGACCATTTGAGTCACCGTATGAACTGCTCATTTGTACAATCAATATGTCAAATAAATGAGACAGAAGTCCACAATGAGACGGACTCGACTTATTCAACGCCGTTGAAGATACTCGTAGTGAAGAACTCATTGCAAAGACTCAAGCTCGTCGTGAAACGGGATCACTCTGAATAGCCAGCCGTTGGTTGAACCCCGACCGTGTCTCTGATACGCAGCTGAACGGAATACTCGTGAACGTGAGATGCCACGTACGAGAAGTGTCGAAAATTGGCCTCTTGTGGTTGTACAGGCCCGCCTTCACTTAGGGGGGGCACGAGGCTTGCTGGGGGCCGCAGCCCAGAATGCTTGTATGCCCCAGAAGGGCTCCGCGAGGGCTCAATCCTCGCACATGGTCTCTCTTGCTGATCAACGAATGTTAATTCCTAACCCTAGTAGTTCACAAAGTTAGAAGTTAGGCTGTGATGTGTGCATGCACGTGGTTCATGCAGCCGGCCAGGAGATGTTGCAATCATTTGTGTAACGGATGGCGGTGATCTCTTTC
Source organism: Chara braunii (assembly GCA_003427395.1). Taxonomy (NCBI): domain Eukaryota; kingdom Viridiplantae; phylum Streptophyta; class Charophyceae; order Charales; family Characeae; genus Chara; species Chara braunii. The sequence goes on along the minus strand of BFEA01000146.1, from coordinate 885,191 downwards.
AAAGAAACAACTCTGTTCTCTGTTGTACCATGGTCTTCAATCTGACAGATTGTAAGTGGCGCATGCAACCTGCTACCAGAATGTCGGAGTCATTCATATGGTGACTCGGCATTAATACCGCATCATCTCGTTCAGTCCGAGAATGCTGTACCTCTTGCACCTGCACCATTCACCTGACGGACAGGTTATGAGGAGAGAGTCTTCTTCTTCTTCTCTACCCCTCCATATCCGCCTCCTGTGTCCTACTTCTGGTGAGAGAGAAAAGAGAGAGGGAGAGACCTGAGACTGGCGACTATTTCAAGGAGGCTATGCCCCCAGGTTCAGACTTGAGATTATACTTGGTGACAATGGTGGGACTTGGAGAGAGATGTTATTGTTATCTGGTTGTTACACCGGAGCTGTCACTCTTTTCGTCTGACTCTCTTCGCACAAGTCATCTCCATCTCTCATCTCCCTCATCTGTGGATTCCTCCCTAAGTGCGTGTTGTGCAAGCAGGGACCTTTGATCTATGCATACTCTCCTCCTTGCACCTCAACAAAAGTTTCACTTCCTATCAAATCATAGGCATCTCTGAAAAAGGTGGTATGCATAGCCACTTCATTAGTACTGGTTTCTGGATTCGGAAAACAGAATCGTTTTCTGAAAACTTGACAAGGCGATCAAGACTACACGTCACATCTTGATTGTACTTTCTAGGCACTCAAAAGAGATCACTATGAATACTCTCCTCCTTGCACCTCAACATCATGATGATGATGCGTGCATGTGTTGAGTCATGAGTCTGATGAGTCAGATCGTTCATTTGGCGAGCCATTTGGGCAAGCGCAGCTTCGATCCTCTGGGAGGGGGAGGGAGCGTGGGGGTCAGGGGGGTGAGACGGAAAGAGGTAAACTCTGAGAAAAAGGGGGAGTAAGCATACCCCTAAACCATAGGAGAAACCCTAAGTGTGCGAAAAGAGGTCAGTCTTCTGCTGCATTGCATTTTTTATGTCTTTCTTCGTGTTGTTACGATCCTGGCCAAATTCTGGGTACAACATTCATAAGAAAGTACAATGAGGTCCAATTGCAAAAAGAAATGAATGAACTTGAGAGGAGAGAGAGGGAAAGAAGAAGAAGAAGATGTAGACCAGCAAAGACCAATGATAATTCCCTCCTCCTTCGCCAACCACTCTCCTCCTCCTTTTCTCCTCCCCTCTTATTCAAACAATAAATAATAATAATAATGTCGAATGGCTGAACCAGAATCAATGTTCAAATCCCTCTTCTACTGCAGGCACCACATGAGGTCCACCATAGCCATGGCCACTCTTCCTGTCCTTCTCAAAGGCCGAGACTATGGCAGACTACCAGCAGCTTGCCCTGCTGTGCAAAGGACAACACATAGCAGCTATGCCCGCTGCTACTCAGGCTGCCGTGCCTGACTCTGCCTCGGTGCCTCGGAGCTTTCTTGGTGCGGTGCCACCCCCATTGGCGCCTTCCTGATGCAGCGCCTAACAAGGTGATGAAGATGGTGGCCACCATAGCCCTGTAGGCACCTCGCCTCTCTCCCTCCTAGTCTCCCTCTCCTTCCTCCTCTTACCGGTAGAGCTCCACCATAACCGCGGTGGAAGCTCCCAGCCTCCTTCCTCCTAGCGCTGCTCTGCCCAGTGCTCCGCCCTGCTCCAGCGCTCTGAAGGCTGGTGCTTGATCAAGCAGCATGACGTCCAAACTTGCATACCGCAAGCGAGGAGCTACTCGCTCCTCCTGGAGATATAGCAGCATACTTGCCTTTCGGGCAGTGACTTCCAGGCCGCGCAGCCTCCAAGCAACCGGTACCTCCTCCCTTTTGGAGGGAAACATCATTGCAGGCTCAGATATCGTCCGTACAGGCCCTAGACTCAGGCTACTTGGACTGGTACCAGCCTACCTCTAGCCTACCGCCACCGGGCCTCTATTCTTCTGCTCGCCCTCGAGTACCCGACACTTCTACCACTACTTGAGTGGTCCCTGCCTACCTGCTACTTGAGTGTTTTCCCCGCTGCAACCCTCAAAGGCCACATGTAAATACCAGCCCTACAGGGCCTCCCAAGCACGCATGTGTTATGAACCTGGTTGTTCGTTGTCAGAAGACCAACACTCGCAGACATAGACTTCCAGGTATGCCCGTTCATACACAGAAGGAAGGGGAGAGGATAGGAGTATCACACCGCACAGGGAGAGATGAACACAGTGGAAGACTTAACCATGAGATATGACAAAGAACACTGAAAGCGCACTTCGCTCCACAGAATCCTCACAACCAGTCACAAAGGAAAGCCGAGTAGATCACATCCGAACAACAATGAAACGATGATAGTCTGAACCCAGTATCAACACTGTTTATTACACTCAAAGTCTCGAATTGTCAGAATAACCCCAAAACTATGGTGCGCTGCTCAGAAATGAGCAGCACTTCACTCCCCAACCCTGAGTAACCACAAGAACTACCCCTCAGTCCCTGAAACATCAAGCGCCACCCAGATACAGCCTCTAGAGGGAAGCGCCACCCTGAAACAGGCCTCTGAGGCCAAGCGCCTCTCAGAGGATGAAGAAGAAGACCAGCGCCACAATGTCTGATGAAGATGAAGTGCCCGATGACTTCCCAGGTGGAAGCCTGCAGCAGCGCCATCTTTCCTAACAAGATGATCTCTGAGGAAGAAGCCGCGGCTATGGCTGCAGCGCCACACACCCTGTAACCCTACTCCTGAGGAGGGTCCAGCAGGGCACCAACTCTCTAGCCTCCAGCAGACTCCAAATAGCTCGGACCTCTGCACAGCCCCGTGTGCTGTCAGAGTACAGCATCAGACCCAGCTATGGCCGTCTCCTCCAACGCTGAAGCCGTCACCACTTCCAGTTTTCGTGTTGCACAGCAGCGACGGACACGGTACCAACTGCCAAAAGCCCTGAACCGATGTACTCAACCTATCTATAACCTACACTGGCCTAGACTCGACGTAGACGGGACTGGTAGGACTCACCGGTACCGTTTCAGTTCCGGCCTCTCGGCCTCTTCCTACCCGGCTATAGGCTATAGGACCGTCTATCAGCATAGGCCCATAGGGCCTGTCTGTCCTAGGGGTAGCCCGGGTCTGCTATCCGCAGTTAGGGTAGCTGCAGGTAGTTTTTGTTAGTCGGGCCTGTATTTTTCCCGAATTTGCAGATATGTCCCTCACGAATTTACCTACAGGTAAGTCTCTCGGTTAGTCAGCCAAACAAAAATGGCGAATCTAGCTTCCCTATATTACAGCCTCGACAAGAGAGGCTACAGGCGACCAAAACCCAGCAAGTCATTGCAGACCTGCCCTCCCCCGGAGCAAGGACCTCCGAGCTAGGGGCGTAGGCATGCAGAGCGTCGAAGGGGTATGCCCTTCTGCGCAGCGTCATATTTGAGGACATCAGACTTTGTTGTTTTAAGAAGTTCCCTGTGAGTAAACCAGCGATCTTCTGTGTGTGGCTGGTAGGAAAATTTCACAAGGTACTCCTTGTCTGGGCCTGTCCCACTCTCATCCTCAATTGATTCCGTCTCATATCCCTTCCCAGGGATAGGGGTACCGAACTGAGGAGGCCTGTATGGGAATGCATCAGCTGAGGTAAATGGTAATAGCTAAGATGCATGGAAGACAGGGTAGGCTTGTAGATGCAGAGGGACATCCACTGTGTAGGATGGTCCGAAAGGATCAACTCCCACTATATCTAAGACCTGCCATGGACCCATATATCGTGGTAACAGCTTAGGCAAAATGTCCTCCTCTCGTGACAACTTAGAACTGAGTACCCACACCCAGTCACCTGTGCGAATAGTAGAGGGACGTATGTGCTTATTAGCTTGCTGAATCATAGCCTTTTGGGCTTTTGGCAGGTTGGCACGGGCGCGCTCAATGTCTGGTGAACTCTGAAGTTCCAGGCGTCAACGTAGGGGTAGCCTTGTCGATTATGTCATCGAGAGGCTGCCGTGGCTCATGCCCCCAGTGTAACCGGTAGGGAGTGAAGCCAGTAGGGGAATGTACAGACGTGTTGTAGACAAGTTGTGCACGACCCAAATGGAGATCCCAATCCTGCTGGTCTGGACTGATCACAGGACGCAGCAACTGGAATAAGATCTGGTTCATCACTTCAGCCTAACCATTGGCTTCATCATGACGTCCAAATGTCATATCCAAGCGAGAATGAAAGTAATCCCTGCAGTAGGATTGCCATTCATTGCTGCAAAATCGGGGATCTCGGTCACTGACTATAGAGTTGGGTGGTCTATGATGTGTAACCCACCTGTCAGCAAATGCCGCCTGAACGGCCGGAACACGGGCCTCGGATGGTAAGGTGATGAACTCTGCATATTTGGAGAATCGATCCACACATACCATTACCTATCGCATACCACAAGATGTGGTCCTACCCAGATGAGTAAAGTCAATAGACACTGACTGTGCAGGTGCTTCAGGTATGAGTAAGCCAAGGTGAGGTTTGCGTACGACCTTGTTCATCTGACACAACTCACAGGTTTCCACATAGTGCAGCATGTCACTCCTCATCTCCTTCCAGAAGAAGCGTTGCGACAGGGCTGCATACGATTTGAGAGCACCAAAGTGACCACGGGCATCATGACACTCTGACATCAGAAGTGTTCTCAACTTGCGGTCCTGGGGAATACACAGGCGCTCCTCACCTCTGCTGCAAGTATACAGCAGATCTGAAACCAGTATGTATCCTGGTTCAGAAGTAGGATCCTCCTGGAGATTCCTCACTATGGGCCCAAAAATCGCATCCTGGGTTAGTAGACGGGCAATGGTCTGACGAGTCTTCTCTCCAAAGGAATGGGTGAAGGAGATCAGAAAGAGAGCGACAGGCCTACGAGAAAGGGCATCTGCCACACGATTGTAGCAGCCCTTCTTGTGCTTCAGTTCAAAATCAAACATGTCAATGAACTGAATGTAGTGAGCAAGCTTGTCATTCAGTTCTTCTTGGGACTTCATCCATTGAAGGGTGGAGTGATCTGAAAAGATCTTGAAGTGCCTTCCCAAGAGGAAATGTTTCCAATGCTTGAGCGCTAACACAAGAGCATACAACTCTTTCTCATAAGTAGAATCCTGCAGCTTCTTTGTTTTGATCTTCTTACTCATGTATTCGACAGGTTGCAGACCATTCCCATCATCCTGTTGAAGTACCGCTCCTACACCATACTGACTAGCATCAGTGGTTAGTACAAATGGCGAGGTAGGATCAGGTAACTTCAAAACAGCTGCACGAATCAAGGCCTCCTTGAGACGTGTAAAAGCCTCCTAACATTTTGATGTCCAAAGAAAGGAAGTGTCTTTCTTTGTGAGATTAGTCAAGGGTGTTGCTATGGAGAGAAGTTATGGATGAACTTCCTATAATATGAAGCAAGCCCCAAGAAAGACCAGACATCAAGAATGTTAGCAGGCTTCGGCCAGTCCTGAACTGCAGCAACTTTCGTTGCCTCATGAGCCATCCCCTCTCCAGAAATGACATGACCCAGATAGACTACAGAGGGAACTCCAAAAGAGGACTTCTCCCTGTTAATCCTGTATTAGTTATCATGTAAGGCCTGGAGGACTAGAGTCAGATGCTGCGCATGCTCCTGGACAGAACAACTGAATACTAGGATATCATCCAAGTAGACAACCACGAACTTGTCTAGGTAAGGCCTGAGTATGCGATGCATCTCTGTCTGGAAAGTGCCAGGCGCATTGCAAAGACCGAATGGCATAGCCAAGTACTCATAAGTACTATACCTGGTTTTGAAGGATGTCTTGTGGACATCGCCGTCAACCATCTCAATCTGGTGATAACCAGATTTGAGTTCGATCTTGCTGAATATAGTGCAGCCCTGCATCATATCCAACAAGTCATCGATACGAGGAAGTGGCTCTGTAGACTTCCTCGTGACCTTATTGAGACCTCTGTAGTCCACGCACATTCTGAACTCACCGTTTCCCTTTGGAACAAAGAGAACATGTGCCCCAAACTCAGATGTGTTGGGTCGGATCCAGCCTTTGCTGGTCAAGGTCTTTAACTGTTTCCTGAGCTCATCAAGTTCAGCAGGGCACATCCTGTAGACCAGGCCCTTGGGAGGGATCGAGCCAAGCAGGAGCTCAATCTTATGTTTGGTCTGCCTATGGACAAGTCCAGTAGGCTCCTGCATAAGATCGGAGAAACGGTCTACAACCTGCTGAATTTGAGAGGGACAAGGAGAAGTCTCCGCATCAGTCTGTTTGACGTAAGCCACGAACAGACGGGTGTGGTCAGTCTGGCGTGAAAGCCACATAAAACTGCAAGCACGCATACAGAAGCAGCTACTGGTCGGATTGTACTCATCAGCAAGCATGGCATGCAAGGGCGATAGACCCCATGTCGGTCAGGTAGCTCAACCCTAGGGATCCACCAGTCGATCCTGGGGTTGGTGGCAGTCAGCCACTGCAAAGAGAAGACAAGATCAAAGGGGACATTGGGAAACACATAGAAATTCAGGCGATGCCTGATTTTCCCCTGCTTGTCAAAGATCACAGGTAGACCCTTGACAGCAGTGGTGATCCGGACTGTGGAGGAGTCACCAATGCGCTCGCAACTTTACCAGTCTCTGATCCAAGTGCAGCTTACTAACTGTCTTGGGAGACATAAAGTTACAAGTGGCCCCACAGTCTAAGAGCCCTTTGATCTTGGCTCCCAAGATAGAGGGTCAAAGCAGGATGAGTTCTGACCTTTGGCTCTTCCTTTCCTACAAAGACAGGAAAAGATCAGCAAAGGTCTGAACATCCTCCTCCTCCCACGTCTCATTCAGATCAGTGTCCTCGTAAGTGAAGGACCCTGATGCTGCAACTCTGCAAAAAGAATCAGTACGAGAGAGTGAAGACTCACCTTTATCAGAAGATGAACCAGCACTGGTGGAAGGAGTTGTTGCTTCCACCTCTCTTTGCTCTAGTTTTTTGAACTAGAGTTGCCTGTAGACCTGCGAGGCATGCTGGGACAATCCTTCAGAAAGTGGTCCCCCTCGCATCGCAGGCAGACCCCCTTGTCCTTCCTCTTCCTCCAAACTCCCTCCTGGATCCTGAGTGCATGTCAGGGGAAGGTGGAAGGATAAAGCGGATCAGCTGGCCAGTGGACGTCTCGTGGTAGAGGTACTCTCTCGGCACCAAGGGAAGAGGCATGTCCCTTACCTTTCCCCTTGCTGCTGGTTGATGCTTTTTGAGCCTGGGATTTGCCCTTTGTCAGGCCCATCAAAGCATCAGTAAGGGCAAGAACAACACAATCTGCAGCAGATGAGGAAGCAGTACCAGATGGAGGGGTCCCACCCTGGGATGCTGCATCATCATCAGAACTCGACGTTACAGCAGGAAACAGGGCACCCTTCCTCCTTCTCCGCCCCTTTGAGGAGGGTCCCTTCCTTCCTTCAGAAGGTGCTTCCTGGACATGGAATTTGGACTCCAAGTCCAGGGCTGCTATGCTAAAGGACCGCCAGTCCTCATGGCCCAGAGAGAAAAGAGCAAGCTGGTATTGGTCATGTGCTGCTCTCAAGAAATGAATGAGCAGATTCCGCTCACTCATCTCTAACCCAGGAGTCGAAATGAGACTCTCAAAGGTGGAATAGAGTTTGGGCAGGGAGCCGTCAAATTTCTTTTGGCCCAGGCGCAGAATCTTATCTGCTTCTTTCCTGGCCTGCTCCTTGTCTGCAAACCTATCCTGCGGAGCCTGCAGAAAACCAGCCACCCCCAACCTCTGCGCCCAGTCAGCCATCTCCATCCCTTGCTTGCTGGAAGTAGAGGTGCACCATTTCAGTGCAGTCCACTCCAGATGAGCAAGGATGGCAGACACCTTTACATCCTCGTCACATTTACACCCGCTCAGGTAGATTCTTTGTGCAGTGACCCAATCTGCAACATCCACCGTTGGGTCCTCACCAGAGAACATGGGTGGAGGTGTTAGCCACTGAAAGTCAAATGAGGCTGAGGGTTGTGAAGGTGCTGGTGATTTGGGTGTACAAGGAGGGGATGTAGGTCTGGATTGTGGAGGATGCTGAGGTTCCACTTTGGGAGATGGAGGAACGGTCAGGGTAGGTGGGATCTGCAAATGCATAAAGAGGCGGTCCAGTTTGGAAGAGATGTCATTCAATTTCTTGGAATGATCAGACATCTGAGCTTCCAGGCTGGAGATCCTAGCATCCCAGTTAGTAAAATAGGACCAGTTGATATCGTCCTGCAAGAGGGCGAATTCAACCATGTCCTTATTGTACTCACCGACAGTCCCACTCACCTTGATCTTTCCAATGTCTGCAATGAGAAGCTTTTTTTTGGCTTCCTTTTGATCACCCTCCTCCATACGCTTCTTCTCAGCCTTCAGAGCCTCAACTGCTGCAGCCTGTTTTCAGAGTTTATCCTCCTCGGCCACCAGTTCAACCTCTAAAGGGGTGAGAGGGAGTTGAGGCTTCTCCTCAGAAACTACGCCTTTCTCAGTGCCTGACATTTTGCAAAATCCACAAAACAGACAGAATTAAATAAAAGCAAACAATCAAAAGACAGAAGGGGGAGTAACAGTAATTGAGTTTTCTCTTCAGTACTCACTCAATTGTTGTCACCTGACTGAAGAGAGAAGTTGGTTAGTCTGAGCAAGTGAGTGCTCTATCTCTGCAGACCGCTTGAGGGTCAAAGTCAGTTTAGAGGTCACTCAGGCAAAAATCCATTGCACGATTTTCCAATCACCGACTTGACACTTCAATTGCATGCAATAACTGCAAATCATGTATCAGCGATTTTCAGGATGCAGTCTTGGACTGATTAGTATTGATTTGCAATTAGACAGAGTGACTAACAGTGACTAACAAGCACGTACTGATGACCAAGATGCAGCGATTTACAGGGTATCCTATTTTTAGACCCACCTTATTGACTTCACCACTATATGACCCTGTATGCCATATTGAGGGTATGCTGAATTACAGTAATCACTGTAACTGACTCAAAACATCAAATCTGACAGTGCGATTTCAAACCCTGGCTGAATACTGAATTGCAATTTATCAGGGACTGACAGAATTGAATTCTGACGGACAGAATCAAAGATATGGCTGACCCTAGTCCACCTAAGCTCTAGTTATGGCAGCAGAATTCAAATTGTCATTATCACTGACAGACTGGCCCTGAACAATCCAATTCACAGTATAACAAGAATCGCAATATTGTACAGCAGTCATAGATGAAGGTGGAGCCAGAGAAGAGGTCCGTCAGGGTTAGTAAAAGTCAAAGAAGATAGGTAGGGGAAGATGGCTATGGCTGTCCTAGTCTGAATTTCGATTTTCAACTGTAAACTCACTGACAGACCATATTTCGCTGATCTAAAAATAGCCCTAAAATCGCCACACAGAGTAGAGTAAGGAACACACTTACTTCAGGATCAACTCTGAAGTAGATGACTGAGACTCTGACTATGGCTGTCTTCAGAGACCCATCTCGCCAGTTTCTCCCTCTGATCATTCCCAGTGTTCCCACGTACAAAAATCCTCGAAACTTGGTGATCCAGTAGTTCTCCCTGAGGCGCTTCACCCTCAACTGACAGATTCACTGAATCTGGACTCCCAGACACCGATAATTGAGAAACTCAGTGCAGCGCTGCTTCCTCCTGTACTGCGCTGCCTGGGAATCAGGGATCCTGACCCAATTCCAAAATTGCAATACTCTGGGATCACTTCCCTGACAATCGCCAGTCTGCAGATGAGCCGCCAGGCTAAAAACAGCCTACTCAGAGCCTCCCAGGCCTTTGAGCATCAATCGCCACCCACTCCTGCATAACCCTAGCCCGGAGTGTGTCACCCTCTGTCTAGTTCTTCTCGCCACTCACTCACAAACACCACCCTGACTGACGTCAACCCTGAAGATGACAGATCGCCATGAAACTCAACTCCAGTATCTCGCCAGATGATGATGGGTGCTCCAACTCATCAATCGCTTCACTGTCTGGATCCAATCGCTCCGATACGAACTGGAATGAATCTGGTTGTTTGTTGTCAGAAGACCAACACTCGCACACATAGACTTCCAAGTATGCCCATACATACACAGAAGGAAGGGGAGATGATAGGAGTATCACACCGCACAGGGAGAGATGAACACAGTGGAAGACTTAACCATGAGATGACAGAGAACACTAAAAGTGCACTTCGCTCCACAGAATCCTCACAACCAGACACAAAGGAAAGCCGAGTAGATCACATCCGAGCAACAATGAAACGATGATAGTCTGAACCCAGTATAAACACTGTTTATGACACTCAGAGTCTCGAATTGTCAGAATAACCCCAGAACTATGGTGCACTGCTCAGAAATGAGCAGTGCTTCACTCCCCAACCCTGAGTAACCGCAAGAACTACCTCTGAGTCCCTGAAACATCAAGCGCCACCCAGATACAGCCTCTAGAGGGAAGCGCCACCCTGAAACAGGCCTCTGAGGCCAAGCGCCTCCAGAGGACGAAGAAGAAGACCAGCGCCACAGTGTCTGATGAAGATGAAGTGCCCGAAGGCTTCCCAGGTGGAGGCCTGCAGCAGCGCCACCTTTCCTGACAAGATGATCTCTGAGGAAGAAGCTGCAGCTATGGCTGCAGCGCCACACACCCTGTAACCCTACTCCTGAGGAGGGTCCAGCAGGGCACCAACTCTCTCGCCTCCAGCAGACTCGAAATAGCTCGGACCTCTGCACAGCCCCGCGTGCTGTCAGAATACAGCGTCAGACCCAGCTATGGCTGACGCTCCACAGGCCCAGCTATGGCTGTCTCTTCCAACACTGAAGCTGTCACCACTTCCAGTTTCCGCGTTGCACAGCAGCGACGTACACGGTACCAACTGCCAAAAGCCCTGAACCGATGTACTCAACCTATCTATAACCTACACTAGCCTAGACTCGACCTAGACCGGACTGGTAGGACTCACCGGTACCGTTTCAGTTCCGGCCTCTCGGCCTCTTCCTACCCGGCTATAGGCAATAGGATTGTCTATCAGCATAGGCCCATAGGGCCTGTCTGTCCTAGGGGTAGCCCGGGTCTGCTATCCGCAGTTAGAGTAGCTGTAGGTAGTTTCTGTTAGTCGGGCCTGTATTTTTCCCGAATTTGCAGATATGTCCCTCACAAACTTACCTACAGGTAAGTCTCTCGGTTAGCCCTCAGCCAAACAAAATGACGAATCTAGCCTACCTATATTACAGCCTCCACAAGAGAGGCTACAGGCGACCAAAACCCAGCAAGTCATTGCACATGTACCCTTGTGGGTCACACACACACTCAGGCCGACAAGCACTCAGACCGGCACGCAGACCATCAAGCACGCAAACACACACAGACTTAGAAAACTCAGCGGAATCCGGGAATCCCATTCCAGCGGCAGAACTCAGAAATCAGCATTGTTCTTAGTCTGTGTTTTGGCGGGTCATTGCAATGTTGGTGATTCCTTTGTTCTGCGCATCGCCCCTATCTACTGATAGTCATGCACCACCTGGATTTCGCAGCCAAGTAACCCAATTGGTTCCTAACCATGACAGAGTCAGACAGACAGTTTTGTTAGGGGACTCATGACACGTTATTTATGGACTGCTTGGGTGAGTGGGCATACTGCAGATGCAGTCAGTCAGCTTCTTTTTCCTCAGACAGGGTAGCCCCTAACATTATTGATTCAGTTTGATTTCGTAAGGATTTGAACTGGTGATCTGCTTACTAACAATTGCATGTGTGTACCGACAGGGTAGAACCACTCATTTGCATATTAATGGAGACATTGGAAACCCTTCCTCCTGGTCCTATCCCAGTGTTATGTACCTGATTTAGCTTCAATCCACAGTGAATTCACATGTTCCCATTCACGCATGCAATTGCAGAGTGGACTCGAAGGACGCAAATCCACTCAAAACCGGAGAGGAGATATGCACAGCGAAAGCTCAAAATACACAGAGAAATTGGGAGAATAGAAAAACGATTTTTAATTCTCCAATCCCCCGTCATCCTCCAATCAATCCAGAGTACGTTTTTTCCAAGAATGACAACCGCGTTGTCAACAACCCCGAACAACAAAAAACAAATGTCAGTCCTGAGTCCAGAGTACGTTTTTTCCAAGAATGACAACCGCGTTGAAAAAGCTTATGGATGACAACGAATTGCACGACTAATGCAATCCAGATGATGAAGAAGAATGGTTAAGAGAGGATAGCATGTGCCGGTTACTTCTCATGCCCATGTCAGTCCTGAGTCCAGATATGACCTCATCATGGGGGAGGGATCCTCACTGCACCCGATGCTTCCAGTAGGCATTCAACCACACACCCTGGGTTAGCACACAAACAGCCATAGACGTGTGCGGCTAAATGTGCTGGTCGCCAGACAAAGAGTTCGGGAAAAACTATCCTGATCCCCAAAGCTATTTATAGCGTGCTCTATTTCTCAAAACACACTCAGTAGCTCCGCCGTCAATCTCCACAGTGCTAAAGTCTGTTCTATCCACTTGATTTCACTCCATTCTGTCAGGGTTCGAACTCCTGATCTCCTTATGAACTGTGACTTGTGCGTACCTTCCAGCCACATAATTACTGATCAGGAAGTCGAGTGCTGCCCCTCGCGATCGGGAGATGGTGAATCCTCATGGCGCCGTACTCACTCCCCCAGCCCTCTCTCACCTCGATCCCATCCTTCTTGATATCTTCGCCCTCCGGCCCCATCCCATCTCTTGGCATCCTCATGACTGTCTGAGCTTCTCCCTTCCTCCTGGTCCTATCCCAGTGTTATGTACCTGATTGAGCTTCAATTCACAGTGAATTCACATGTTCCCATTCACACATGCAATTGCAGAGTGGACTCGAAGGACGCAAATCCACACAAAACCGGAGAGGAGATATGCACAGCGGAAGCTCAAAATACACAGAGAAATTGGGAGAATATAAAAACGATTTTCAATTCTCCAATCCCCCGTCATCCTCCAATCAATCCAGAGTACGTTTTTTCCAAGAATGACAACCGCGTTGTCAACAACCCCGAACAACAAAGAACAAATGTTCAACAAAGTATGCAAGAGTCTTCTTCTTCCTCCTCACCACCTCATACCCCTGGCTATGGCTGCCGTAGCAGCAGTAACCCCACAGCTGTCACAACGTGCCGATCTGAACCAGCAACCCCAATGATAGTTGTGCCAGCTCAGCGCCCGCATGGAAATGCGGGGCTGGAAGTCCTGATGAAGAAGGAGACAATCGATCCAGCACTTCGAAGAAGATGAAGCTCCTCATGAGGAGGAACAGCAGATATGGCTTCCAACTTCCAAGTGGAAATGGCAGCGCCCAAACCCAACAACACAGTCCTGTGGAAGATCTCCAGCAGAGCTGCGAAATAGCAGCAGGTGCAGTCTTCAACTTCATTTCCTAACCCCAGCTATGGCTGGGCTCCGAGCAAGAAGATGACCTCGCCCAACATAGCACAGCAGCGCTCCAGCAACGGACGGGCAGAATTTCCCCAGTCAAAACGAGATGCAAAAGACCGGAAACTAGTTTCCTGCCCGCTACTTCTACTCCCCGACTGGACCTACGAGAGCAACCTACGACCTCCCTGTACCAACCCAGGAAACGGGAAAAAGGGACCCAGACCTATGACCGGGCAAAAGTAAAAGGCCTACTACCAAACAGAGATCACTAGTGGCAGACTCAGGGATCAAGTCCCAGAGGACGCAACACTCACAAATAAAACACAGACAAGTTACAGGTCACGGGACCAAGTCCCACAAGCCTCAAAACAAGCAAACAGCAGGCAAACAGGCAACACAGCAAACAAAGGTTGTGGGATAAAGTCCCGACAACGACAAGATGGACAAAATTAGTATACAGCCCGCTTGTAGCACTGCAATTCATTGCACCAGAGCCCAATAGTTGGATCATCTTCTTCTTTGAACCATTTGTGGGGCTTTGTGCTGCCCACGTCCAATGTAATGTATGGCCCCATCCTTCTCCCCATCTCCCCGAATTCTTTCTCCATGTCCTTTTAAATACAGATCGGCGAACAACAATGACCTCTACAGTATTGTTTCCGGAAATTTCCTACTTTTGATGGATTCAAGTCTTTTCGTCAGGCCGCACTTCGCACAATTCCAACCTTGTATTTTGACTTTTGGTTGATGCACACAGAATCGCTTGCCGCTTTCCTCCTGTCCACTATGTCTCCCCACCCGCTGATCAGGAAGCTCTCAAAATCATTTCGCCCCCCTCCTCCCACCTGAATTCCCCAGCTAATTCCCGAGTATATGAGACTGGATTATCTGCACTCTAGCCTCATGCCTATCTACTGATCAGGGGTCCTGCGACCTAACGGAAGGAAGAGTGAGTCTGTGGTCCCTCGCACAATGCAAGTCTCAACTTCCCGATCAACAATCATGGATAATAGGGTATGTGTACTATGTACTATGTAATGATTCCGATCTATGGATACTTTTCATTATGTCATCAAAATAACAGTAGAAATCAAAACAATACCACATCACAAGCAGCTTTTAGTTATAATATATGCCTCCAGCAGGCTGGCCTTACTTATCACACCGCATGACCAAACTTTGGGCCAGCCCAAAGTTACTGAAAGTTGGTTATCTCTGAGTATTAAGCAGTTGCTAAAGTCTGATTTCAGTTGTGCATTGCGTGACCTTCTCTTTTCTTTTCTTTTCTCTTCTTATTTCCTGCCATTTTTCTTGTTGGTTTTGTGCGGCCGTGATTCTCCCGGCCATTCTCAGGCTGATGCAGCAGCATGCAAATTCGAAAACGTGTTTGGAGAAGAAGCATTTCATAGAACGGCAGAAATCGGAAAAGCAGGCAAAAGGTGTCCTCCTCCTCCGGCAAGAGGTAAGCACTGCAATTAACTCCCCTCTTTCACCCCACGGCTATATTTCTCATCTCCTCACTGATTCAAGTAAGAACCGAGTCTGCGAGGAATATGCGGAGGGCCAGCTGGCAGTTAATCCTCAGCCTAGCAGAGCAATCCATGCTGACCAGGGGTCCTTCGGCCTAATGGAAGGAAGCGTGAGTGCGCAAAACTTGCAATATTGTATAACTTGTGTATTCTTATGACTTGCCAGGGGAAGAGTAACCCTGCTGATGCTCCACAGCATGAATTCGGAGCCAGGACCATGAGGACCCTTTTTTTTTTTTTTTTTTTTTCCAAATAGCATGCTTCTTTATATATAGAGCAAAAGGAGGCCGGGAATCCCTCCACATCTCAACCCGGAAGACTGGGACCATTACCCAGATTAGGCTCATACTGAAAACGGGTCCAGTGTCCCTTTCTCCTGTCAATCTACATGCCAATAAAGGAAAGAACCTTCCAACCTGCCCCTAGGTTGCACTTAGGAGCCGAAAGAACCAACCATCCTACCCCCAGGTTGCACTTAAGAAATGAAAAGGCTGAAATGAAATGGAAAAGTTAAAAAAACTGAAAATGAAGCTTCATGCTATTTCTGAACGAAATCTGAAACTGAAGCACCAAAAGTTAAAAAAGGAGAGGACGAAGGAACCTGCCTACTGTCTTCCCAATCAACCTCATTTTAAGCCTAAAAACCGACCGCAGTTGTTGCTCATCTTTCCAAGTACCTCCGACACCTCCTCCTTTCTATCCGCTCTTCGTAAACCCTACTTTGGAGATGGAGTGTGGTTTGGTTGCATTAGATGTCCAGATTGTCCCTGGGTACCATAGCATGGAGAAGATGGATGTGTTCAGGGTCAAGGCCCTACCGAAGACTGACGTGTACACCGCTGACCAGGCCCCCAGCTTTGCTAGGATCTTGGACATGAGATCAGCTGCCATTGTGTGGTGTGGTCTCGCTGCCGTTATCTTGACACCTAGATATCTCAATGGGGCGTATGCTGGCATCCATTGGAGCCCTTCTGGGCTTGAGACTGGGCTTTCACCCTCTTCCTCCTGGTCTGCCAACCACCAACCTACGGTCTTCGGCCAATTGATCTTCATTTCCGATGCCAGTTGGAAAGCCTCCATCGCCCGTGTCAGGGTTTGAAAGGATGAGTCTGATGCCCTAATTAGTACTGTGAGGTCGTCCACGAAGAGGAGGGTTGTAGGAAGGTGGATAAGATGTCCTTGTTGGTCTGGCTCTGTTGTAAGTCGTTGGATTGATGGGTGGGTAGAAGTGCGGCAATTGCAGTCAAATGAGATGCCTTCGCTTGGAAGCCAGAATTTCTGGAGAGGAAGATAGCACCAGCATCTTCGGAAATAGACCTAGCTTTGCCAGAATCTTGAAGATTTGAAGCAGCTAGGACGCAGCGAACCAAGCCGTGCCACACCTCATGGCGGAAGGAGGGATAGGAGGGTTCAGAAACAGAACAAAGACGGACCACGTAAGTCAGATAACCCCGGAGCGTAAAATTGTTTCATGGAACGTGAATGGGTTAGCAAAAATACTAGACAACCAAGACAAGCGGAACAACGTCACAAAATACAGGGGATGGTTCGATAGCTCTCCACCAGACCGTCTGCTTTCAAGAAACCCACCTCACGGAATCCCAAGAACACCAGCAAACGAGGAGCAGGATAACACAAAAGCTGCAACAGGTAAAAGGGGCCTGGTGGGCATCAGCGGTCAGGCCACACTCAGCAGGAGTAGTCATACTACAGAATAACAGGTCAGTAGCGAAAAGGAAGTTAGTACTGAGAGAAACCCAGGTGGACACAATAGAGGGAAGATGGGCGAAAGTCAACTTTGACTTCTACGACGAGCTGTATACGTTGATGACCGTATACTGTCCTAATGGGTTACAACAGCGGAAGGCTACAGTGGAATGCATACAGGAGCAACTGGACTCGGACAGGCACCTAATTGTAGTGGGGGACTGGAACGCCACTTTAGATCTCAGCTTAGATAGGATGTCTGCATCAAGCAGACACTGGGAGGAGGGAGGGAGAAGAGGCCGCGCCATTTCACAGTATGATGACAAGCAAAGACTTGATGGACCCCTACATGCTCCACTTCCCGGATGAAAAGCAGTTCACCTATCTCAAAAGGAACCGCAGCCAGCATGTCTCAGCGTCAAGAATAGACTACTTCCTAACATCCCCAGGTATAACGGACATGATACATGAGGTAGGCATAGGTGATTTACCGTACGTGGCAGGTTTTTCTCCACTTGATTACAAACAAACAGATCGCGAGGGGGAGGAGTTTCTATAAAGTAAACAACTCGCTGCTGCGTACCATGGATATGAGGCAGGCTATACTACAAGTATCGTAGTCCCACAACCCTGAGTTGCTAGCCTTCCCAGAGCTTCTCATCGCCCTATCTAAAGCCTTTGAAGGGGTGGCCAGGCGGATGGCGGTTAGGAGGAGGGAGAGGGAGCAGGAGCTTCGGCAGGCGATGGGATTAGCTGAGCGTAACATCATCAAGTGTCCAGGAGTGACGATTTATGAAAGGGCTTTAGAGGCGGCGAGGGAGGAGCTAGCAGAATGGGAACGATGGAGACTGCGGGGTCTTCAAATGAGGGCCAGGGTAAAGGAGTGGGAAGAAGAAGAGCGAATGACCAAATTTTTCTTTCTGAAAATCAAGACCGGAGGAAGAAACGCCCTGATAGACCAATTGGAGGGACCAAACGGTCTAACATCTGCCACAGAAGTGATGGTCCAGGTAGCCCATGACTTCTACAGCAAGCTTTATGCAACAAGGGAGGCCGAACACACAAGGCAGTAAGTGGAGGAGGCACGATCCAAGTTTTTGCTCCACCTTGAGCCTACGATCACCCTACAGCAAGCAGCAAAGCTCGACGCCCTGTTAACCCAAGAAGAATTACGGAAGGCTTTGAAGTCTATGTCCCCGAATAAGACACCCGGGAAGGATGGATTGACCAAGGAATTCTGGGTCGAGTATTGGCCAATCCTGGGCGAAGAGTACCTAGCATACCTCGTGCGAGCATGGCAAGCAGAAGGCCTGGGACAGGACCCATAGACAAGAATAGTCACTTTACTGTACAAGAAAGGAAGTCCAACGGACATTCGCAACTATAGACCAAAAAAAAAAAAAAAAAAAAAAAGCCTTTACTCACACTCATGCACAAGATAGTACCCAAACTATTAGCCAACCGTCTCACAGCAATCATAGCGTGATGCTTTCATTTGGATCAGACGGGGTTTATACCTGGACGGTTCATATTAGACAATGTCATGGCATTAACAGAGTCAGTATGATACATAAAGGACAAGAGAATCAATGCAGCAATACTATTCTTCAACTTCGAAAAGGCGTACAACCAGGTCAGTTGGCCTTTCCTGCAGCAATGCATGGAGAAGATGGGAGTATGTGATACGCAACCTCACGCCCCCTCGCGACTTCCCGTACCGGGTCGCCGATCAGAGTTATAGGAGGGGCGTGGCCGAGGATTTTTGGCCGTAGGGGTTGAGTCTCCCGGTCGGAACGGGAGGCTCTCGTTTCGAACCAGAGGTCATCCCGGGATCGATCTTTCACCACTGAGTCCCGGGGAGGTCGGGTCGGTCCAGGGTGACGAAAACCAAAAAGTTCCGCAAAGACGAGTTGTCGCGGTGAATCAAAACGAAGAAGGGCAGCAGGGGGAGGAGGCCACGATGGCTATGGACCGAAGACCGGGCCTTCAGGTTTTCGTTGTATAGGTGGTTGGTTCGAGGCCTTCACGCCTCGGCGTCGGACTCACAAAGTCCGCGCGGAAGTTCCCGAGAGGGTGAAGCGGCGGGAGAACTTGCCGATATCCGAATTCGAAATTGCGCGGGCAGCGCCCCCGCATTATGGAAGAGCTCAAGGAAACGTGCCGCTCCCTCGTAACCCCGGACCAGTCGTCGCCAAGAACACAAGTCCCCCTAGCGACACCAGCGACAATCAAGCTGCGGCCGCCACGTGGCGTGAGCGGCCGACCAGGGCAACACAGTCAAATCCGTATAAGGCAATATTAGAGTCGGGGAATCGAAACGATCAATTAAGACGAACCCGTCTCCCCTAATATTAAACGCCCGGGGCGGGTCTCGCCAACAGACTTGCTCCGTTCGACTCAAAGCGCGCCGTACATCCGCATCGGAGTAGACGTCGTCGTCATCTGCGATGGGGAAGGCCGGTAGCGAGATGGGACGATCGAAGGTAGGCGATGAACACGGGCCAGGCCCCGCGCTCCCGGTCCTCCGTACCAACACCGTCTCCATGCAACACTCGATGCAACCCTTCTCTCTCGAGGTTAGTGCGTCGGCAGAAGATGATGAAATCTAAGTTATCTTCCCCGTCGCGGGGGCGTCAACCGCGCGCGCGGACGCCGACGGTTGGCGTCATCGGTACAGGGACGAGAAGTTCAAAAGCGATGACTACCAGTTCCAAAAGAAAGGCGAGAGAGAGAGAGAGAGTGAGTTTACACCGAGACTGCGCGTGCGCGCAGGAAGGTCCGCGGAAGGGAGAGGAACAACGGGATTAACACACTCATACTCCTAAGGAGACGGTCCTCCAGTTTTGTTCCCCCATCCCCGCCCGGATAAGTACATACACACATACATGCATGCAATCAACAACCCTTGACAGGACATCCAATCATCCATAGATCTTTGACATCATTCATGCGCACAACAAGCTCCCATCACTCGGGGCCTCACACACACATCATGCAGAGACAAAGCAGCAATGGAGATAAAGGCGAGTCCCTCTTGTGTACAAAAATTCTCAATTAACTGCCGCCCCCAGGCGCAGCCTTCAAAACTTCCCAAGACCACCGACCACCATAGCCACAAGGCCCTGCCGCGGTCGGCGTCCAATCCCCACCACTGCTCAGTCCCTTCGACTGCTTCGCCCCGAGACTACCGCGGGTCCACCCCGCGTCGTCACTCCGCCCGTCCTTGGGCTCGTCGAGCCTGTTCGGCCCCGTGGACTTCGTGCATAGCTCGCACAGCATTACAGCCGAGATCAAAGAGAGGGAGAGGAGAGGGTTGCACGAATTTATAGCGCGGGAGGCGGCGGGTTGTCAGCGCGAGGTGCGGGCAGCGCAGGGTGTAGATGAGCAAGACAGAAGAAAGGTGGGGAGTCAGAAGGTTCGAACCGCGGGGTTGCATGGTCCTACGTGATTGGGGTGTTCGTTCAAGTGGTGCGTGGTTTCCCGCTCTCCACATTGATCCGAGCATCCCAACTACGCAGCCAATCACTTCACAGAGGAAGACGGGGTAAGGATCGCGCTGGGCGTAGGGGAAGATGAAGAGTCCTGCATGGGGGGGGAACGCGCGCAGCAAGAAAGGAAGATGGCGCGGGGACGCAGAGCAAGAAACGGGGGTGTGAGACGCGCGAAGAGGTCGGAGCTTAGGCGCGCGCGCACAAAAATTCAAAAAGTCCCACCCGAAACCGTTTCTTGGTTTTCATACCGCGGCCGCTATTCGCTCGCGCGGGAATTATTAACTAAAAAAAAAAAAAAGTGAAAAACCGTTTCAATTTTCAAAAGAAAACAAAAGCAAACAGAAAGAAAAAACCCCTTTTTGTTCGCATCCGTATTTCGGGGCCTCCGGGGGATTTTTCCTCAGGGATACGACAAGCCGCGAAGTACGGGTCTGAGCTTATCACATCTGTGATACGCAAGGGGTTCAAAAAAATTAGCAGTCTCCTGGCTGCTGATGTCATCATGTTTTGGATGCTCGGGCGGCCTCTTCATCGTCAGCTGGCCCAAGCATCTCCTATCCTACTTCGATGCATTTCGCATCGTCAGTCATCTCCCTCTTATTATACATCCGATCGGGCGGCCCCTTCATCGTCAGCTGGCCCGATCGGTAAGTAGTCCACTGAATTTTTTTATTTTTATTTTTATTTTTATTTTTATTTTTTTTGTACAGCGCGTCTCGACGTGCAAACTTTGGAGATAGGAGAAGAAGACGATGAAGAGAAAGAAAAGGAGAGAAGAGGGGAGAGGTAGACGAGGGTCATCAAAGGAAGTGATCGATGTCGGGATTAAGAGGGGGCGGAATCGGGGGAAGAAAAACGGCCATGGCCGCGGGAGTCGTCGACGCGTCCTCCTCATGGAAGTGGTGCTGGACGAACGAGGGATAGAGAAAGGGCCCCGACACATGAGACAGGACACGTGGCGCCAGATCTGCCACCGCTCGCACCACCCGTTTGCGTAACGATCGGGGTCCGGGACCCGTCATCACCAGATGAGTCTCGGTGTAGGGCCGCCGCTCCCGCTTCTGCGCCGCGAAGATGAGGAAGTGGTACATCACATTGGGACGCTGCCTGGTCTCGTAGATGAACGTCCCCGCCAGCCGCGCCGCGATACACCCTTGAAAAGGGGGTGTCAGATATGGCTCCCACGCCGGATCACGGTGCGGTGCCCCCGCAATGGCCTCGAGCCTGATGGTGGTGGGCTCCACCATGAAATCCACCTCGGTCTGATGGACCGTCCGACTCTGAGGAACTACTAATGTCAATGATCGGGGCACTCCGGGGTGGCTGGCGGAAGCGGAAAGGTCCCGCGAGGACGGGGGATCTGGATACGGGATCCGGTAATCCCATTCGGCTTCCTCCTCCGGCTGTTGCGGCTGATGGCCCGGCTCCATCGAGATTGAGATCGGGCACGCGCGGGAAGGGCGGCGATGGCACGACAGTCTCCTTAACCAGCGTCGCCGCACTCCCAGGCACCGGGTCAAGATTCCGCGTGCACACGGGCTGAACCACCTCCTCGCCGCCACCGATTCTGTTGCCTTGCGCTCCTGGCGATGGGTGGCGTCTCTTTCTCTTCGGCGTCTTCTTGGGGGCCTTTGGCGGCGCTGGTCTGGGATACGACAAGGGAGGTCGCAACGGCTTTTCTTCCGGGAAGTCCTCCAACCTCTCCTCGCGCTGCGCGATGTAATCCGGGATGACGACCGCGTTGTACGTTCTCCGTGGGGCAGCCGCCATCCGCAATCATGGCTGGATCTCCTCTTCGTCGCTCGCGATCACTTGCGCAATGGATAGGAGCTCAAGATGTATGAGCTCCAACAATCCTGGATCGGTCGTCTGGAGCTGGGCGAATGGGTACAACGCCACCGTCCCCTCCTTCTGCGCTGGCTTGGGCCGCGTGATGACATAATAGATGACGAAGTCTCCCCAATACAATGGTCTTCGTGATCCACGAAGAATCGGAACATCCCCAACGCCACCGACTTGTATAGCGCACGGTGCAACTCCCACTCGTCTTCGTTTGCGAAGGGCAGCGACTCCACGTCAGTCAGCTCCACCAAATACTTCGAGAACTCGCGCATAGGATAAGGGCCCTCCGTGAGTTGATAGGGGAGAGTGGTGTAAGAGAAGAAGAGAGGCATTTAGTACGGGGCAGGTGGAATAGCTTGGATGTTGAGAGGGGCAGCGGGAGGAAGAAGCGCGGGGAGCTGTGGCACCAACGCAATTGGTCTGTCCTCTGCCCTGCGCAGCAGCGCTTCGTGGGCTGTGAATCGATGCCCTCCCCGTCCTTGCACTCTGGCCATTGATCTGGCCGCCTGCACCGCGTATTCGCGCACAAAGCTTTGCGCCAGCTCCCGACTCGGTTGCGGCAGGATTGTCAAGTCTCCGATAAAGGTGGCGACGCTATGCACGAAGTTAGGTGCCACCTGGAGCGCGCGGAACTCGATGAACACTCGAGTCGTCTCCCGCCCCGGCAACTGCGTCACGTCCACGTACACCCCCGCATACATCAGCCAATCACTAAGTAACGAGTACGCCGCCAGATCAGCAACCCCGGGCGCTGGCACGTTCACATGCTGAATGTCGTATCGCAACTGCCTCTCCTCATTGAACTGATGCCGCAACAAGCGATCTGCAAGCGGCGTCTGGAAATGCTCGAGGGGCTCATGCTCTGACTGGCGATGGTTCATCCTGCTCTCTGAAACTCTCAGCACCAAGGGACGAGGCAGATCGGGAAGAGGAAGAAGACGAAGAAGGAGAGGAGGAGAGAGAGGACGAAGGCTCGGACGGGACAAGAGTCGATTCGCGGCCCGGAGATGGCTGAAACAGCCGAAGAGCCGCCGCGTGGCGTGTAAGCGACCTGGCCTGCGTGCTATGCCGGGGGACCAGCTTCACAGAGTGCTGTCCTCGTGCGCCAACTTCCGTCACTTCGTAAATGCCGGTATAGCGTGGGTGGATCTTGGAGGAGCGCGCAGATTTTCGTACCTGCACCAGGTCCCCGATTTTATAACGGGGCATTGGGCCCGCTATCGCGTGTCGGTTCTCATAGTCCCGGATCTGCCGTTGATGCGTCAGATGTACGGCCCTTTGTCATCTTGGGGCTAACGCGGGATAGGTCCGGGCCATCAGATCCAGGTAATGTTGGGCCTTGTCCTTGTGCTGGACCCGGGTCACTCTAACTTCCGTACCCACTAGAGGTGACAACTGCACTCTGGGGACGCTATTGGTTCTCAGTTGGAACGGGGACACCCCGATGCTCCCGCGGGGAGTAGCCCGATAGACGGCCAAAATGTGGTCGACTATGACAGGCCAGGGCCTGGTATCACCTGCCGTGATATTCCATCTAAGTGCAATCTTGATCATTCGGTTGGCATTCTTTACGAGCCCGTTGGCTTGAGGCCAGTGCCCTGGGGAGTATGAAATTCTAACGTCTGCCCTTACAAGGTGTCGCTCTACCTCCCCCCGGAACTCGGATCCATTGTCCATATGTATCTCTTCTACGTCCAGGTGCATGCACAAAAAGCGATTAATGTACCAGGCTACTTCCTGCGAGTTTCGGCTGGTCATTGGGTACGCTTCGATCCATTTCGAAAAATGATCTACGGCTACAAGAAGAACATTGAGTTCTCCTTGATCAACAGGGCCTCTCGGCACGTTGATGTCCGTCGTATCGATACTGACCCGTTGGAAGGGGCGCTTTACCTGGGTAGGCACTATTGTACAGGGCATCTGTATTGGCGCCTTATCGGCCGCGCAAGTCGGGCAAGTCCGGACGATGTATTTCACATCTTCCCGGATTCCCGACCAGTACCATCCATTTTTCTCTATTGCTTTTTCCGTGTATTTGACTGCAAAGTGGACCGCATCCTCCTCGTTGGCGGCTCGTGTCCAATCGAACCTGGCCTGTGGGTGTGGAACCGTCAGCCAACTAGATCCGTCGACGTCATCATCTTTTCGTTTTTGAAGGACGGATCCCTGCCAGCGGTAATCGTGAGCCCGTTCCGTGACACGTCGCCGTTCAGCCTTGGTAAGCTCCATCAGCGGGTCGCCTGTCAGTCTCCGAAATAGCAGAAGATCCGTCCACACTTCCGCTCGGCGGACGCTTGGCAAAAATCCGTCTGCCGTTCTAGCTTCTAGATACCGTTTTTCCGTAGGTACGTGGTCCGTTCGACAGTTGGGACAGTTCCAACTTTTTTCATTCTGATATCGGGCACAACTCCCGTGGGACCGGACGATGTGACATTGACTACATTGTACCCAGGGAAGAAAGCTAGGCCCCTCGAGAGGAGGATCTCCCCCTGCCGGTATCATGGGCAAGGTGCAGAAGAAACAAATTTGGGAAGGCGTGCTCGGAGGGGAGTCGGGGTCAGGAGAGGGGGTTAAAGAATAGGGAAGGGGAGAGGGGGTGGCGGCCTCCTCATGGGAGATTGCCATCTCCGATTGCTGCAGTGCCCTTGCGGAGGACATTCACCTCCCCGTGGCCGGGTTCCGTCGAAGGCGAAATCGGCTTCCACAGGATGAGTTTTTCGTTCGCGGGACTCTTGTTCGGCGGTTGGAGGCGCGTCAGACCATCGGCGTTCCCGTGCTGCCTGGTGGCGCGGTGGCGGATATCGAAGTCGTAGTCCTGCAATCTCACCGCCCACCTTCCCAAGGTACCCGTGTAGTCCGTGTTGTTCCGCAACGATAGCAATGGCTGATGATCCGTCACGAGCACGAACTTCTGGCCGTACAGATACGGTCGGAAGTGCTGAACCCCCCACACCACCGCCAAGCACTCACCCTTGCACGCCTCGTAGTTTGACTGCGCCTGACTTAGCGTTTTCGACGCATACTCGATGACGTGCTCCCTTCCATCCGTTCCTTGCTGAGTCAGCACCGCCGATATCGCCTGCGGCTGCCAGTCGGTATGCAGCGCAAATTGTCTTGTCGGATCGAGACGCGCCAACACGGGTGCCAATGTCAGAGCCTCCTTGAGTGCACGAAAAGCCGCTTTGCATTCCGGCGTCCAGATCAGCTGCTCTTCCTTCTTCAACAGGTTCGTCTGCGGCTTGGCGAGGCAGGCAAAGCTCTGAATGAAGCGTCGATAATAAGAGGCCAACCCTAGGAAGGCTCGAACCTGAGTGAGCGTGACCGAGGACGGGGCTTCTCGAACCGCTGCTACCTTCCTGGGATCCGGTTTCAGTCCCTCGACCGTGACGATGTAGCCCAAAAAGGAAATTTCGGACAGAAAGAACTCGCTTTTCTCTAGAGCCACTTTGAACCCCGCATCTTTCAACGCATGCAACACCCATTCAACATGTTCCACATGGTACTCGTAGGTTTTGGAAAAGACCAAAATGTCATCCATGTACACAATCACACAGAAATTTATCAACGGCTGTGTTAAACGGGTTTTGTTAACGAACTCGTCGAAGGCCATGTTCATAGCCCGCTGGAATGTTGCGGGGGCGTTGCAAATTCCCATGGGACACCGGATCCACTGCCACGTGCCCTCGAACAGGACAAAAGCGGTTTTGGGCCGGTCTTCCGGTCGGACTGCGACATGGTGAAAACCGTGTTGGATATCGAACTTCGAAAAGACCCGAGCGGACCCGATAGCATCCAGCAGATCGTCAATCCGCGGCAGCGGATAGACATCTTTGGTAGTAATAGCGTTTAATTTGCGGTAGTCAATACACACTCGGACTGAACCGTTTCGTTTCGGCACGAGGACCACGGGAAACGACCACGGTCCAAGCGATGGCTCAATCCACCCCAACCGTTCGAACTCCCGTACCCTTTCCAAGGCCAGCTGTCTTTCCTTTAGGGAATAACCGTACGGTCAGCAATGTATTGGCGCGCGATCACCGGTATCAATCGCGTGTTGGATCAGGTGGGTAAGTCCTATATCGTGGTCCTGGATACTGACGGCCTCTGGGTAGGCCCGTATAACTGCCAACAGAAGGCGTTTGTAGTCGTCAGGCACATGGGTCGGCAGCCGAACGTCCACGTTTCCCTCAGGGAGGGAGATCGTCGACGTAACCATGGGGACTGCCGCGTTGGCTTCGGGCGAGGCACCAAACAGAGAATTGTCGGTTTTTGCCGAAATCACGGTTGCGATAAGTTGACTGTCTGCTGGGCTTATCGGTTCATTTTCCATGTCACTGTCGTTCTTGAGCTCGGTTTC
Organism: Chara braunii; assembly: GCA_003427395.1. NCBI lineage: Eukaryota > Viridiplantae > Streptophyta > Charophyceae > Charales > Characeae > Chara > Chara braunii. Next base: position 858,854 of record BFEA01000146.1, on the reverse strand, counting down.
AGCCGAGGGTTCCACTGAAAAGGCCTGTATCAATTCCTTCGGCCTCCATCGATATTCCCTCGTCCGGGGTTGAAATAACACCCCTTCCTTCAAGAGCAGGGCGACTTTTGCGTTTGTAAGCAGGGGCATGGGAGGCCGAAAAGTTAAATCGCACAACCCCCTAAGCTCCGTAAACCTTTCGGGTAAGGGGTTCGTCCTAAGATATAAGGACGCAGGGGGTTCCGAAAGGTCAGTTATTCGTGACACCCTCAGCAGGGGTTCTCCCTGCACCACGGAGGAGAAGGCGTGCAGCCAATTGGACTCGCTCCGAATTATTTTCAGGGGTTCTCGTCGCCAGGAATGGCACCACCGATCCTGCACCCGGATCGGATATCGGTCGGGTACATAAGTCTCGTCAGTTTCCGACGAAGTTTCATTTTCGCCTGGTGACAGGCGTCGGATCATGTTGATTTGATGGGCTTTCGTGGTGATTCGAGGCGCCGGCTGGGTGCGCATACGCACCGCCAATCTCATCGGTATCGTTTGTGGTTTAGGGTGGGCTGATGTGAGCACCACCTTACAGCTGTCAAAGTGCATTCGCGCTCCGACCGCCGCCTGCCACGGAATGCCTAGCAAAACATCATACGCCTGTACATCCAGTACGATTGCGTCGCACAAACAATGCACCCGCCCCACCCGTATAGGCACGTTCGTTATCCACCCCTTACAATGAATGTTGTCCTCCGTAGCGAATATATACAGTTCGTCCGGTCGGAGGGGCTGAACCTATCCTTCCCTTCCCAATCGTTTCGTCAATCTCCAAGAAATGGCGACCGCTGACGATCCCGAGTCTAGGATGGCGGCCGAGGGGTTTCCCCAGACCTCGCAGTCACACTTAACGCTTTTCCAGGTTATAGGATAGGCTCGGAGGAATACCTTAGGCTTTTCCGAGCCAGGATCTACGGTCTGGATCATTCCTACTCGGTTGGCTTCGTGCACCGTCGAGGTCGAAGGCTGTGACTCTTCGTTTGTGGGTAGGTCTCGTAGGACCGGCTTTTTGCCCTTTCGACTTTCCTCGAATCGACGCTTGTTTTTGAGGCATCGTTCGATCAACTTTTCGTTAGCCGCTTCGGAAATGGTTAGCAGATAGGAAATAGGGACGGGGATCCATAGATCCAGCGCCTTCAATGCATCCAACACGTCGATGTGACCATCTTTGTACTCAGGGCCAGGGGCCATGAGATCTTCGAACCCCGGCCGCCAAGGCCCGAGGTCGCTTTCCTCGGTAATCCTTTGGACGTGACGTATCACTCCAATGGTCTCGGGTTCGAACATCGCCGCAGCCATATACTCATCGGGTCCTATCTCGGTGGCCGCAGGGGCCACCATTTCCGTCGTTCCAGTATCCATCACCGTGGCTACCCTCCCTTGTCCCGCAGCGGTTGGAGCCGCCAACAGGATTTGGGAAGGTCCTGTAGGTCCCGCGGGCCCACTCTGCGTTCGAGGTTTCGGACAATCTTTCACAAGGTGGCCCGGCTGATTGCAGTTGTAGCGCCGTAGAGGCTGGGCGACTCCTGCTGCGGCTGGTCGGGTCATAGGGGAAACGGCGTCCATGGTCGTTTGTTGTCGTTGCGCCGCTGCCACCCGCTGCCATTGCAAGTTTTGAACAAATTCCGTCAGCGGGGCCACTACCGTGACCAGCTGAGCCGCGACCTCTTTCATTGATATTTCGTCCTCGTCCCGGCCTCCTTGAGCTTGGTCAGAGCGTTGGGAGGTCGACGCGGAAGACGAAATTTTCCGATCCGAATTTTTCATCGTCGGTCCTAACCCGAAGCGATCCTCGAACATTCGCGCCGTAGCGGAGTAGCTATGGCGTCCGACACCCGAAGGGTCGTCTTTGTCGGACTCCGAATCCAGACCTACATCGTAATTTTCCTTCCCGTTGTAGGGTCAAACCCCGGTAGACTTTCGAGCCTTAGTCGACCCCACTGCAGGTCCAGTTGGCTCGGCCCGCCCACACTCATGCTTTGGGCGTGGGCCATTCGTCCCAGGGTCACCCCCACCTAGTGCTTTGAGATGGATGGGGGTGGGCCATTGCGCGACAGAGCTTTGACATTGGGGATGTATCTCAGCCCTCACGCCGGGTGGTAGTCTCGCTGGTTGTTCCGCAAGGCTGATTTTTTTTTATTCTTTGTTGTGTCTCATGCAATTGCTCCTTCCAATGCGCAGGCAGTCCAAGGATTCTTTGAGTGTTTCTCTTCTCTTGTGCGTAGGCTAAGCGTCATCCTTAGGCCACGCACCATTTCCCTAAGCATTGTGCTATATGGCGTCATCGGGTTGCGGCGGGGCCGTCCTCTCCCTCGCCTCTACGCATCCATCGGGTCTCACAATTTGTTATCTTCCTTATTGAAGTAGGCCCCTTAGTCTTTTCGGGGTCCCCATATGCATGCACACACAACATCACATTTCCCTTGGTACGATTGCATTCTCATTTACACTCCAAGTCTTCAAGCGCAAAAGTCATTTTCATGGGTAGGCTCTATGTCAAGGGTCCCATAGCCCCTTTGTCCCTCTTCCCTTTCCCTCTTGGTGCCCAGTTCCTCTCGCCCCTATCCCGCTCAAGGCATTTCTAGCCATCACTCACCTGCACAATCCCACACAAGCAAGAAAATCCATACAATCCCCTGTTGGGGGTCAATACATAGCCCTTCCCACATGCCTATCTTTTCAAATTTTTTGGCTACTCTTTGTTCCCTCTTGTTGCTCAATCAGCCCATTCTCTTCTCATAGTCATGCAGTCGGGGAAATGGTAGAGTCAAACTGACCTTGCTCTCACTTATACTCTTTCTTGGATTCCGCCTTTTCTTACTTTTCCAATGTCCTTTTTCCTTTGCCTTCTTGGTGGCACAAGGGACCGACTATCCTTCCCTTGCCCTCTCTCTCCACCAAGTGAGGTCTGGTCTCCCTTTACTGTTTGCACCCTGGCATTGTAACAAGTGAGGGGAGAGGGTTAGTTATGTGCTAAGCGAGGAGACGAGAGAGAGGGGGAGAGAAGGCAAGGCGATAAGCGGGGAGGGGAAAGACATGACTAGAGAAGGAGGGAGGAAAAAGGGGGAGAGGGAGAAGGAGAGAGAAAGAGGAGATGGGGAAAGAGAGAGGAAGAGAGAGAGAGAGAAAAAAAGCTTCTAACCAAATCAGCTCCCCGTAGCAGCAATCAAACGTCAATCACTCGTCCCATAGAAAAGTTTGACTAAGTATATCTTGGAGTATTATACACGATCATGACAATGAGAAGCTAGATTAATGGAAAACACATGCTCATAGAGAAGAAGGTTATCTAAACAAGATCCGGAACATCATATCAAACATGAACTTGACAATGAAAGACTAGACTAGTGGAAAGCACATGCACAAAGAGAAGAGACCAATTAAGTAAAGATCCGGAACATGAACTTGACAATGAAAGACCAGACTAGTGGAAAGTACATGCACAAAGAGAAGAGATCAACAAAGTAAGGATCCAAAATTTTCACATCAAACATAAACTTGACAACGAGAGGCTTAGACTAGTGGAAGCATATGCAAAAGAGAAGAGATCAACTAAGCGAGGATCCGGGACATCACAATGAACTTGACAATAAGAGGCTAGACTAGCGAAAGCATATGCACAAGGAGAAGGGATCAACTAAGCAAAGATCCGGAACATGAACTTGACAAAGAGAGGTTAGACTAGTTAAAGCACATGCACAAAGAGAA
>BFEA01000146.1:820803-840486 GCA_003427395.1 Chara braunii | reverse complement strand
ACATGAAGGGAAGATCAACCGGAACATCACACCAAGTATGAACATGACAATGAGTGGCGAGACTAATGAAAAACACATGTACATGAAGGGAAGATCATCCGAAACATCACATTAAGTATGAACATGACAATGAGTGGCTAGACTAATGAAAAAGCATATGCACTTGAAGAGAAGATCAACCAGAACATCACATGCTATCATGTGAATTAAAACAAGAGTCTAAGTGGGCCAGATCACCAAGGTTGAACCAAGGGTCATCCATGAATGTAGCGTTGTACTACCTATTAGTGTAAGAGTGGAAAACACAAGTTTGAAGAGCCCAAATCACCAAGATTGTATCAAGAAGCAACAATGGGTGAAGCGTTGTACTACCTACTAGTGTGAGTGTGAAAATCACAAGTTTTGAGAGCCCCAATCACCAAGATTGCATCAAGGAGCATCCATGAATGTAGCGTTGTACTATCGACTATTGTGAGTGTGAAAATCACAAGTTTGGAGAACCCAAATCACCAAGATTGTATCATGGATCACTCATGGGTGAAGCGCTACACTACCTACTAGTGTGAGTGTGAAAAACACAAGTTTGAAGTTCCCAAATCACAAAGATTGTATCAAGAGGCATCCATGAATGTAGCGCTGTACTACCTACTAGTGTGAGTGTGAAAAACACAAGTTTGACGCTCCCAAATCACCAAGAATGTATCAAGAAGCATCTAGGAAAGAATCGGAGTACTACCCTCTAGTGTATACGTAAAAGAGGAGAGTTTGAGTCGCCCATGGAAGAGAGAAGATGAAGTAAGAGAAGATGGAGGAGAAGGGGAGAGAGATGAGGGAGATCGAGTTGGAGAAGAAGAGGAAGAAGACAAAGAGAATGGAAGTGAAGAGGAGGAAGTAGGAGATGAAAGGGGGGAGAAGAGAAGGAAGAAGGAGGGAGTGGGGATGAAGAAGAGGAAGAAGAAGGAGGAGAGGAAGAAAAAGAAGAAGACGAAGAAGAAGACGAGGAAGAAGACGAAGAAGAAAAAGAAGAAGAAGAAGAAGAAGAAGAAGAAGATGAAGGTGAAAAAGTTTCTTCCTTTTTCTCACCTTGTTGATTCCTTGATGTTGGTGTCCTCTTGATGAAGCTTTCACTCCTTGTACAATCCCCTTTTGGCTATGACTTTTTTCTTCTCCAAACCCTTCTCTCCTCCTTCCTTGCTCTCTCTTAGGCTATGGCAAACTCCCCCAGCTATGGCTATGGAGTCTTCCCCTCTAGGAGGGCTAACGAGGGTTCCTCTTGCCTCTCCTCCTCTCCTACACCCAGGAGGTAGTATAGCGCTTCACACCAAACTTGTGATTTTCACACTCACACTAGTAGGTAGTATAGCGCTTCACCCATGGATGCTTCTTGATACAATCTTGGTGATTTAGGCTTTTCAAACTTGTGTTTTTCACTCTCACACTAGTAGGTAGTATAGCGCTACATTCATGGATGACCCCTGGTTCAACCTTCGTGATCTGGCCCACTTAGACTCTTGTTTTAACTCACATGATAGCATGTGATGTTCCGGTTGATCTTCCCTTCATGTGCATGTGTTTTTCATTAGTCTAGCCACTCATTGTCATGTTCATACTTGGTGTGATGTTCTGGTTGATCTTCCCTCCATGTGCATGTGTTTTTTCATTAGTCTAGCCACTCATTGTCATGTTCATACTTAATGTGATGTTCCGGATGATCTTCCTTTCATGAACATGTGTTTTTCATTAGTCTAGCCACTCATTGTCATGTTCATACTTGGTGTGATGTTCAAATTGATCTTCCCTTCATGTGCATGTGCTTTTTCATTAGTCTAGTCACTCATTGTCATGTTCATACTTAATGTGATGTTTCGGATGAGCTTCCCTTCATGTACATGTGTTTTTCATTAGTCTAGCCACTCAGGTCATGTTCATACTTAGTGTGATGATCCAGATGATCTTCCCTTCATGTGCATGTGCTTTCCATAAGTTCTAGTCACTCATTGTCATGTTCATACTTAGTGTGATGTTCCGGATGATCTTCCCTTCATGTGAATGTACTTTCCTTTAGTCCTAGCCACTCATTGTCATGTTGATACGTAATGTGATGTTCCGGATGATCTTCCCTTCATGTACATGTGCTTTTCATTAGTCTAGCCACTCATTGTCATGTTCATACTTGGTGTGATGTTCCGGTTGATCTTCCCTTCATGTGCATGTGCTTTTTCATTAGTCTAGCCACTCATTGTCATGTTCATACTTAATGTGATGTTCCGGATGATCTTCCCTTCATGTACATGTGCTTTTCATTAGTNCGGATGATCTTCCCTTCATGTACATGTGCTTTTCATTAGTCTAGCCACTCATTGTCATGTTCATACTTAGTGTGATGTTCCGGATGATCTTCCCTTCATGTGCATGTACTTTCTTTTAGTCCTAGACACTCATTGTCATGTTCATACTTAATGTGATGTTCCGGATGATCTTCCCTTCATGTGCATGTGTTTTTCATTAGTCTAGCCACTCATTGTCATGTTCATACTTAATATGATGTTCCGGTTGGTCTTCCCCTCATGTGCATGTGCTTTTTCATTAGTCTAGCCACTCATTGTTATGTTCATACTTGGTGTGATGTTCCGGTTGATCTTCCCTTTATGTGCATGTGTTTTTTCATTAGTATAGTCACTCATTGTCATGTTCATACTTAATGTGATGTTCCGGATGATCTTCCCTTCATGTACATGTGCTTTTCATTAGTCCAGCCACTCATTTTCATGTTCATACTTAGTGTAATGATCCGGATGATCTTCCCTTCATGTGCATGTGTTGTCCATAAGTTCTAGCCACTCATTGCCATGTTCATACTTAGTGTGATGTTCCAGATGATTTTCCCTTCATGTGCGTGTACTTTCCTTTAGTCCTAGCCATGCATTGTCATATTCATACTGAATCTGATGTTCAAGTTGATCTTCCCTTCATGTGCATGTGCTTTTCATTAGTCTATCCACTCATTGTCATGTTCATACTTGGTGTGATGTTCCGGTTGGTCTTCCCTTCATGTGCATGTGCCTTCCGTTAGTCTTGCCTCTAATTGTCAAGTTTATGTTTGGTGTGGTGTTCCGGATGTTTACTTAGTCAGTATCTTCCCCTTGTGCATGTGCTTTCCACTAGTCTAGTTTCTCATTGTCAAGTTTATGTTTGATGTGGTGTTCCGCAAGAGGGAAAGGGAAGAGGGACAAAGGGGCTATGGGACCCTTGACATAGAGCCTACCCATGAAAATGACTTTTGTGTTTGAAGACTTGGAGTGTAAATGAGAGTGCAATCGTACCAAGGGAAATGCGATGTTATGTGTGCATGCATATGGGGACCCCGAAAAGACTAAGGGGCCTACTTCAATAAGGAAGACAACAAATTATGAGACCCGATGGATGCGTAAAGGCGAGGGAGAGGACGGCCCCGCCGCACCCCGATGACGCCATATAGCCACAATGCTTAGGGAAATGGTGCGTGGCCTAAGGATGATGCTTATCCTACGCACAAGAGAAGAGAAACACTCAAAGAATCATTGGATTGCCTGCGCATTGGAAGGAGCAATCGCATGAGAACACAACAAAGAATTAAAAAAAATCAGCGTTGCGGAACAACCAGCGAGACTACTACCCGGCGTGAGGGCTGAGCTACATCCCCAATGTCAAAGCTCTGTCGTGCAATGACCCACCCCCATCCATCTCAAAGCACTAGGTGGGGGTGACCCTGGGACGAATGGCCCGCGCCCTAAGCATGAGTGTGGGCGGGCCGAGCCAACTGGGACCTGCAGTGGGGTCGACTAAGGCTCCAAATTCTATCGGGGTTTGGCCCTACAAAAATGGTGGAGGTGAGGGGCATGGGGTTAAACTGACCCGTGCGATTCCGAGGGGGGCGCCCGACGCATTGACGTGTACACAAACCAAGATAAGGAAAATGGACTTGTGCTTACTCTTCCCTTGAGAAAATCAGATTTGAGGGCGGCTGGGCGCATGGCATGGTCAGACCTAGAGGAATAACGTGCATGCTTTGCACTTGGTTAGCCATCTCCTTGTGGAATGGCTCTAGCCCTCCTTCGTTCGGTGCTGGTGTTTGCCAGGCCGGGGAAGCCTTGGGCAAGTCGCAGGTCGACCCTTCCTCTTCGTATGAAAGAAGGGCTCCGATTACCTGGTAGGCGGTTGGTCCTTCGGCTTCGGCTGGGATCCGATGAAAATCCTATGGCGGAGTGATCCGACCGAATGGGTGCTTTCCCCTTCTTCTTTGAGTCCAGTGGGCTCATGCACTTTGGACCTTTTTAATGATTGAAGAAACCAATATGAACACAACGGGTCATCAAGAAAGAACAATCCCGCCCTGTGAAAGGACAGACAAATGAAGAAAAGGGAAAGGAAGGGAGTTGCTAGACTCCAAGGAAAACTAGCTCACCCTTGAAGATTCTCACGAGAAGGAACCAACCACTATGTATGAAAGTAGGGAGAGTGACACTCATTGTCCTGAGAGAAAATTTGTGAGTTATGGGTAGGAAGCGCTGGGTGCACCAAGGGAAAGGCACTTGAACTATGTGTGTCCCGATTGGGACTTGTGTTTGCATGATGGGATTCGAGCGTCCTGCCTTTCGGAAGGAAAGGATTGGTCTGTGCGGGTTGCGAAACGTCGTTCTCTTTTTGTAGGTTGCCGTGTGTTCGTATGTGGAGGTTAGGCCACCGAGCTGTCGGACGGGAGTTTGTCACGTCGGTTGATTAGTAGCATTCTCGTTCGAGCGGTGACGGGTTTGGCTCGATGATCTGCCGGACGGGGTGTGAAATCTCCTCAGGCGGGGCTTAGCCTGTTGGCTGGCGGGGGGAGTACCACTGCATGCGGATAAAGACGGAGCCTCCGAGGCGATTAGTAGCTTCTCGTAGCATGGTTTTGGGAAAGGTTGATACTTGTCGGACCGACGGAAGTGAATGCCCGAACGGCTGACTTTGTCCCTGTATTTAGGCACTCGGGGTAACCCTCGGTGTCGATATGGATGTGCAAAGCGGCAAGACGGGATGGGGTATTTTGGGGACAAGGAAAGGGCTAACGCCTTGCCGGAGCCTGGGTACCGCGCTCGCGACGGTTAAGCTGCGCTTAAGGTATGGGGTAAAACTCTACCGATAGTATCAGCGGAGAGACCATATTGGGATGGTCAGTGAGGAGATGACCGGCTCGTATGTGAGATTGCCTTATTTTTTTTATGTGTCCCCCCCCCGTAAAGATTGATTGAGCTTGGATTGTTGGACGGGCATTCTTCTAAGTCTATTCCCCCTCCCTTCTAAGTCCACACGAGTGAGAGATGATCGGAAGGAAGGAGGATAAAAGTCAGATGGAATGAAACCAAGAAAATGAATATGGGGAAATGGATGGCCGACCGAGGATATTCAGGGGGGGAGGTACTTAGGAATGGGGAGGTAAATTAGGGAGACCTTAATGGGGGGTCTGAAATAATCCTCATTTAGGAAAAGGGGCTGACCTAACCAGAAGAACCAGTTGGTACTCTTTTATGAAAACAGGGCCCGGGTGCTGGAAGCAAGATGGCGCGATGGTTGTCTCCCCCGACTTATACCAGCGGTCCAGAGATGCCAGTAGACGTAAAGGATGGGGTGTCGGTCGTCCTCCCGGAAGATGGGGCGTGGACGGAGCTTGAACCAGCATATCAAACCGTAATGCTAGAAGGGGAGGACGCGTTCCTATGGATAGAGACGGTATGGGCTAATGTTAGCTTGACAAGGTTGTCGCCAAGTTTAATGGATTTGGAGTTCCGGGGAACAGTGGAAGCTCGGGGGTGGGTCTACTTATCGCAAGATGGGGAGAATGCTATGGTCGTAGAGTTGGTACTCGGGAATACGCCAGACGAGCTGTTTAGGAAGGCTGAAGCGGAAGTTGTGTGTGTCGCGTGTCAGCGAAGGGAGATGGAAATGGAAAGGGTAGATGTGCGGGTGGAACTTGGGGATAGAGGAAGCATGAGGCGACCCGTCAGAACCATGCGATGCGTGTTGCCTCCCTTCCTAGTGGATGCGGTGTTTGGAACCCGGAGCAGACTGGTAAGGATATGTCAGTCCATGACGAACCTTGGACTATACCAATGCGCTAGGCAGGATTTCTTTCGGTTGTCAGTAGAAATGGGGCCGTTTGAGGGGAACTGGGCGGACGAACTGGCCGAGATACTAAGCTGCCTTAGCTTAGGCAATATCTATGTCTCTAGCCCTGTACATTGGGGGATAGTGTATAGAAATGTGGCAATAGGGAAGACATTTCTGGAAGGGGTGAAAGAGTTATTCTACGACGAAGAGGACGACTTCAGTGATGAGGACGAGGATGCAGAGATAGAGGACTGAGACTTCTAAGGAGGGGGACTTGACCTTGGGAAAAAAAAAACCGGGTGGCCTGGTATTGTGCAGGAAGGGAAAAGGATGATTAGAGAAGAGATGATGATGGAATACACCTTCAAGGGATGGGAACCAAAACGACTCAGAGGGGGGGTAGAGATGCCTATACTAACGGAAAACGAATGGAGAGGGACCACGTGCGACTGGGTTGGGTTTGAGGTTGCCCGGAAATTATCATATGTATGGATAGAACGGATTTGGAACTCGATAAGGGAAGACGAAGGTTGGGATGAGTTAGCAGAGGGCAACGTGGAATCAGTCGGAACAATTGTCCTCTCCGAGGACGGGTGGCACCTGTTTTGCAGTATGTTAGCAATGGGACAAGATCCAATGTGGCTTCTAGGGGATGCAGAGGCGCGAACCCGAAAACAAGGCAAGAGGTTCGCCAACGAGGGGTGGGACGAAGTTAGTAGCAAAGTTGTGATGGGAGGGTGGAAAGAACTCAGGCCTCCCTGCTTGCGCATAACAGTTTGGGTGCCCGAGTTCGTGGCCGACTGGTTCGGGGGTTTTGAGCACATTGCAGACGTAGCCGACTCCATGAGGAAAGTACACATAGAATGTGCCTTGCTGACCGAGGAGTTCTATAGGTTCTCCTTAAAATATGGGCCCTTCTACGGAGATAAAGCCAGTGAGGTCATCACCATCCTGAGGATAGGTAAATATGACCGCCTACAGGTAAGCGTGGAAGCTTGGGACGCCATAGTTAGCCGGGAGGCGGCGGCCGCGCCATCCTATGTGGATGATGTTTTATGCTCTTTGAGGTTCGGTGGTTTGATTAAAGGGACTCAAAGTTCGAGCGCCGCAGGAACAACGGAGTATGGGGGGGGGGTGCATGTGAATTAGGATGTAGCATAAGAAAGGGGCGTGTACACTAGTCGGCAGGGGACGTGAGGAGGCCAAAATAGGGGCAGAAATGAGGATGGGATAGTGGCGGAACCAGTGTACAATAGGAAGAGGGTACTGAAAGACTAAAGCACGAAAGATGCGGAATCTCAGTGGGTGCAGCAATCGAACTAAGGAAGCAGAAGAGGAGGCATTGCGAGATGGCCCGGCGAATGGCGTTCTGGGGAGATAGGCCTCGCGGGATCCTACCACCAAGAGCATCAGGAGACAGGTTCGAAATAAGCCTACCATCAAGGAACGTTGTGAGTAACCCGGTAATGGACTGGGTGGGGGTAGAGCTGGTGGCAGACACGCTGTACCTAGTAATAGAACTGGAATGGCATACGAGAGGGGAATTCGGGGGCATAAATTTGGACCTGCCAGAGCGAGTGCATGCGACGGGATCCTTACACCTGTCGAAAGAAGGGTGGAGGACCTTTGGGATTGCCTTGGCCTCCGGGGATGACCCCCTGCGAATGTTCGAAGGAGCATGGCAAATAACCTGGAGGGAGGGGTTTGAGTTTGCAGATCCGAAACGAGATGACGTGACGGCCGAGGTAAAAGTCGCCGCAGCAGGGGTTTTTGAGCTACCGAATGAGGTCGTACGGATGAGTCTACCACCCTTCCTGCTAAGACGAATGGGAGGCATAGAACGAGTGGAGCAGGCGGTAACTACCGTAACTAGGTTAAATTTTGATGAAGCATTAATGTATCAAAAATACGATCGGGCCTTCCTAGAGATGGGGCCTTTCGGGGACGAACAGGGGCGCGAGGTGCTTTGCATTCTACGAGCAGTGGTAAATACTAGGTCAGGAGTCCCACAAATGAGTGATGAGGCCATGTGGAGAGTCATCCGGCGGGAGGTAGGTCGGGGCGCGACCTACATAGATGATCTCTACCGGCTGTACGAGCAGCCAGAGAGGGCTACTGCTCCCGGGGGTATGGAGGGATAGTTGGGACTAGAAAAGGGGGATGAAAACACGAAGGGCAAGGGGGCAGTAGGTGGACGGTTTCTGAGGATTGGCTGTAACCCTTTCTATGTGGACTATGCAGGGAATCACCAAAGTTACAATGGCAACAAGACGTGAGCGAATGGAACGCCAGCCCCATGTGCGAATGGAACGCCAGCCCCGGTACCCCGGACCGCCCTGGAATAACGGTGGACGATGGGAAGTATCCCTCCCATCGAGTTCTACCTATCAGGGATTCGACATAGAATGGCGTGCCGTGACTTCGGGAAGGGACGCCGCCTTCATGTTGGTAGAATGTCGGTGGACAGGGATGAGACTAGATCGGGGACCCGGAGACGATCTGTTTTCCAATCTAGAGGTTACCGGGACCATGTATCTACCTGAGATCGGTTGACACTCGTTGGGGGTAGAGACAGCACAAGGTCACGAGCTGACACCAGTTTTTCGAAGAGCCGCCCGGACGTTGACCCGGATAGGACAATCAGTCAGGGGTAGAAGAAACGTGGGCTTACTTACCCGGGTGGAAATGGGGGGATGGCGGGAATTCAGAGCACCAACCACACCCCTGAGGTGCCGGGTTCCCCGTTTTATGATAGACCTTGTCTTCGGGAGCCTCGCAAGGGCACGGGAGCTGGCAGACTCGGCAATAATGTGGGCAGACCACTTTCCCTCTCTGACCATCGGGATGTTCTATGATATCGTTGTGGAACATGGGCCGTTCTGGGAAAACAGGGCCCACGAATTACTGGAAGTCATCCACATCCTGATGTTTTGTGCGCCCCGGCTAGACTGGACGGGGTGCGAACGCATAATCCAAAGGGAAATCGAGATAGGGGAGAATTATCTAGCGGGGGTGGCACAACTATTTGAAGAACCTACCGAACCGGAAGGGCCACGAGGGCGAGAACGGGACTAGCACCCGCAGGCGAGCCAGTAGGGCAAATCAAGTACAGTCCGCTACATTCGAAGGCTCACCGACAGAAATAGGAAAGGGGGGTCTCGGACCCGGATGATCAATAACCACCAAAACACTGCGCAAGAAAACTTTTCCCTAGCGGGTTGCCCAACCCGGACCCCTACGCACCGACCGACGGAATAAGGGCGCTCTAAACGAGCCTGTCGTAAAGGGAACTAAGTTATGTCCCTTAGCTCGATAAGGCGGCAGGGCCGGCCGCGGCTCCTTCTTAGGGAAGCAATCAGAGAACGAAAATGGGGACGGGCTACTCTCGGAATAAGCTAAGTCAAAGAAACCAGAACCTATGGAGCCAAAAATACCTCGCGTTGCCTGTGTTCTGGGGATCCTCTGGTTTATGCAGAACTAGGCGAAATGGCGACGTAAGATGAGACAAATAATCATAGGAGCGAGCGAGGGTCAGGCGTAGGAGGCGGCGCCGTACAAAGTGAGGAGGGACAAAAGGACATAGAATCGATAAATTCGAATGATACCAAGGGAAACAGGAAAGAGATCTCCTTAGGAGGAAGCTCCGCGAGAAGTTGCTAATCTTCAAGGAGTCCTGGAGATTTGGAGGATCTAGAAAAAGCTTTTGCCGATATCCGCTTGAGCTTGTCGGACCGCAAAGGCGAGAAAGTCATGAGGGCTCCACTAGGGATGAAGCTTAGTTTCCGTGCGTTGCCGTAGGGAAGTTAAAAGCGCAGATAGGAACGCATCACATGGACGCTCTAGTAGACGGAGGTGCGAAAATCACACTCATAAGGAGAGACGTTGCAACAATTACCGGTTGTGTGGCTAACAAGGAAGTAATGGGGAGCGTCTCGCGGGTGCATTTGTAGTTGGAACCACCAAAACGGCGTCTCGGCGGGCTCCGAAGGACCAGAAGGGATACATGAATTTTAAGGGGGCCAAGGCGTGACAGAGGACCCCAACGAGGTCGAAGGAAGGTATCAACCGGTAGAAACCGGAGCTGCGAAAACACTCGAACTCAAAGATGGAGGAACAGGAGGATCTGCTAGTCCTTCCGGCTTGTGACACTGGTAGGACAAACCATCAGAGCAGTAAGACAGGTAGAGGGCGGGGAAACATACAGGGTAGGAAGGACTCTAAGGTGCGAGAGGAAGTGGAAGGACAACCCCGACGAGAAAATGATTAAGCTGATTTGAAGACGGGAACATTTCCAGAACTAATAGCAATAGGAGAACTAGGAGAGGTAGGGTCTAAAGTAAGTCTCTCCTTCTTTCGGTTGTATGGCGTGCAAGTCTGATACATTATGGGTGTCCCAAGGAACGGTAAGGGCCGAAGAGGCAAACGTGGTCAAACATGCAACATGGATGGTCGGAATCCAAGGGCTCAAGACGACAGGATAAATATCAGTCGAAGGTTCAACAACAAGGGGGTCAAAGACGATGCGAGGGGGATTTTGGGGAAAGGGATCCATAGTGAGAAAAGACCCGCAAAATCTCAAGGAATAAGGTCCGTCATAGTTGGTAATATGGACGAGTCACAAATTTCGGAGGGTGGTTTGACGAAGAAAAGGAAGGTGGCGGATACCCTCGGAGGGTGGTTTGACGAAGAAAAGGAAGGTGGCGGATACCCTACGAAGACTTAAGGAAATGGAGCAGATGGTAACAAATTACAAGACAAGTGTGATTGAGGAAATGATAAACGACGTCGAGACTATGGACGACAATGAGCTACACAAGGAACAACGACAAGGGGGGACGCAACGAGAGCGCATGATTAGGAAACCCCGTGGATGGGGAACGGGCGGAGATGAGAGGGTAGAACGGGGAGTTCGACCCTTTGAGAAAGAGACCACAAAGGAAGGGAGGGAGCCAAGAGCGGACCGTGGAACGGGCCAACATTCAGAGAAACAATCCTTGACGAACGATGATTGTAGTGAACTAGGGAACCTAAGGAAGAAACCTACAACATGGCTCGACCAGGAAAGGAGTGTTAGAACAGAGAGTCATCGGAGGAACAACGAAGAATCTGAGAGTCGGGTGACAACTAAAGGCGAAGCAAAAGGAGGACTGGTGGAGTTGCATTGGCTAAACAAAGGAGTTAACGTTCAAAGAGAAAGAGTAGGTGACACCCTTATGGCGGTGCAAGCCCAAGTACCCCGACCCGCGTTGGCACCCCAAGAAACTCTCGCTCCAAGACCCGAACGGCAGGCTAGTCGAAGGGATCGCGCCATGAAATCATGTCGATATTGTACTACGATGGGGCACTTTGTTAGACATTGCCCAAAGCTTAACCATGACATCATAAGAAGGCGGTGTTCTAGGATCCTTGAGGGACATATCCTGGGTCCTAACGGAGAAAGGATTAACTGGACTTCGCATGGAGGAATGAGACACCTTATAGCGACATTAAACAACCTGGAATTTTCAGCAATGGGGGAGGAGGAACTAAACAAGCTTTGTTGGGAACCCACCGGAGAGGGAGGCCAGCATCGGGCCGACCTCGGCGTGAAAGCGGAAAGGGATGATGGGAACAACTAAAAGACTTGGAAGTAGGGAAAGCTGAGAGTGACGACAGATGGGCTGATACACTAAACGGAGGGGTGGGTTAGTCACGATGGGCACTTCAAGGAAACAAGGGATAGAGATTCATTTTACCTACGATCCGAAGAACCTAGCAGGTGGGTATAGCCCCATACAGACAGAAGACGAGGAGAACGAGGAGGAGGATGTACAAGAAGTTATAGAAATCAGCAGCGGGGATGAGAGGGATGAGATCTCAAGGCCTAGGGAAGAAGGGCGGTCTTCGATGCATCGGCCGGGCGACAGGGCTTTCAGATGGGAGGACGAGTTTGGGCCAACACCCAGTCATTGGTTTCAACAATGGACCAATGTGATCAGGCACGAATGGATTATCAAGACCCGGGAACTAGCAAAGGCGGGGGTGGAAGCTACGCCGTTGGACTTCTTCAGTGAAACTGAATTACAGGAAATTGCAAGAAAGAAGAGAGAAATTGAGACCTACGGCCTGGGGGTTAGGAAGCCTGTCGAGGAACACGGTGGACAAGGAACTGGGCAATACGAGGCGCAAGGCAGCAATAGGAACTAGATGTTGACTTAGCATTGAAAATAATCGCTGCTTTTCTGTTTACAGAGACATGAGAATGACGAGAACGTGTACAGTTTTCATTGCTCAAATGCCGCCCCCTAGGGTCCTAATGCCCAAGGGGCAGCAATATTTGAAAGAAAAAGGCCTTGTGAGTCTTTTTCTCGATTTTTCCAAGTTTCGGCCTCCTTTGGGTAGGCCGAAGCATTTTTCCATGTGGCGGCACATTTTCAGCCTTTGATTTGGCTGAGATCCAAGGCCAGCAATAATCCGTGCTACCCCCTAGTAGCTCTTGCTTCAATTTTGAGCCCCTAAGTCTACTTTTTTAATTTTTTGGTGCATCTGGCTCTCTTTTTGGGCCAAATGCACAGTTTTGGCCTTTTCCCTCTTTTGTTTCTTTCCATTTTGGGCAGCCACCTCATTCCGGAGCTAGCCGTTTTGAGCTGGCCCACAAAAAACGGCTAGTTCCTCTCCACCATGAGATCTGATCTCAGATCCATGGTCAAAAGGAAATCCGGTCACTTCCTTTTTGCCTTTTCTCTCATTTTTCTGCTTTTTAATTTAGATTTTATGGCCATATCTCTTCAATCCGGATTGCCCTCCCTCATTCTAGGAAGGATGAGGTCACAGTTGGGACCTGCCAGTCCCTACTGTGCAGGTCCCAATAGGCCGGCACACTCTCCTCCACTCTTTTCTCCCTTTTTGTCTCATTCTCCCTCCTTTTTCTCTAATTTTTTTTTTTTTTTTTTTTTCCTGTTGTGACAAATGTCAAACTGTTGTGCACCCTCTTTCTAGGCCCTAGGGCCTCATTCAAGGCCAGGTTCATGGCTGTTACTTGGCCGTTATATCTCGGATTCCAACAATGGCACCCCCATGCTCCTAGGGGGTTTCATTTTGCTCCCGTTTGCCCAATTTTGAGCCCCTTTTGCTCCGATTTTCTAAGGGCAACCTTTTTCTCATGTTGAGCCCCTCAAGGCTCTATTTTCTTATGCCTAGCTAGTCCGAGATATCCCGGACTACTGGGCAGCCTTCTCAACATCCTTATTTTTACTTTTCTTTCTCCCATGACTCTCCCACTTGCTCCCACTAGAGCTTGCACTAGTGGTGCTAGTATTTCCCACCGTCCAGATCCTTGATCTTGATGGTGTCATTTGCTTGCACAAATATTCCTTGTGTTTGCTCATGGTTCCCTTGGAACATCCCAAGTCCTCGCCATTTTTCTTCGTGCTAGCTCCATTTCCTTGTCCCGCCGGCGGTCCCGTCGGTGCACGTCCTGTTTTCCGATTTTTATTATTTGGACCCATTTGGTCCCTGACAACATTCCGGACGGCGTCCCATTTTTATTTTTTGGGGGCACCTTGCCCTTGGTGGTCCCATCATTTCTACATGTGTGCCGATTTTTCTAGGCCGTGAGATCTCATCTCACGGTTGCCGTTTACCGTCTTTACTTGCCCCATGTCGAAATTGCTCCTTTCTAGCCTTTCGGTCTTGCCGTAGCCCATTTCCTCTTAGCTTTGGCATCCCCATGCAGTCCGTAATTTCTCGGACTGCAGTCATGGCTGTTTTCTACACCCACAGCCCCACAACTTGCCCCATGTTAAAAGAAAATGAAGCGTTAAATTTTCTCGTGCATCCGGGCTCAATATTGGCTCCGGATGCAACTAGAACATGTGTTTTCTCTCCCCTATGCAGTCCGTTGTAACTCGGACTTCAATCGGGGTTAATTCCTTAGCCCCAATGCCCTACAACTAGCCCTTACTCAAAAGAAAAGAAACGGCCAATTCCCAAATGCATCCAGACTTGATTTTGACTCCGGATGCACCTAAAACATGTGTTTCTCCTCATGCATGTAATCCGTTTTATTTCGGTTGCAAGAGGCCTTGATTTTCTTTGATTTTTGATTTTCTTTGATTTTCTCTGCAAAAATCAAAGAAAATCAAAGTCCCTTGTAACCGTCATATTACAGAATGATTCCAGTCACAGATGAATCTTCCCAAGTGACCGTTTTTTTTACCGTTAAGGCCTTTTTTTTTTTTTTTTTTTTTTTTTTTTTTTTTTTTTTTTTCTCCTCCTTTCTTGGATAGTAGGGACCTGCCAGTCCTTACTTATGGCAGTCCCTACTGACGGCCAACTCACTCACTCCCTCTTACTCTTTTTGTCTTATTCTCCTACTTTCTTTTTTTTTTCTCTCTTTTTTTCTAGGGTGCCAAGTGTCAAGTGGCCGTTAAGGCCCTTTTCTGGCCTCTTCCTCTTAGTTTTGGCTCTCTCTATGCCCATGGTGCAGTCTGTTATTTCTCGGACTGCAACAATGGCCTTCCCATGCCCATGGGAGCTTCCTTTTGCTCCTATATTTCTACCATAGTGGTCCCTCCGACTCCGATTTTCTCCCGAATGCTATTTTTTACATAGGGCCTCTTTTGACTCCATTTTTCTAGGGGAGGCTAATCCGAGATTTTTCAGATTGCTCCTATGCCTCCAACTCCAGTTTTCTTTACTTTTTCTTTTTCTTTTAGCCTTCTCGTTTGTGACCACTGGTGCTTGCACTAGTGGTGCTAATATTATTGGCCGCCAAGATGTTGATCTTGACGATGCACCTTGCATTTATTATTTTCCCTCATGTGGTGCCGCCGTTTCTTCTTGGGACTTTCACATGTCCCCGCCACTTGTCCCGTCGGTGGTCCCCGACACTTAGTCTCGTCGGTGGTCCCCGACACATTTCGCCCCGGATGCCATTATTTTTACTTAGTCCCATGTGGCCCCGGGTGCCTTTCCTCGAGGTGTCCCATGCCCCTTGGGCGTCTTGTCGCCCCATAGCGACCCTTCTCCTTGGTCTTTCCTCGCGCCTTGTGCACGCGGATCTTTTTTGGTCATGGACCTCCGCTTCGAGGCTTCCGTAGGTTGCCTCCACGTTGGCCCCTCGTTTCCTATCTATCTGCGGCCTTTGGGCCGCCCGTCCCTCGACTCCCTTATTCCTTTATCGCGACCGTGCTACATTTGCTGGTTCAAGGCCCCTTTGGCCTTAGTCTTATTGCATTCCAACGGCCCTCCCGGCCTCATGCTATATTCTATGTGCCCCTGCTCTTGCGCTCGCTTGCTCGCCGTCGCTAGTTCTTTCCTCCTATGGTTCTCTCCTCAGGGCATCACTCCCTCCTGCGGCCCAATCCTTTGTCTTTTCTCTCTCCCGCTTCCTCACTCCAGATTTCTCTGTTGTGCACAATTTGTCCATATTCAACCTCTTGAGTGACAGGAAGTTATTCGGGACCCACCAGTCCTGACACCGTACTTAATGGCATACTGAATGAGTTCGGTCAGGGTGTGTTCTATCGGGTTGCATTTCTTGCGGATCTTCTTCCGCAAGCGAGAATCGGACAGTCCCCTAACGAAATCAGTCCGCATCATCTTTTCATCGACCCCGGAGCGTTCGGCTAAGTAGGTAAAACGCTCTGCATATCTGGCCAAGGTTTCCCGAGGCTGTTGCGTATGTTCTTTTATCAGGCGAAGGCATTGCCCGGGTGCGATGTGATCGAAACGCTCGAGAAACTTTCGTTGGAAGGTTAGCCAATTACTGTAGGGGTTCTGCCCATACCACTCAAAAGCGGTTCCGGCTAACCTCCCCGGGATTCGTTCTTAGAGCAACAGGTCCGACCAACCCTGGGCTTTCAAGGCGGCTAGCCAGGTGCGAGGGTCGGTATCATCCTCGGAGAAAATGGGAAATTCGGAGGGAGGAGGTACAAAATACAGAAGATGATTGGCCATCACCGCGTGGTTATCGCCGCCGTTTCCACCCCCAATTCCGGGTTCCACCATCGCGGGAGGCGGATCTCGAGCCCGGCCTCTCGCTCGGTTCTGATTACTATTCGCGGGCCGCCGTGGACGGGGAACCAGCCTACTCAAAAGTGAAACAAATCTAAAAAAAAAGATCAAAAAGGAAAAACTCTTAAACAAGGTAATCGTCCTAGGAACACCTCGGAGCCGAAACGAATCAGCTCTGATACCAACCTCACGCCCCCTCGCGACTTCCCGTACCAGGTCGCCGATCAGAGTTATAGGAGGGGCGTGGCCGAGGATTTTTGGCCGTAGGGGTTGAGTCTCCCGGTCGGAACGGGAGGCTCTCGTTTCGAACCAGAGGTCATCTCGGGATCGATCTTTCACCACTGAGTCCCGGGGAGGTCAGGTCAGTCCAAGGTGACGAAAACCGAAAAGTTCCGCAAAGACGAGCTGCCGCGGTGAATCAAAACGAAGAAGGGCAGCAGGGGGAGGAGGCCACGATGGCTAGGGACCGAAGACCGGGCCGTCAGGTTTTTGTTGTATAGGTGGTTGGTTCAAGGCCTTCACGCCTCGGCGTCGGACTCACAAAGTCCGCGCGGAAGTTCCCGAGAAGATGAAGCGGCGGGAGAACTTGCCGATATCCGAATTCAAAATTGCGCAGGCAGCGCCCCCGCATTACGGGAGAGCTCAGGGAAACGTGCCGCTCCCTCGTAACCCAGGACCAGTCGTCGCCAAGAACACGAGTCCCCCTAGCGACACCAGCGACAATCAAATTGTGGCCGCCACGTGGCGTGGGCGGCCGACCAGGGCAACACAGTCAAATCCGTATAAGGCAATATTAGAGTCGGGGAATCGAAACAATAAATTAAGACGAACCCGTCTCCCCTAATATTAAACGCCCGGGGCGGGTCTCGCCAGCAGACTTGCTCCGTTCGACTCAAAGCGCGTCGTACATCCGCATCGCAGTAGACACCGTCGTCATCTGCGATGGGGAAGGCCGGTAGCGAGATGGGACAATCGGAGGTAGGTGATGAACACGGGTCAGGCCCCGCACTCCCGGTCCTCTGTACCAACACCGTCTCCATGCAACACTCGATGCAACCCTTCTCTCTCGAGGTTAGTGCGTCGGCAGAAAATGATGAAATCTAAGTTCTCTTCCCTGTCGCGGGGGCGTCAGCTGCGCGCGCGGACGCCGGCGGTTGACGTCACCGGTACAGGGACGAGAAGTTCAAAAGCGATGACTACCAGTTCGAAAAGAAAGGCGAGAGAGAGAGAGAGTGAGTTTACACTGAGACTGCGCGTGCGCGCAGGAAGGTCCGCGGAAGGGAGAGGAACAACGGGATTAACACACTCGTACTCCTAAGCAGACGGTCCTCCAGTTTTGTTCCCCCGTCCCCGCCCGGATAAGTACATACACACATACATGCATGCAATCAACAACCCTTGACAGGACATCCAATCATCCATAGATCTTTGACATCATTCATGCGCACAACAAGCTCCCATCACTCGGGGCCTCACACACACGTCATGCAGAGACAAAGCAGCAATGGAGATAAAGGCGAGTCCCTCTTGTTTACAAAAATTCTCAATTAACTGCCGCCCCCAGGCGCAGCCTTCAAAACTTCCCAAGACCACCGACCACCATAGCCACAAGGCCCTGCCGCGGCCGGCGTCCAATCCCCACCACTGCTCAGTCCCTCCGACTGCTTCGCCCCGAGACTACCGCGGGTCCACCCCGCATCGTCACTCCGCCCGTCCTTGGGCTCGTCGAGCCTGTTCGGCGCCGCGGACTTCGCGCATAGCTCGCGCAGCATTACAACCGAGATCAAAGAGAGGGAGAGGAGAGGGTTGCGCACATTTATAGCGCGGGAGGCGGTGGGTTGTCAGCGCGAGGTGCGGGCAGCACAGGGTGTAGATGAGCAGGACAGAAGGAAGGTGGGGAGTCAGAAGGTTCGACCCGCGGGGTTGCATGGTCCTACGTGATTGGGGTGTTCGTTCAAGTGGTGCGTGGTTTCCCGCTCTCCACATTGATCCGAGCATCCCAACTACGCAGCCAATCACTTCGCAGAGGAAGACGGGGTAAGGATCGCGTTGGGCGTAGGGGAAGATGAAGAGTCCTGCATGGGGGGGGAACGCGTGCAGCAAGAAAGGAATATGGCACGGGGACGCAGAGGAAGAAACGGGGGTGCGAGACGCGCGAAGAAGTCGGAGCTTAGGCACGCGCGGACAAAAATTCAAAAAGTCCCACCCGAAACCGTTTCTTGGTTTTCATACCGCGGCCGCTATTCGCCCGCGCGGGAGTTATTCACCAAAAAAAAAAAAAGTGAAAAAGCCGTTTCAAAAGAAAACAAAAGCAAAAAGAAAGAAAAAACCCCTTTTTGTTCGCATCCGTATTTCGGGGCCTCCGGGGGATTTTTCCTCAGGGATACGGCAAGCCGCGCGGTACGGGTCTGAGCTTATCACAAGTAGGCCCAAACTTCAGGACATGGATCGGAGTCCTCTACAATGACGCACATGGACAAGTTCAGATCAATGGACACCTATCAATGACATACAGGATGTCACGATCAGTCAGGCAAGGGGACCCCTTGGCTGCACCAATTTTCCTATTTATAATGGAGGTGGTGGCATCCTTTCTTAGAAAGGATTCATCATGAGGACCTGTTTTATTCTTTAAAAAAGGGGGGAAAAAGAGTTTAAAATACCAGTTAATGCAATGAACCATGGCTGTGTGAGCCCATTCAGCAACACCTGCACACTCATCAGCTTAAAAAAAGAAAAAAAGAAAAAAAGGAAAAAAAAAAGGTCAATGTGCATCTGTTTGTCTCTTAGCTGCAGTTCGCAAATTCATTTGGCCAAGCCACCAGCACTGCTTGAGGGGATTCGCAGCCCCCAACGGAGAGAAGGATGGGTTGATTGAGCAATTTGCTACATTCACAGCACAGCATGCAAGAAAAAAACTGCATTTGTGACCCCAGCAGCAAAAAAACTGGGATTGCATGGCACTGTCTTCTTCACACCCCAGGGAAACAAATGGTAAAAGGAATGCGGGCTTCCTGACCTCCCTATCAGACTACGCTGAGAATCTGGTGATTGGCAGATTGCTTTCGGCAAGGACTCAAAAAGGCAAGGACTTTTGAGGGATAGATCTGACCAAAACTTGAAAGCTGTTGCATTTAATTGAAAGGGTTTCACCTGGGCTACCAGCCGCCTAGGTCACCCTGTTTTCCCGGGCTGTCCGGCCGTGCAAGGACCAAGGAGGGTCCCAGCCAAAAACAAAAACGAAAACCGAAAAAAAAGTATGTTATGCAGGATAGGAAATTGAACAACTTTTGCCTCAGGGTCACATCAAAATTCTTTACCAAATTTATATTTGTGACGATATATATATATATATATATATATATATATATATATATATATATATATATATATATATATTACCGTGCAGTTCTGTTTGTGACGATATATATATTGTCACATCACTACAAACTAAAAGAGCGCACTTTGCGGAACAAAGAATAAAAGCAAAAAACGGGCACAGTGATAACATGCAAAAATAAAAAACAAAAAGAAAGAACAAGGGCAGATTGAAACCATTAAATT
>BFEA01000146.1:800359-812683 GCA_003427395.1 Chara braunii | reverse complement strand
GAGAGAGAGAGAGAGAGAGAGAGAGAGAGAGAGAGAGAGAGAGAGAGAGAGAGAGAGAGAGAGAGAGCACTTGTTGGTTGGTGACAGCAGCCATGGCTGCCACGGGGATACAACTTGAGACTTGCCACTTGTTCATTCATTCATTAGCTTATATATGATAATAATTGGAATTCAGAATTCTCGTATCATGTTCATTTTGCATCGTGTGTTGTCGGATCTCTGTGTAATGGCTTATTCATTGCGCGGGATTGCGATCTGAATTGAATTCCGGGCAAGATCATTGCATTGGTATCAATGCACCCTCTCGTTGTCTTAAAGTTGGGGACTGAAGGGAAGCCGGCGTGTGCAAAAGGCGGGCGGGTGAGATCGATTGGCAGCTTGAGGGAAAGACACCGGCGAGTTGTGGGCATGAAGGGGAGATTAGAGGAGAAGGGGGTCAGTGAGAAAGAAGAAAATCTACATGAAGCTTTCGTGGAGCATTCTCGAGCAAGAAATCAAGCACCACTTCAACCCAAGCCTTGTACGAGCTGCGTGTCGTTTGATTTAGTATGCCAATCTTTTCTGAAAATTTGAGCTGCTCGTTCGTTGATTCTCGTGATGCCAATAGGTATTAGGCCGGTCAGATAGATGATGCATGTGTAGAAAGATAGGGTTGGCCCGCCAAAGGCAAGTGTGGAAAAGTAGCTGCACGGGCATGAGTGGCGGGTTAAACAACCTGTCTAGCTCTAAGACCAGTACTGACTGGTGTGCAACGCCTTCCTGTCTGTGAGGTTAAAGAATTCCTGAGGATTTTACTGGCTGTCCTTGAATTGCCGGTTGGCCAAAGTTGGGTGTTGATCATAGGCCAACCAGTGAAGAAGCCCATAAAAGTCAATTGTGGGGGAGAGGTCAACCATAATTAGGTTTTGCCAGATCAAGGTCTTATGTGGCAGGAGTAGTCGAGGGAAATCAATGCCTTGACTAGTACTTGTGCCTCCCTCTTGGATTCTTCAGGACATGCCGAATGCACAGGATGGACCTGAAGGATAGGAAAGAGGTCCAACAGCCCGGAAGTGAGGAGTTTGAGGTGCAGAAGAAGAAGGAGAAGGGAAAAAAGGAGAAGAAAAAGAAAGAAAAAAAGGAAAAGAAACGAACACGAAAGGTCAAGATGGGAAGGGAGAAGAAACGAAGGAGGAGGAACAAGAAACAGATGAGGGAAGGTGAAAAAGTGGGGAAACAAAAAGTAGAATCCGGCGCCTGACCAGGGGCCCACTCACTGTCGGGCTTGGCGGAGTGAATCAGCTGTTTCAGTGCGCTTACTGGAAAGTGAGGAAGACGCTTTCAAGACTTGCATGGTCAAACTTGAGAGGAGGAAGAAACAGAGACAGCTGCGGCAGAACAGAGGTGAACGAATTGAGCGATGCCATGGGGGAGAAGAAGAAAATGATTGAGGGGAAGAAGAAGATATTACGGGACAGCGCCACCCCGATTGATGCCTTAAGAACTCACGTGAAGGAAATAAATAACAGCCGAATCCTAATCTTGTTGTCCAATGTCACCTTCTATACTGCTAATGATGTAGCTGCAGTGAAATCCATGGTAAAGCAGGCAGTTGAAAGGCAAGATAGATCGTCGAAAAATGGAACAACATGATTGATGAAGTTTATAGCACTTGGAGCAGCTACTTGCAGGACTTGGGGGAAAAGCTAAAAGAGGCGCCGGGAAAGATTCAAGGGAAGAGAACCCTGATGGTGGAAATGGAGATAGGGATGGAGATGATAATGGAGATGGGAAATGGGAATGGGGGTAGAGGTGGAAGGATATCTGATGAGGAGGTGAGTGCCCCCCGAGATAAGATCGAAGTGAAATTGGCTCCTACCTTCTAAGGGAAGGAGGATTTGCAGCAGTAGGAAGCATCGTCCTGCACCTACCTATATGCTCCGAAGATAGACTACCTAGCATTCCAAGCTCTTGATCGTGGTGTCATGTATGCAGGGGGATGTGGTGAATTGGGCGATTGCTCAGGTGGAGGCTGCCGGGTGTGGGAGGAATATGGTTACGTACTCCAGCAAGCCCATATAGATAAGTTTTCAGAGAAGTGAAAATGACTGCTTTGAGGAAAAAAATAGGGCCAGGCGGGCAGAATATAACATTCTAAATATAGAACGCAAATAGTGGAGGGGTGTTGCCACCTTGAAAGCACAGATGGACAAATGCTATCAAGTTAAAGACCACAGAGTGACAGAGGCACAAATTTTGAGCTACTTATGCACTAGCCTTGCCCCGGTTGCCCAAGCCCTTGATGTCTACCCTATCTGCAAAGATTATTGAACTAGGTTAGAGTCCGTTAGAACCATGAAGAGTTTTCAAAGCAGGTGTTAGAATAGGTCGGCTTCCTACAACAAGCAAGTTATCGGTTTTACCGGGACTTAGAAAAGGAAAAAGGGTTTCTACAATAAGCAAATTATCGGTTTTACTGGGACTTAGAATAGGCCGGCTTCCTACAATAAGCAAATTGTCGTTGGACCCAGATAATAAGTTGGAATGTCAACGGCCTGGGAAACACCCTAACCGAAGAAGACAAACTCAGAGATATCCGGACGGGCCTAGTTGGGAAAGATATGCCTAAACCCGATCTGGTTCTCCTCCAAGAGACCCATCTGTCCAATCTGAACAATCACAGCAAGATACAACAGAGGGTGGAGAGAACAGTAGGGGGATGTGCATTTGCACTATGGTCCAACAAAGAAGGCCAAAGCAATAAAGGGACAACAATACTCATCCCAAGAACATCCAAGATTATGACTGAGGGACAAATCCTGAATAGCGAGGGCGACAACGAGGATGGGAGATGGTCTTGGTTAGAAATTAGATGGCAAGAAGAAGAATTGAGAATTCTCAACCTATATGCACCTAACACGGAATCCAAAAGACTGGCCGTCTTTGAGAACATCAAAACCCTTATCCCCAACCCGCAACCGATACTCATCACAGGAGATTGGAACACAACCCTGGACCCCTACCTGGACCGGATATCAAGGACAGCACAAATGGGCCCCACAAGAGCGGGCACCCGGATTCGCAATCGGATGACAAAATTCAAACTCATCGACCCACTCAGGGCAAGGCATCCGGATAAAAAAAACTTTTCCCGGATAAGGGGGAACCAAGCCAATCGGACATCACTATCCAGAATTGACTACTTCCTCATATCTGAGAGTTTATTAGGCACAATTAAAGAGGCCGAGATCCTCCCATTTGCAGCCTTCAAAGGTCTGGATCACAAACCCATTCAGCTACTTCTCAACTTCAACTCACCCGTTGAAACAGGTCTGGGATTCTTCAGATTGAACAACTCCCTCATAACGACCGGAAGGATGGCTGCGGCAGTCACAGAAAACTGGTCCCTCAATAAACAGCGCAAGTTTGAACAGACAAACAGACACCAATGGTTCATCGACAACTACGCAGAACTAATGCAAGCAGTATCAGCAGAATCACGAGGTATAGCTAGAGACCGCAAGAGGAGAAGAGAGGAACTCCAATTCGTTATCTCAGTTGCAGAATCTAACCTGGCAGAGGACCCCTCTAGCGAATTTTACCAGGAATTACTAGCTGACACCAAAAAAGAACTAAACGAGTAGAGAAGATGGGAACTTAGAGGCCTACAAGTACGAGCAAGGATGACGTACTACACACTTAACCAGTCCATGTTCAAATTCTTCTTCTCTAAAATCAAAGCAAACGCAATGAACAACATGATAGAGGGCCTCAAAGACCCAATAGAGCAAGGGAACATCAAAACAACAGGTTCATAAATGGTCAGGATAGCCAAGGCATTTTACGCAGATCTATACGAATCGAAGACACCCTCACCCCCGACCACAACGAACTTAGCAGTCCGCCAACTCATGCTATCTTACCTTGACAAGACGATATCAACAACTCAAGCGGAAGGCCTGGACAATCCCCTAACCCTAGCCGAGTTGCACATAGCCCTGACCCAGATGGGAACTTACAAAGCCCCGACCATCGATGGCCTCTCTAAAGAATTTTGGACCTGTTTCTAACAGACCCTAGGAGAAGACCTGCTCGACTTTTTCAACAACGGCATGCTAAAAGTAGGCCTGGGCAATGATCTGAGCACCCGTGTGGTTTCATTGCTTTACAAGAAGGGAGACAAAGAAAACCTAAAGAACTATAGACCAATTTCACTACCGACCACACCCTACAAAATCCTCACTAAGGCGCTTGCGAACAGAATCACAAAACTAACGAACAAATGCTTCCAGATTGACCAACCAGGCTTCATCCTGGGCCGGTATATACTGGACAACGTGATGATGCTGAACGAGGCAGCAAAAAAAATCATGGAGAAACGAATGAAGGCTGCAATCTTGTTTTTTTACTTTGAAAAGGCCTGCGACCAAGTCAATTGGGATTTTCTCCACGCTTGTATGGAGAAAATGAGGGTAGGCCCAAACTTCAGAAATTGAGTGATAGTTCTCTACTCAAACGCTACAGGCAGGGTCCAGGTCAACAGGATCCTATCGGACACCTACCCCATATCTAGATCGGTCAGACAAGGTGACCCACTGGCTCCGCCCATATTCCTTTTCATTATGGAAGCCATAGCTTCCTTCCTTCGAAAAGATTCATCCATCGACCGCCTCACTGAACGCAATTTCAACCCGTTACACGACTTTGCCCTACCCACTGCACTTATGTTCGCCGACGACCTCACTGTCCTCATTCGCGCCAATAACTCTTCTTTCCAAGCCCTAGTAAGAGCAATGGAAGCCTTTCAGACTGGCATCAGAAATGAATGTTAACTGGGGCAAAATTGAAGGCTGGTGGCTAGCAGACGGTACCCCTCCCCAACCAGCCGACACTGCCACACCCATGTCATGGACGTCGGGAGAGCAAGCATTACGTTTTCTGGGCATCATGGTCAACAAGGAAGGAGTATGGCCAGGAATGGGCCAGAACCTAATTGTCAGGGCAATCACCCGCTTGGCCCTATGCAAAAATGCTCAGGCCTCACTAATTGGAAGAGCCCTTTTAATTAACACGGCAATCTTCTCCACTCTGTGGTACATGGCATCCATCTGGTCTCCCCCTGATGACGACATCAAGACGTTAAAAAACAGGGCGAGATTCTACCTATGGATAGGAGATCCCAACAGGACCACGTGTATCAACAGGGTAACCTGGAACCACATCACGAGGAAAACACAGGAAGGGGGCCTTGGGTTAATCGACCCCAAACAAGAGTCCATAGCACTGCAGATGAAATGGATTATTGAGATCCTGATCAGACAAACCCTCCCTTGGACCCAGATGGCTCTCGACAGCATCAGAAACCTGGCGCCCATAAACTCCCCCCCAAACATGAGGTCTCTACTGGCTCATGGTGAAGGACTGAGGAATCAAACCATGCAGACCTCGCAGGAGAAACCCTACAGAGCTCATCACAACCCCCACTCAAACAGCCACCTCATACTGGAGTCTTACCATCAAAGTCTGGCATAGAATGATGCCAAGTAAACACGGTTCACCAGGAAACAGAGAAGAGGTCCTGAGACAACCTCTCTTCTGCAACCCTTGGATCACTGACCCTAGCGGAGGGACATGGGCACTACGCACAAAAGATTGAAGATGGCTATCCTGCGTGGAAAAAGGCGTGTGGCAGGTGAAACACATCTAGGCAGAGGACAAAGGAAGATGGGCTACTGAACAGGAGCTACGAAATGTCTTAAAAGGCTGTCACTCCCTCGCTGAAAACCTAACGTTGATCCAGAAGAGTGTCCCAGTACAATGGCTCTCCCTCCTAAGGGAGGACTTCTCATGGAAATCCGGGGATTGGGGCATACTCATCTCCCAAACCCAGCCTACTAGAGCATATCGATTCGTCTCTCGAACCAACCCACTATGCTACCTATCTAAATTCTACTCATACCCCATAGCTAATCACAACCTACAAGAGCTGGAAATCCAGAACAAAGATCCCCAGTGCGACACACTTGAAACCTTCACACTGAGAAAAGTGAGGGTTTCAAAGTCCAAACCCCGGAAAATCTTCCAACCGGATCTCAGCATTTCAGACCTTGAATTCGATCCGAAAGAGTGGGTTTGGAAGCAGGGCAAATCCGGGAGAACGAGGACGACATTTGATTACGATGTCAAATTCGGCTATGAGCTGGGTCTGCAAACCACAGACCCGGACCCCAGGCTCAAAGGAAAGTGGAGGGAGATCCTGAATCTGGATCCCACGGATCCCATTTCCATCCCATGGACGAAGTACCTGACCATTAGACCGGTTAGGATTCGAAGCATGCAGTGGCTCCTAGCGCACGCATCGCTGCCGGTCAATCAATGGCTCCACAAGAGGAGGAAACATACTGACCCTGACAGCTCTGCGCTTTGCAGGCTATGCACAGACAGTATCCCGGAAGATATACCCCACTGCCTACTGTACTGCACGGAAGCAGCATGGATATGGAACAAGGTGCACGACCTATGGACCCTCCACTTCTCATCACCCCCTCCGCCCACAACTCCCCTGAACATTCTGCTCCTTTCCAACATTACTAACAATCTCAAAGGCGGCAAGGAAGTATGGTGTTACCTGCTCAGGAAGCTGCCTCTTGGGTAATCTGGAAAAGGAGATGTACCAAGACGATCGAAGGAACGGAGGTGGCAAGAGAAGAAGTGTGGGTACTGTTGCTGGGAATGACCGAAACTGAGATTCGATCCAGATGGAGGGAGGTGACATCAACAACGAAAGGCAGACCTTAAAGGATAGCCATCAAGAGACGGATTTTCATGAGAAACTGGCTTCTTCCGGTAAAGATTGCAACTGTGACGGATAACAGATTGATTTGGAAGAAATGGCATAGCACACCTCCAATAAGGACGGTGCACCAGTGATGGGCAAACTGAGATTCTCATCTCAACAGTATGGACAACTCTCCTCTTTTCTTTCTTTAAACGAATCAGCCGACAGAGTCACAATAGAATTCTGAGAGGAAAAGTGGAAGGGCAAGCTGACAGTCAATCCTCTGGATTGGGAGCAATCAATGCTGATCAGCGATCCTTCGGCCTGACGGGAGGAAGCGTGAGAGTGTTCACCATGTATCCCAATTTTTTACTTGCCCATGGAAAGGAACCGGACTAACGCTCCCCAGAATGGATATGGAGCCAGGACCATAAGGACCTGTTTAAAAAAAAAAAAAAAAAAAAAAAAAAGGGAAAAAGGTTTAGGGAAAAACTATCTCCGATAACAGCCAAGGGACAAACAGACTGTCGGTAATCTTCGAGGAAGGAGGAGTAGAAGAGTTATCTCATACTGAGATAGAGCACGGTGATGGCAATGGTGGCCAGACATTCCAAGGAAAGGAATTTGCCACTGTCGCAGTCTGTAGGGGAGGGCTAGGGAGAGGCAGGGGCTGTGGATCCCAGGTCAGGGATAGAGGTGGATATGACCTGCACTCTAGGGGAGAGGGGGGTACTATACCTTAATTTCCCACCTCGTAGCCCTATCACTATGCTACAACAAGATGACGGGAAGGGGTACTACCTCGTTGAGTTCGTGTCTGGACCTCTGTCATCGGAGAAAGTGCCAGCACGTACGTATGAAAGAGAGCTAGTATATGCTCTGCATGAGGCTTTAGATACCTGGAGGCATTACCTCATAGGCCAACATTTTAAAGTTTGTGCTCAATGTGCTGGTTAAAGACTGTAGCTAGGATATCGACTATGCTAGCCAGGTGGGCCAGAGAAATTGATGAATTTGACTTTGAGCTGAATCCAGTCAAAGGTAAGTATAATGTCGTAGTCGATGCGCTGTCCTGGAGAGCTGAATTATGCAGAACGATTGTCATTTACCTTGATGTCGCAAAAAAAACTGCAGCGAAAGATAAAAGCTGCTTATGTTGATGATCAGATCTTGAGCACTATGATCGCTCGAGTACAAGAGAAACCCCATGAAGTACTTGAGTATGGAGTAGCTGATGGGCTGTTGTTTCTTAAACACTGCGGACATATTATGCGTACTCAACAACGACGCGATCCGTAGTCTGATACTCGGAGATTGCCACACGAAAGGGCACTTCAGATGGAGAAAGACTTGCGTCATTTTGCTTAGATCGTACATGTCGGCCGGTGTGAAAGTTGATTATATTCAGTATATACAGGGATGCAAGGTATGCCAGAGAAACAGAAAGTACCACACCAGCCCCTCTTGGATTACCGAAGCCACTTCCTATACCATAGGACCTGGTGATGATGTACCCATTGACTTCATGGACACTAAGGTTAATAGCAAAAGTCAAAAGAGGCAAAGGATGGTTATTGTAGACAGATTTAGTAAATTTCTGTATTTGTTCCAGTGTTGCCCGAGGTGAAAATAGACATAGTGATTCGTGACGTTTTTGCACATTGGGTTTAAGGACAATGGTCACCGTTTGACAATAGTTAGCAATGAAGATGTAAGGTTTACGGGAGAACACTACCGTCTTCACCCGAATAGAACGCCCGGTCATTATCGCTGCATCTGGACTGAAAGTTGGGCCAAATGCATCTATAATGACCGGCCGTTCTATTCGGGTGAAGACGGTAGCACATGCAATAAAAGTTTATGGGTCAAAGCTAACCATGTCATCCAGTAGGCACCCTGAGACTGACGGGCAGATATAATGTATGAACAAGCTGTTACAACACACTCTTTTTGTACATAGATTAAACCAGATCAGAGAGACTGGGACGAACACTTGCCTAAGGTTGCTAGTGCGTACAACAACTCGATACATTTATCGACAGGCCATACACCAAATGAGCTACACAAGGGTCGGAGACCAAGACAACCCATTGACAGTTCAAACCATGATCAAATTTGGTTACTGCCCAGAGCCAGTGAGTTCGTACTAAAGTATGAGAAAGACCTTCAGAAGGTGCCAAAAAACATTAGATGCGCCCAGTAGAAAATAGAGCAAGCCAATAAGCGTATGCCACCTTCTAGATTTACTCTTGGGGATTTTATATGGTAAAGTCTGAGGAATTCATGTCGGAGAAAGGGATCTCTCAGAAAAGACTACCTGCATATAGAGGACCACAAGAAGTAATTGATGTGATAGGGGATGCAGCTGGTCTGTCCTATGGAATTGATATGCCTTCCCACCTGCACGCATATCCTGTGTTCCACACATTGAAGTTGCTGCCTTGCATGAGAGATAATTCCTTTCCATCATGCAGGTCGATGATTCCCCCTGATATATGGATGGCCGGTATGATATAGAAGGGTGATAGACGAAGATGTCTATAGATCCGGGAGAAGGGGACGACCAAAGCCACAATATAAGGTCATGGTACACCAGGAACGAGCTACGCAAGACAGCCCCCGACATCATTTCATACTATGAACAGGCTAAAAGTTACATTGCGCGGATAGGTGAGAAAGGTCATAGCTTTCTCCTTGGACCTCGAAATCAGGCCTGTGGGAGTGAATGGGTTTCGCGCATTTCTGCACCTGAGTTCCAGGCTCGGTCCCAGAATTCCCGAGGTTCCAAGTCCCATGTACCATAGTCCAACCGATAGGCCCTGTCATATAGTTGTAGGGTCCATCCATACAAAGTCTCCGGTGAAGTCCGCTGCCCGACAAAGTCCACGTCCCAGAAATAGCAGCTCAATCCGAGGTGAGTCAGGTACTTACCAGAAGTGTCAGACAACCACGGCCAAAAAGGCCAGGGACCAGTACCGTCCCAAAAGATTGGGAACTGCATCAAGTACGGAAGCGCTGCTACAGTGAAGCATCAACACAATTTCCATTCGGCTCCCAAAAATTTCCATGCGGAGAGAGAGAGAGAGAGAGAGAGAGAGAGAGAGAGAGAGAGAGAGAGAGAGAGAGAGAGAGAGAGAGAGAGAGAGAGAGAGAGAGAGANGAGAGAGAGAGAGAGAGAGAGAGAGAGAGAGAGAGAGAGAGAGAGAGAGAGAGAGAGAGAGAGCATACCTGTTGGTTGGTGACAGCAGCCATAGCTGCCACGAGGATACAACTTGAGACTTGCTACTTGTCTGTTCATTCGTTGGCTTGTAATAATAATTGGAGATCTCATACCATGTTCCCTTTGCATTGTGTGTTGTTGGAGCTCTGTGTGATGGGTTATGACTCTTATGAGTTGTGTGGGATTGTGATCTGAATCGAATTTTGGGCGAGATCATACCACATTTTGTAATGGATGGTCTGTAGGCAAGTGCTTAATGTTTGTTGCAAATGAATGGATTGTGTTCTACAAAACAGACCCTGATTGTGGTGAGAGCAGAAGTAGACAGCTTGCAGAGTCCTCACAGCCATGAGTTAACAAGGATCATGAAATACAGAGGGTGGATCACATGCAAGACTGCAGAAATGGATGGATGCCACTTGAGTCGGAGGGAGGGGGGGAAATCTTTCGCCTGCGATCTGCATGTATGGTGGACCAGCTCAAGGCATGAAAAAGGACTTGGCATTGTTGGCAATGCATTTCCTTGCTCTCCCCCCAGCAATCCTAAAGACTTGACCTCGTTCCTTCGGCGCTGACCTCGTGTGCTCATTGTCTGTTTGCCTCTCTTTCACAGAATCTTCTTCCTATTGATGCAGCCATGTCGATGAGCAAGTGCACAACCCCAGCATTCACCCTGGTAAGCATCATCCATATTATTCCAAAATTCAGGGCAAACAATCAAAGAAGAAGAACAGGAGGAGGAGGAAAAGGAGCACGAGTTGGTGTAGATGGAGGGATGGGAAGGCGAAGAGGAAGAAGAAAAAGAAGAAAGCATAGTGTGGGAGGAGATGGATGGATGGATGGGATGAAGAAGAAGAAGAAGAAGAAGAAGAAGAAGAAGAAGAAGGAAGAAGAAGGACGAAGAAGAAGAAGCAGAAGAAGAAGAAGAACTGCGTGGTTGTGAACAGCATTCTTTTTTGTTCTCAGTTGTCAGTAACTGTCATTCATGATATGTTAAGGGAAGATCTTAGATAACCTATTGATGTAGGAATCTGTGAGTCTCCCAAGAGAACGCAGAAAGTCCG
Source organism: Chara braunii (assembly GCA_003427395.1). Lineage (NCBI taxonomy): Eukaryota > Viridiplantae > Streptophyta > Charophyceae > Charales > Characeae > Chara > Chara braunii. Next base: position 801,642 of record BFEA01000146.1, on the reverse strand, counting down.
ACTAGCTCGCATTATCACTGGAGCATATACTGCAGCTCCTTTGGGGTACGATACTCATTTCAACAGGAGGCTGAAGAAACAAGGCAGAAACATTGAGGCAACTTCATTGCTTGAAGAATGTAAGTTAGACATTTTACCATGCATGTATGTAGATATTCAGGGAGATGGAGGGCAAGGGTATTGACTCTTTACACAGGAGTTACATGCGCTCCAGCTCCATCTTCTCGGCATCGAGGATATTAACGCATGGCAAGCGAGAGGATACCTAGCCCAAGGCTACATGGAAAGAGAGTGGATATCCGGGGCCTCCATCTTCCTAGCCCTTGAAGAATTGCAAAAACCTCTGGTGATATCCAATCGTAGTAAGAGATTGGATATCCGAGGCCTCCATCTTCCTGACTCTAGAAGAATTCCAAAAACCCCTGGACATACACTCATAGAAAGTGAGTGGATATCTGGGCCCTCCATTGTCGTGGCCCTCGAGGAATTGCAAAACCCACTGAATATCCACTTGTAGTAAGAGCGTGGATAACCCAACCATCCATCTTTGTGGCCCTCAAAGAATTACAAACCCCCCTGGATATCCACTCATAGTAAGAAACCGGATAGCCTGCCCCTCCATCGTCCTGACCCTGGAAGCATTACGAGAACCCCTAGATATCCACTCATAGTAAGATGGGCCCTCCGTCTTCCTGGCCCTAGAAGAATTGCAAAAAGCCCTGGATATCCACTCATAGTAAGAGAGAGTGGACAGCGTAACCCTCCATCGTCTAGGCCCTCTTAGAGTTGCAGAACACCCTGGATATCCACTTACAGTAAGAGGGCGAGGATGCCCATCCCAGAGATTGGATGCCCAGGGAGATCGGGAGATGGGCCGCTAAAACTTCACCAATTTGGGACGGGAGGTCATGTTCGGTGAGAAGTATTAGAGGGGAACTGTTCTCAGGTGCACAAAGGTGTTGAGGGGAAAAGAGTTGCAGTTAGTGAAGGCTTGTGAGAGGCACAATGATCCCATGATCCACACATGGCGTTCACAGCATCATAAGCCCATGCTTCACCGAAGCCGGCTTCACGCACACCAGATGTACACTGAAATGACATGAGAACACTGGAAATTGCTCAAAGAATCGAGTGTTATACGACATCTCATGTATCCATGCTTGGGTGGTTATGGCCGCCAAGCCTCTATGCCGCTCTCTCTCTCTCTCTCTCTCTCTCTCTCTCTCTCTCTCTCTCTCTCTCTCTCTCTCTCTCTCTCTCTCTCTCTCTCTCTCTCTCTCTCT
>BFEA01000146.1:718608-770579 GCA_003427395.1 Chara braunii | reverse complement strand
TTTTTTTTTTTAATCATAACGGACCCAGTGCCCAAGGCTGATATTAGAAATGATAACATCGAGGCCGGGGTCCTCACAATCTATCCGGATGTGGCAATACCTGGGAGCCTTACCCAGTTTCGCTTTTAACGAGACCCAAAGGGACCCGGAATCCAAACAGATCATGTCAAATCAAAATGAGCAAGATGCCTGCCTCTTCAACATTTTAAGAGCCGCCAAATCTATCATGACACACCAAGCAGCTACATCAAACTCTCTTCTTCACTGGAGAACATTTTTCACCCCTTACCACACACTAGTCCTTTTTGTATAAAAAATGATTATGGTACCTCTACCAGAGCTAGATGTGATGGGGGAAATGGATCTGCAAAATCTCTAGGGTCCCTGAGAGAGGCTCCTGGTCGTAGTGAAAACCAGTCCTTGAAGCAGAGTTGCAAGTCTCTTTTGAAAGAGACTTCCGACCCTTCTCCCCCTGGCCACGTCACCTCTCCCAGACTCCTCTCTCCTGCACCCCCCAGCCAGTCCAATGCAAATTCCTGAATTAAGAGTTGAATGTCCTTCTTCCTTTGTAATTTATATAATTTAGAGTGCAGCACATCCCAATGAGCTCTGATTTCTGTTTGTATAAATTGAACAGAGTTATTTTTTCAATCAATTCAAAAATTCACAATTAACAAATTAATTTTCTTGTGTGGAAAGATTTATTTGAAAATCAAAAGTTTAACATTGTTTAATCAATTATCATCCAATTTACATAAATGGAACTTCTTTAATAACAAAATATTGTTATTTTTCAAAAATATTATTGCTAGAAATTTCAGTTTCCCCTAGTGCTACATTTTTCCTCTCAAGGACACAACGTTTATACCATAAGACCCAAACGACCGCTTTCCTACCAATTTAAGAAAAAATAGATTGAAAAGCAGTCAGTATGATATCTTGTAGAATCCACTGACCTACAAGAATGGCCTTCCAATCCCAAGGCCAAACCAAACTAGTAAGTTCCCTCCAAACATAATTCCATCTCCTCCATAATAGAACCGAACCAGGGCATTGCATAAAAATGTGTTCTATAGTTTCCCTATATGTTTTTGCTAGGAAAGTATGATACACATTATTTGCACCAAGGTAGGGCCAAACCCTTTTGTTCCAATGAAGAGTGATCTATGAGGCAATCATTAGTAGGCAGACAACGATGAGCAATTTGTCATTGCAGCGATGAAAATTTAGTCGGTCATTATCTAATTTTGTTAAAAAAAATTATATTTTTGATTGAATTCAGGTCAAGATTAAGGTGCCTAGCCCATCTTTCCCAAATAATTGCAGAAATGTCCACTTTTGGCCTTAGAAGACGATAGACCGCTTTTACCGATAGGGATTGTAGTGATCTGGGTTCTCCTTTCTTGGTAGTCTGTCAAACTCACTCTGCGGGATCAAGAGGAAGCTCCGGGATGGGTATTTCTGGATGAAAAGCTCTCTACCCCTTGATTGAGTAAATGGAGAGGACCCTGATTCGATAGAGATGGGACAATGGGAATAAACAAACTGGATCTGAAGGAGAATGGATCAAGAAAAATTCTCTATTTGTTTTACATGTGCTCACTGGAGCTCCTTCCTGGGTCATGTGAACCACCTGTCCTACTACCTTTTGTCCATTGGTCTGGACCCCTACCACCCAATCACCATCCTTAATCCTGGGCCCTTTCTTAAGGATTGATACCCAAGCTAGGGGTGTAGAGAAAATTATCTGATCCAAACTTGTATTAAGATGATGAGCGTATCGAAGGGTTTGCCTCAACTGTTCCCCTGTTTTCCAGTCTTTCTTATCTGAATCCCATATGTTCTTGATACGTGTAACCCCTTTTTTTACCCACTGACACCATGGTGGGGAAAAACTGTTGAAGATACATCCGTTTAGGTCCGTGATCCGTCTATTACCAAAGAGTGGTTGCCGAAAAATTTCCTCGTATGTGGTAGGAAATGGTCTATCAGGTAATTGTAGGCGTCTCCATATTTTCAGCAGAGTTACCCACAGATTATTTATGACCATATCACTCCTCGTTCCCTCCCTGTCTCCCCCTCTATTTCCGCCTACCTTTGCCCTGGGGATAGTCCAAAAGTGATCCTCAACCCATGAGAGCAGATGAATGTCCTCACTTGAGACCGGAGCTGGTCTACGAATCTGTTCGAGCGCCATGACTTACCAAGGTTTATCAGTAGATAAAATAAGTTTCTTTATCCATTGTAAAGCAAGGGCTTGGTACTGAAGATTAGGATCAAGAATCCCTAGACCCCCATAGCTTTGGGTTGAATCAAGTATCGCCAAGCCACTCTAGGGATTACCTTATCCTGCTCATGATTTTCCCTCCATAAAAACGCTGTAACCTGTCTCTTTAGGGTTTTGGCGCGTGCATTACTCATGGCCCACAGAGCCGATTTATACCATATAGAAGCCAAAATAACATTATTGATGATGAGTGCTCTTCCAAATATGGAGGTATGCTTATTCTTCCATTGATGCATTTTGTCAATCGCCGGTTTAGACACATATTCATCGTGAGTCGTAGGTTTCCCAACTGCCGTGAGGGAAATACCAAGGATGCGAACTGGGGCTTCTAGTGACAACCATCTCACTCTAGGATATTCTGGGGGACGATCCCCAGTGGAATGAATCCACCAACCTTGAGTTTCGTTACCCCAATTGACCACCATGTCCGAGAGTTGCGAAAATTTATCCATCAAGGCTTGAATCTCCGCCATATTGTCCTTTATTGCATCCACCATAGTCGTGAGATCATCTGCAAACATGGAGCAAACTGGAATGGCCTCCTCTGGAATACCAGAAATCCGCAGACATTGTAAATTACGGTTAGCCCTAAGGTTGACTCCTAGTGCTTCCATAATAATTAAAAAAAGGAATGGAGCCAAAGAGTCCCCTTGCCTAACAGACCTTTGTAGCTTTATCTCTGGAGAGAGAAGACCATTTACCTGGATTCTAGTCGTGGCATTAGTGTGAAGGATACGAACCCATTTATGCAAATTGGGACCAAAATTCATTTTTACTAGGCAAGCCTCTAAAAAAAAAACAATCTACGTGGTCATAAGCTTTTTCAAAATCAATAAAAATGAACGCTGCATTTTGTTTAGATTGTCAAGACAATTTAACCATTTCATTGATAAGCATAATATTATCCTGAATATGCCTACCATTAATAAATCGGTATTAAATCCAGTTTGCAAAAGGTGAATAATGTCAACCATAACAGGAATCAAACGATTGGTCAGGGCTTTAACTAACATTTTATATACAACAGAAAGCAAGGTAATTGACCTATAATTCCCGATATTTGTTTTACCTCCCTTTTTATGTAAGAGAGTGAGAATACATTGTCCCACCAATTCTCCCATCAGACCTGAATCTTGTATTGAATCATAGAACTACATCAGGTCTGATGCGAATAATGGCCACATGGTTTCCCAAAACTCTTTAGGAAGTCCGTCTACTCCTGGCATTTTGTCCTCATCCATTTGTAGAAGCGCTGTCCATATTCCATCCAGGCTTAAGGGACACTCAAGAAAATCTCTTTATTCCTGACAAAGAGCCTGCGTCATAGGTTGCAGGAAATTTGTTATCGCAATGTTATCTTCCCCTCTCATTCCGGATTCTTAGAGGAGGAGAAAATACTTTTGTAAAACACATAAGCGATTTTAAGACCACCTGCCGAGGAGGAGGACAAACAGGGATCAGACCCAACTGGGTCCATAAGTCCTTTAATAAAAGAACGTTGTGAGCGTGATCGAGCTAGTGCAAAAAATGAAGCATCCATTTGACCCTCTGTCACAAACTTTGCTAGTTTGTTGCTGATTAAGGATAACAATTGATTCTTAAGATCCTGAATATCGACTGGGTCAGGTAAAGTGTGAGATTGATTTGCCAATTCATAATTAAAAATTTGTTCTTGAATATTCATTTCCTGTAAATATTCGTTCTTAGCTTGAAGTTTCGAAAATTCATTGCACTTTTTAGCGATAAATGCAAGACCATTATTAAACCACTCCTCATACGAATTATGTCTATTTTTAGTAGTATGCCAGAACTCCCAAACATCTCTTATATATTGCTTAAACTGACATTGTGTTAGCAATGATGTATTTAATTTATAAAAACCTTTCCCCTGATCCGTTTTTTTCCTGAAAGCCAAAAGCGCTACACACATTTTGTGATCCGCCCTTGGCCACAGACTTTGGGGAAAGATAGCAGCCCATAGTAGGGCCCTATCTAAATCTTCAGACATAAGAATCAAATTTATTCTGGAACGAGATTGAACTGGCGATCCGCTATTACGAATACATGTAAATAGACGTTTCTGCGGAAAGATCCTTCGGTATGTATCAAATAAATGTTCCCTTTCGCATAGTGAGTTTATTATTATTTCATCCACTTCTACATATGCTGGACAGGGAGATGGTATTTTCCAGGGATCCATCCACCTATCCAGGGCCGCATTAAAATCTTCCGCCATGATGACGGGAATTCCGTTCAGGATTTTAGTTATGATTTCTTTAAAAAAAATCACCCTCTCCTGAACGTCATTAGGGTCATATACGTTAATCACACAGATAACTTCTAATTCCAGCATAATCAATGTCGAAACCCACCTGCCCTGACTTTTATTTGCTGTCCATTGAATGATTTCCGCCCTTGAATCCGGTGGAATCCAAATGGTCACCCCTTCCGATCCACTGCGCGGGGCCGGAGAATAAAATTTAGTATGCGGCCAAGCTAAATTGTGTGCTCTCGTATAAATGTGAGACTCCGTGAGGTGAGTTTCTTGGCTGCAAATAAGATCCGGCCACGTATGTCCCCCTACTCCTTTTAACTGTTCTATCAGTGCTCTCCTTTTCTCCCCATCTGTCGTGGCAAGCCCATTCACATTCAGGGACCTTATATACAAATCCGCTATCTGAGTGGCTCGGTGCCATGCGAGATTTTTCCCATAGAATGCTTGCAAAGCCTCCATAGCCACCTAAAATAGAACTACTCACCCCACTTCTCCCTTTGATTTATAACCGGATCCAACTACCATTTTCAAAGTCTGAAGAGGAAAGGAGAATTCCTCTTCGTAAGATTGAGTAACAAAAGGGTACAACATTTGCCACCGACCAGACTGAATTAGCCTTGATCTTAAGACATTGCAAGTTGAGCAAGGTAGAGTGGGAAAACCATTTGAGGCCCACCTCTTTCTGATCCTCGAAGCGGACAAAAATGTCCCTTTTGGTCATTTGTGCCTTACCACCTACCTTCGTAAGAGTCGCTTGAGGTCCAGGATCATAATGCTTAGATAGAAAGTCATGCAAGTCTCTTTTGAAAGTTCGGTCATTGACACTCTGATACTCCACATATGTTGTCCAACCTCTCAGAGTTATTCCCCCGTACCGATCTTGCTTTATTGGGGATAACCCTATTTCTCATTTCCCGCTCCATTTTCGTACCGGGACAACCAGGTTACCCTTCAGTGCCTGTGATCTGACTGCCTGACCTCGTTCTAAAACATTTCTTAGTTTCTGTCTTTTGCCTGCTTCCTGTGAAACAGGCGTGGGAAAAGAGACTAACCCTTGTGGCAACTACTGTATTTGTTGATGATGTTCTTGTGACTGTGCCCGCTGTTGTTGTTGAACCACCATCAAATCCTGCTGGACTTCCCCACCTCCTTGTTGTAACAGCCCTTGATTTGGTTGTTGCTGCTGCTTAGTTGTCTGTTGCGCAGGTCTATACTGGGTCTGGAGTTGGTGCTGCTGCGCCTGTCAGGACTGTTGCTGTTCGATGCCCTGAGGGTTGAGATCCTCTGAGAGACCTTGCTGCTGCTTGGCTGTCTGCTACGCTGGCCTAGACTGCGTCTGCTGTTGGAGCTGTTGTGACAGTAGGGACTGTTGCTGCTTTGTGTTCTGAGGCTGCAACATACTTCCTATCCGCAACAACTGATATGGAACCACCTCCCGCCCCAAACTCTCTTGACTCTGAAGGTTGAGATCCTATGAGAGATCAACTTTTTTCTGATTATCCTTCCCCATGGTCATACTTTCTTTATCTAATTGTGCGGGAGGAGATTCCATTACCAACCCTTCTTTCGTAATTATCATTACTTCATTTATAGCATCCTCTTTTACTTCATGACCTGCATTTTGTATCCTCACCCTATCATCATCCTTTCCTGCCTGTCCTACCTGTCCCAATTCTTCATTGCTATAGTCTTTGATTACATTCTGAGCGATTGCAATATCCGACACCACCATCGCCAACTCTTCCCCTTCGTTGGTGTGGGGGGTGACTGTGGAAATACCCCCCTCTTGCTCTTGTGATTCCAACTGTTGACTTATGCCTGACGCCTGAGACCCCCTTGAGACTTCGGAAGATATTGATAACCTTGTCAACAACTGTTGCTCTGACTGAGACGCCTCCTGTAATGGGGGGGGATGAAACATGGTAATTACTGCCTGCAACATCCTCTGGCTAACCACTGGCCAGAGGGCTCCAGACGGTAAACCCTGTTGCAACACCATTCTTAAACTTGGGCAATTGTTAAGAATACCGTATAATTGCTCATACGATTTGATCCAGAAATCCTCCGACGTTGTTTCAAATTTTATTTTTAACTGTCGGAGCAACCAATCAGTAAGTTGGGAAATTTTGTCAGACACAGGAATCTGAGGTTGATCATTCCCCCTAGTAGGTTCAGGGGCGTCAACCATCTGAGTATCCACCGGAACCTGCTGGTCCACCTCCATCGGGGCCAGACCAAATGCGTCCCTGAAGGGATCTGAGGAATCCGCCACCTCTGCTCCTTCTACCGGCACGAGTGGGACTGTGGCAGAGGATTCCTTCTTTTTATCTGATCCCTGTTCTTCTTCAATGCCTTTTGTTCCTTTCCATTTCAAAGGTGTCTCTCGGTGTCTCATTGGAACTCCCTTACTCACGATTAGCTTTTTTTTTTTTTTTGTTTCCTTCTCTTCCTCCTTACTAAAGGTTGATCCTGCTCCATCTCCTGACTTGGTTTCTCATCCATTTCCTGCGCCTGAGAAGTGTCCTGGGGATTAACCTCCTTTGGAATAGTTGAGCCCTCCACCCCTTCCCCTTCATTGGGTGGAAGAGGTTGCATGTAGTTCTTGGGATCCGGACCAAGCGAACCACTACTAGGAATGCTCCCTGATTTTTCCATTGCATGTGAAGGTCCAAGTACATTAAAATTAGCTTCCTGCACATCTAGGTCAGGACGTGGGCCAAAAACCATTCCCCCATCTTTCTCTGGACTATCTTCTACGTGTGTTCCCTGAGGATGTGGGTGTTGAGGAAGTGGAGGCGAGGAGGCCGAAGGAATCCATCCCTGTGGAGGTCTAGACTCCCAATTTGGCTCACCTTGGCGTTCCCATGTCCATCCTCTGGATCCCTGCCCCTTGCCTGATCCTCCCACATACACCCACCCCTCATGACCCGGGTCAACCGTTCTCCACAGATTAGCTTTGAACGGGTCCCTGATCAACCTCCCTGTCGCTCTTTGTTTGCAAGAGGCGTTATGTGCGCAGGAGGAATCCAGAGGGAGATGACCATAGGCTTTGCAGCGAAAGCACCAGGGACGCAGCTTGTGGGATGTGTGTATGTGATATTCTTGTCCCCCTACTCGGTAAGGGATCACATCATCTATGTTGAAAGGCACATTGGACGGATGATTAAGAGCCAACATTAGATGATCATCCCTTCAGGCTGCATACGCTGAAAGTGGATCAATGAAATCAACTATATCATGAACCTCCCCAAAATCATATAAAAAGGCTGCCTGAATTTCTATCGGGATGTGGCGGAATTCTACCCAATAATGTTCTTCCATCATCTGCCTACGTCTTTCATCAGGCCCCCGTTTTTGGGGAGACCATGGATATATACGGACCTCGCAACTTTTTCCATCCATCAATCATTTTTTTGTCCATAATATGTACACTCAAAACCGTGAAGGTAGTCGAAGAGATTGGTTGAATTAGAAAATCTTCATTAACTACCTCTTGACTGCCTTTCAAATGCGTGAGGCGTTTACAAATCCATTTTATTTTTTCATTCGTGGATTTGTACCCCGCATCATCGTGAAAGACCTAGTTGTTTGCATGCGATTGATAAATAAAATCTCTCTCTGCAACTTTCTGGGTCGGGTACGTTTTGATCATTGATTTTCCCCCCCCATTATCAACAACTTCGCTTCCTGAGGGACTGATAAATTTAGAGAGGAAAAATGCACGAGCAGTCGGAATATTAGTGAGAGGAATGAGCAGGGGCTAAGCCTGAGGGCCAGGTCTTTTAACTTCAAGCACTCTTGATTGGAACGGACCTTTGGCCTTTTGTAGCCATGATATCAACGGTTGAGCTGTCTCCCTTTCTGATTCCCTGCCCACGACTTCCTCCCTCCTTTCTGCAATCTCCTCTCTCTGCATTCCTTCCCTTCTTTCCACTGAACTCTCCCCTTCTTCCCTCCCTCCCCTTCCTTCATTGCCCCTCCTTTCCCCCTCACCCCCCCCCCCCCCCCCCTCCCCATTGTCCCCCTCTGTCCTTTCTCCTCCCCCCCCTTTTCCCACCCCTTATTACGGTACTTTGTAAAGGAGGAAATTCCCCGTCATCCCCCCCCACCTATGATTTTTCCTTTAATGATCTTTGTGACTGACCCGAGACATTTGCACCATCTTGAGACTGTAAACTTTGAACTCCCTGTTCCTCGGCAAGAGTGTTCATCACACTGAAATTTGTGTCTGCAGATTGATGAGACACATTTCCGTTGCTGACCTGTACTTCTGATTGTGGTAATGCCTGAAGTTTTTATCCCCTTGCTCAGGCTGAAGTCAGTGAAAGCTCCCTCCCACTTACCCCATTAACCCCTATCGCCAGGTAAGGAAGATGTAGCGCTGCCGTTTCTTCCGCGAAGAGAGGATTGAGCATCATCCTTCTACCCAATCCCAGCCCTGCCACACTTCCTTGACCCACATTGGAGGCCAGGAGAGAGGTTAGTGGAGAGCATCGAATACTATGATTTTCCCCTCTCCCCCCAGACGAGGCTACCCGACGATCCGTCAATGCGAGAGAGCGACATTTTTGTTGTTGTTTCTCTTCCTCTGTTAGAACTTCATCATCTGAGAATACATAAGAAGAGGATTCGAAAAGCTGGTTTTCCATATGATTCTGCAATGTCACTTTCACTGGTGTCTGCAATTGTTTTGTTGCTAAATGACGCATTGCTCCACGAAAGACCAGCGTGGAGTCCACCTGCTTATGAACACGCTGATGACGTAGTATCCGAGTCATTATTTCTCGTGTTGAAATTACCCGGTTCAGCAAAGAAAAATCCAAAATTAAATTAAACCTTCGTTATAAAAATTGTTGGACAAGGCTGGTGGGGGTGAGGAGGCAGAGTATTGAGAAAGTGACAACAAAATGGGTAGGGTGAGAAGGGTAGAGCTGGAAGCACTTCACTGTGAAAGCTCAGTTTGACCTCCTTTGACAAAACTTCGTAGGTCTTCTCCAGTTGTTCGCCACGATTGCTCCTCCYTTCRCCTATCACCGCATGCAATTGTCTCTCCCTCTGACTCAACCTATTCTCCCTCCGAACCCTCCTCACCTCATCCCTCCCTGCTGTATCATAATGCCACGCTGCCGTCTAATCTTCCTCTTACTAGACAGCAGTGTGATAAGACAATAAGAACAAAATTTGTGGAATATTTCTAGAGACTCCCATAATCCTACACAGAAATAAATATGCTCTTCCACGTGATCCACCGTGACACGGCTGACTGCGCTAGATGCTTGGAATATCCCTAGAAACTCCCACAAAAATGAGCGTACAATCGTGTCACTTCCCTTGTTTACTACACGCCTTGTAGCTATGATTGCACGAGTTGCATGACTATCCTCCACAGAAGAGATTGTCAATACACATTGGAAATCCGCCTGATAGCTATGGTTGTGCGATTTGCATGACTATCCTCCACAAAAGAGAATGACAATCCGCTTTGTAGCTATGGCTGCGCGAGTTGCACGCCTAAGAACAATGAATTGTGTCTGACGCGTCCTTTCCCTTCATCCGCCGCCTACCCTACACTCCTCCACGTGTATGTGACGTGGGACGTCACCTACAACACGTCGGTCCAACCACCAGCCTAATGGCTATGGCAGCCAGTCTCGCCGTTGACCTCGCAAGCCTGCTGCGACGATCGGGCGCGAGCAGCGCATTCCTCCGTCTTCCAATGCATGTCATCTTGGTCCACTTGGGTTAAGTATGGTATTGTGAGAATAAAAGATTTATGGAATCTGGTTAGCAAAAATAGGAAATCGGTGTAGCAACTTGGGAAAGAAGTTAAGTATGCTTATAACTTACTTGCCAATCTTGATCAAATCATCCCCTCCATTCCGCTGGCCTGGATGGTCGCATTGAAGAAGGGTCCAGTCTTCCTGGAAGCCGACTGGGTATGCGGCCACCAGCTTGATGGAACCAAAGTAGTGGGACAGGTTTTGGATAGTCACCCAGATGGGGCTTTAGTTAATCTGTTTCTGCTTCACCGGGACCACTCTCTTGCACAAACAAGTCAGGATAATGTCTCCTTTTTTTCTTTCAATTCTCTTTACAGGATCACGGTATTGTATTGTTCATCCTCTAAGGGATGGAAATTATCTTCTCTACAACTCCCTATTCCTGAGCTTCCCTTGGACCCGCAGTCTGGGTCTGGAGAACCACTATAAGATGTAAGCCACAGAAGCTACAGTCTTTGTCAGTTACGTCATCCTATCGTCGTTTGCGGCCCCGGGTGGATGTACCTGCTATAATGCACGAGTGCTGGGCTTGTCATCTTAATATTTACATGGATTTGCTTAAACCAGTTTGGTGGTGTCAGGGATTTAAGGAAAGACCGGCAAAATTTGTGTTGTTGCAATGGCAAATTTCACATTGTTGCTTACCGACGAATTGTTTTCTGATCCCTGGTGGATCTACAATGGTATGGGGGAAAGGGGGGGGGGAGATCGAGTGTGCAGATCCAGGGTGTTGCTGCTAGGTTTAAGGTGGTATCTGGAGGACTATTTACGTGGGAAGAGGCAGCACATACCTCATGTTCGCTATTATGTTCTTTTCGATGATTCTGGACCCGTTTTCCAGCAGGTGCTACTCCCCACCAATAGACTGGAGTCACTCGCTGTGCTGTTAGGGGTGGGTGCTCTTATCATCACCTCTAACAGGGGCAGCGGGTGCTGTTAAAAAAAAGAAAAAAAGAAAAAAGGAGAAAGACATACATACATAGAACTGATTGTGTGTGTGTGTGTGTGTGTGTGTGTGTGTGTGTGTGTGTGTGTGTGTGTGTGTGTGTGTGTGTGGGCCGGACTGTGACCAGTGGAGATGGAAAGACGGACTGGAAACATATGGCGCAGTCACTGTCGGAATTTTCCATGGGCAAACAAGGCTCTTCTCGACTCGTCATCATCCCCAAAGAAAAGGTGGAGAGTGCAAGAATTAAGCATATAGTAAAAACCCATCATGCTGAAGGGGGGAAGACGTGGAGGTGAAATAGCATATCGTCAAAAACTACCATGCTGAAGGTGGAAAGACGTGGAGGTGAAATTCCACACTTGTTCAAACCAGCCACGTGAGCAAATCCAATGTGAACAGAGTTAGACAGTGAGTGGGCAGAGGGTGCCGCCACATACCGGGTCATGAGAGCGCAGGAAGGAATCCCTCTTTGAATGGTGCATCCTACGTTATGGTGGTATTATTCAACAGTGTGTGTGTGGATGCAAGGAGGAGGGCTGTGTTTTTTTTTTTTTTTTTTTTAAGCTGGATGGTTCCCCAGGGGTTGATATGAGCAGCCTCCTGTGATACCGTCCCTGTTGGCTCCAATCTATTGGTGGGAAGCAGCGCCTGCTGGAAACCGGGTCCAGCATCCCTTACAAAACAGTTTGCTTATGATGAAGACAGAGATAGCACTGTGATCCTGCGAAAGCTTGGGAGAAGGGAGAGGCCCCCGGGCCGACTCGGGGGCCAGATTGCAGAAAGACTCTATTGACTAAACCATGCAGGCTCGACCAGGGTGCCTTGGGTGGGGGGAATGGATCAGGAAAAATCTCTGCAGGGCATCGGGGTGTGAAGCTCAGTCGGTAGTCCTTCGGGCAGGGGATCTGCAAATCTTCATGTTGCCACTCACTCCATTCTACCCTTGCTAGCCTCCCCCCCTGTGAGCCATTCCTTGCAGAACTCAGAGATACTGTTAGTCAGGTCGGCTTTCTTGGATAAGTATAGGAGCTTGGTTAAGGTTTTGGCCCATTGGGCTCTGATCCCGGTTTCAATCTCCCCGCTGATCATGTCGGGCATTTCTCCTTCCTGCTCGTGTGCCCCCTCTATGGCTGTGGCGCATCGTCTCCGCCACAGTGCCCACATGACTGCCCTTCTCCCCAGCTCAAATAAATTCCTTGTGTACTCAGCTGTCTGGGCGGTCCAATGACCGCACAGCGGTGCTCACCATTCCCAGGGCCATTCGTGCTCTGTTCCGAGTTGCTCCTAAATCCAGACCCACCATCGCCACGTGAGGACTGCTCTGGGACACTTCATAAAGACGTGTTCCATGGACTCATTTATCTTCCGGGAGGGTAAGCCTTCCAATCAGGTGGTGCACCACGGGAGGGCCACCCCCTTCTCCTCAATGTGGGTGTGCTCTATGAGCCAGGCATTTGTGGGCAGGCATCGGAGCACTGTCTTCCACTGCAGGCAGGCCAGGTTTGCTGGCTTTGTCTTAGCTGCCTGGAACCACTTGATCGGTTTCAACATTTCTTGTGGCACTTTTAAGCATCTCGCCCAGCTGCCCTGCATTCTGTCTGTCAGGTTGATCTTAGTTCTCAGTGGCGGTAGCAGGACTTAACGCTGAGCGAGTGGAGGTGCAAGGTTTTGACCTGCGGAGGAGGAGGAGGAGGGCTGTTTATGCTCTTCACTGTCACTGAAAAGTTCTGGAAACCTCCCTTGCTCCATCTTGACCACCTTCCCTCTCTCTAGGTCACCAACCCCTATACTACCAAACACCGAGAACTAATATAATTACATGGGAAATTTATGGTCACCCCAAAGAAAAAGAAACAGTGTGGAGCATTTGCCAGGAAAGATGCCATCATGACTAACCCAGAGAAGCATGGATCAAGCGAGAGTGTGGGCATCAACCAAGGCCATGATGGAAATGCAGCTGAGGGGAAGGCAGAAAAGACATGCTTTCTAGGGAGGTTTCAAGAGAGCTACGGAGGGAGCAGGGAGGGAGGAAGGTGGGGGGGAGGGACGAAGGGGGGGGGGAGGGAGGAACAAGAGGGGGAAGGGAGGAAGAGGGGGGGGGAGGAAGGAGACGAGGGTGTATTTCTGGAGTGAAATGAGAAGTTATGTGAGTGGTAGTAAGGGCCATACGGGGATGACTGTGAGACCCAGGCTAAACGGTTAAAGGTCTGTTCGACTCTGTTGGGAAGTGAGATCTATCATTTGATGTGCCTGTTTCGGCTTACAGTGGAATAAGAACTGAACTGACAATCAGAAGCAATAAGGGAGGAAAGAAAAAAGGACCGGACTGATAAATCCAAAGTTTGGAGGGTATCATTGCAAGAGCAGACGTATAGGCTGCCAAGGATTAAAAAAAACACAGAGCCTGATGTAGGCAACCAACCAGCACATACCCTTTGTCTTCACAGCTGAAAGGCTAGTAGAAGCATCATCGCTGACTGCTGAAAGGTAGCTGTCGTGGGTCCAGAAGCCGACCTCTGCAACACCCTGGACTTTCTAAAGGAAACAAAAAGGAAAAAAAAAGAAACAGCATAATTGATCTCTTTTTTGTGAGGTACAGGATCTCCTATGTGTTGTGTGAACTTGTATCCTTTGCGTTTTCCCAAAAAGAAAAAGAGGGTAGCCCCTAACATTAGTGCATGCATTCCATTACATCGGGGTACAAACTCAATCTGTTTATTAACAGTGACATCAACTTACATGGGTATACCATTCATCCTTCTTTTCCATCTGTTCGTCCCTTCAGTCCCTCGTGAAAACGGGTGAAGACACGCGGGATGATTACTAGGTCGGTTCGGTTGTCGTTTGTTCTCAGCTCTCGGCTGCTGCTCTTCTCCTCTTGGAAGCTTGTCTTTGCTGTGGTCCTCTTGTTGTCTCTTGCGGGCGGTAAGGGTGGATGCAGAGGTGAACTTCAGTTCTTACCTTCTGTGCAATAAATAATAAATAAATAAATAGATAAATAAACAAGGGGGTGGAGAGGAGTGAAGAGAAACTAAGTTTTGGAGTTTTTCAAAAATTTCGGCAGCATTTCGTTACCCCCATGGGGTCGAAGTGTGCCGTCAAGAAAAAGACTACGAAGTGTGCCGTCAAGAAAAAGACTAAGTAAAATGGGAAAATTTGGCCAGCGCTTCGCTACCCCCAAGGGGTCAAAATGTGCGGTAAGAAGAAAGTAGGGAGGAGCAACAAAATTTCGGCAGCACTTCGTTACCCCCAAGGGGTCAAAATATGTGCCGACAACAGAAAAGACTAAGTCCTAGCAAGATATAGAGGTGCTGCAAAAAAAAATAAAAAAAATAAAAATAAAATCTAATTTTCAGAATAAATAAAATAAAAATAAAAATAAATCAGAAGATGAGAATAGAAGTAAGGAATAAGATGATTCAAATTTTTGGAGGAAAAGAGAAAATTTAAATCAAAGAGAGAGAAAAGAAGAAAAACAGAAAATTCAAAGTTGGGTGAGGGGGGGATGGAAAAGTGATGAAGAAAGAGAGAAATAAGTGAGAAGAGAAAGAAAAAGTAAAGTGGGAGAGTTTGATCAGGCACAAAGTACAGGCCCATGGGTTGGAGCCATTGTGATAGGAACCCTTGAGCGCCCTGAACAACTCTTCGAGCCTTGTGAAGAACAACGAAATCATCGGCGTATCTTACTAGGATAACTCGGCCTTCGGCCGCCTGTTGCTGAGCCCACTCATTCAAAGCATTCTCCATTCCGTGCAAAGCAATGTTGGCCAGTAAATGCGATATAACTTGAGGCTCGCCAGAGTTATATATAGTTATAGGCGGCCGAAGGCCGAAACCAGTCATAATGTCTGCTTTCAACCAGGCCTTAATCTGGCGGGTGCACGTGAAAGTAAGCGCGCTTGGGTTGCTGTGACCGTAGCGCGAAAATTAGCGGACAATCGCAACACTCACCAGAACGGCGCCGACGCAAAATTTCCGGGTGCTGTCTCGATCTTGCCAAAGCTCAACTCCTTTTCCTCTCGCTCTCCTTTTCCTCTCCATCAAAGCACTTCACCTATTACACTTGGTTGGCTGGAACATCAAACGGTTATCAAAGACTTCTTTGACCATCACCCAACATTTGTCTTGAAGGAATCCATTGCCCACTGTGACCTACACCGACTCACTGATCTCCCTTACAAAGTTGTTCGTAGTGCCAGGATCTGCAGAGTTTGTCCTCAAGGAATCCGTTGCCCACTGTAACCTGCACCAACTCGCAGATCTCCCTTGCAGAGTTGTCGTAGTGCCAAGACCTGCACAGTTTGTGAAACCAGGATATCGTGCGGGTTCCTGAAAGGCCCGTTGTAATTAATCTGACAAACCTAGTTTTGTAGAGCCCCAACTCTGTTCTCTTCTCGTACTTACTCGTGACATGCTGCCCATTGGAGGGCAACAAGACAGTGGATGATCGTACTGAAAACAGTCAGCATCCTTCCCATCCCATCCTCGAGTGCAGATGTATGCTCATTCACTTTGATGAATCCCCTTTCATACATTGGTTCGTACACCCGTGTTCTCTCCGGAGAAGTCTGGAATCATGGAGTTATTCAGTAACCCTTTTTTTCTTTTTTCTTTTTAAACAGGCCCTTATGGTCCTGGCTCCATTTCCATTATGGGGAGCGTCAGTCCGGTTCCTATTCCACCGGCAAGTCAAAATTTGATACATCATAGAACACGCTCACGCTTCCTTCCGTCTGGCCGAAGGAACCCTGACCAGCATTGATTGCTCCTTATAGGAGGATTGACTGTCAGTTTGCCTTTCCCTGTTCTCCCTCTCAGCTTCCCCCTTTCTTTTTTTTTTTGCCATTGTCCCTCTCTTTCCTCTCAGACCCGGTTTCCGGATCTGTTAGATAATGCCTTTGACCCTAGAAAGAGCGACTCTATTGTCCTTACCCAACCTGATCCCTCCCCATACACCTCTTTGCCCCCCTTTGGATGGTCAACCGTTTATCCTTAAACCCTAAACCCTCAGTCGGCGTTCCTATCCTCCGATCATCAAACTTGGAACCTGGCAGGGTGTTCGTCAGCTTCCGGACCTCTGAAATAAGATCTTTCTTTGCAGCCCCCGTTCATGCTCCAGTATTATCATCTTCTCCCACTTGTCCTCCTTTTCCCCACGTTGTCTGTACCCCCTGGGTCACTTGAGGATTGTATTTATCCCCTTGTGGCCTAAGATGTGGTTATGCCTTGAACTCATTAGGAAAGTGACCCTATGAGTCATATAGAAGGAGAGATGCAGCAGAACAATTGAAGGACGGTCCAATCCACGAAAGAAGGTGTGGATAGAACATTGATTCAAGCTGAGATCAAATGGCGGAAGATCAAACAAGCCTGGACAGAAGACGAAGAACAGCGGAACAAGGAGAGGCAGAGATTCTATAGGAACTGGCTGGTCAATGGCAAGGTTGCAGAATTACGACAGGACCGGGTATGCTGGAAAGAATGGCATAACTTAATTCCAGAAAGGGGTTCCCAACATCACAGAACGCTGGAAACCAGATGCCACATTAACCTCTTGTGGCCTTCCAGCGTTGTCTGATGTTGGGAACCCCTTTCTGGAATTAAGTTATGCCATTCTTTCCAGCATACCCGGTCCTGTCGTAATTTTGCAACCTTGTCATTGACCAGCCAGTTCCTATAGAATCTCTGCCTCTCCTTGTTCCGCTGTTCTTCGTCTTCTGTCCAGGCTTGTTTGATCTTCCGCCATTTGATCTCGGCTTGAATCAATGTTCTATCCACACCTTCTTCCATGGATCCAGTCCTTGGAGTTCGACCCTGCAGAATGGGCCTGGAAGCCAAATACTACCTGCAACTTCAAGTCAAAGATCCCAATCCAGGGATTACGAGAGCAGATTAACCGAGCACCCATTTTTCAGGCCCATTTATAAGAAAACCAGACAGCCATTTTAACAACACTTCACACCAATCTATAGAGCGCACTTCTTACGACCCCATCACAGAAAAAAACCCTAAAAAAAACAATTAAAAACATATAAAACAGCAAGCCAAAGGTGCATTTCCATGAACCCCGTTAACCTCAGTGTCCGTTCTTAAAATTGCCTTTGGCCATGTACGTAGGACCCTTTCTTTCTTAAGGAGGAAGGAATCTAGTATAGATGATTCTACATCACAGTTCGAAATAGCTGGCATATCAGAAGAAGACCGGGAAGGAAAGGAAAGTGGCTCTGGTGTGTGAGCCTTGCTGCATGTGGGAGAATTGATAGGCTCTAGAAGGGGACGTGTCTTGAATCATAAGACCCCACTCGCCCGGTCTCCACGAATCATCTTTTACCAGGATATCTTTCCACTCCTGTGGAATACGACTGAGTATGTACTGAAGATTGGTCTCTCGTCTGTGGCATCGTTTCAGCTGGGCACTAACTTCTTATTCCGTTATCCAGTCTTTTTTGTCCTCCTTCCACAAGTGATCTACTTTCCAGATACTGTTCTTGATCCAGGATAGCCACCTCTGTTCTAGGAAAAGTGGGTGGTTGGCCTCGTTTGTTAGCCATTCATTCTCGAAGAGCGGTTGTCTTAGTACTTCATCCTTGGATTTAGGTTTGTTTATCTTGTTGGGGATTATTTTCCTCCACGATCGAAGCAGTGCCGGCCAGTAAGGGGTGGGCGGTCGATGGTCTTCGAGTCTGTTATTCCTCGTCCGATTCTTTCGTCGTGTAGATATCACTCATTCTTTGTTCATTACCCAAAACAAGCCTGACATATCGTTCGGGGAGGGTACTGGTGCTACAGATCTGATACTATCCAGTGCCAACTTGTTCCAGGCGCTGTCCGGATTCATCAACAGTTTGATGATCCATTTGATTTGCAGAGCTTTCGTTTCTGTTCCGGGGTCAATGATTCTTAGGCCCCCGTCTCGTGGCCTCCTTGTCCATAGGTAAATCCTGGCTCGTCTGTTCAACTCCTTAATCGAGCTGTCGGGAACTGTCCAAATAGAAGCAATGTACCACATCATTGAGAAAACCGGCGTGTTGAGGACAAGCGCTCGATCAATAAGGGAAGTGAAGGCGTTGCCCCACCTTCCGATTTTGTTAATCTATTTGCCCAGCATGGAAGGGCCCATTTGGGGCGCCAACCCTTTTTTCGTAATCAGGATACCCAGATAACGAGTGGGTGTGTCCGGTGTTTGCCATGCCATAGCCGCCTCAACTCCTTGGAGGGAGAGGGGTTCGTCCTCGGAAAGCCACCAACTAATTGTTTTCCCCTAGTTGATCTTAATCTCTGAGGCTAATCTGAATGCTTCCACTGCTTTAGCTAGTGTTCTGAAGGAAGAGTCTGATGCTTTGATCAGAACCGTTAAATCGTCTACGAACATGATAGCTGCGGGAAAATCCATCTGGTGGGCAGAGCCTACGTCTGTGCTGGCTAGTCTCTGAATTGATGGATCCTTGCGCAGGAAGGATGTGATTGCCTCCATTACGAATACAAAGATTGACGGGGTCAACGGGTCCCCCTGGCGAACCGAGCGGGATATCGGGTAGCAATCTAACAATAGTCCGTTGACTTGGACACAACCAACTGCATCCTTGTATAGTATCCTAACCCACTTTCCGAAGTTCGGTCCGACTCCCATTCTTTCCATGCTTGCTTCCATAAAGTCCCAGTTGACTTGATCGTATGCCTTCTCAAAATCAAAGAAGAGAATGACGAATTTATTTTCCTTTCTCTGATTTTTCTTACTGACTCGTTCAGTGTCATAACATTATCTAGAATATAACGACCCGGGATGAATCCTGTTTGGTCGATGTGGAAGCATTTGTTGGTGATCGTAATGATCCGATTGGACAGGGTCTTGGCCAGGATCTTGTATGGGAGGGTTAACAACGAAATGGGCCTGTAATTTTTGATGTCGTTTTTTTCACTCTTTTTATAAAGTACCGTGACCACGCTGCTGCTGAGTAAATTACCCAGCTTCTCCTTAGACCAGCTGTCATTATAGAAGTTTAGCAAGTCATTTCCTAGCAAGGACCAATTTTTTTCCCTGAATTCTTTTGTTAACCCATCAATTCCTGGAGTCTTGTTGTTGTTCATGCTTTATAGAGCCCGATGTATTTCTTCTGATGTGATTGGTTTGTCGAGAGTTTCATCCTGGTCGGCTGATATTGTTCGCTCTAAGTAGTGTAGCATTTTCTGCCTTGCCTCTCTGACGTTGATGGGTATTGGTGCCCCAGTCTTAGAGTGGTATAGATCCTTGATCCTTGTAGAAATTGTTTGCTATCTCTAACATCCCTTCGCTGTCTGATTTCACGGTTTCGGGAGTTGTGTGTGACCTTAGGCCTTCTATCGTGCCAGCTCTCGAATTCGATTTGATTCGGGCGAAGAAGTGTTTAGTCATTGAGTCGCTGAGTTCGTACTCGCACATTCTTTCTCTTATTTGAAGGCCTTTCAGGTCCCACCATTTCCACATGGCCAGTTCCTCTCGGGCCTTGTCGAAAATCTCGATATACAGTTCAGAGGCGCGGTTGTTCATCAGGTTAGTTTCTGCTATTTTCAGTGCAAATTATAGTGATTGCTTTCTTTGTTTCCTTATCGACGCTAGCTTCCTAGAGACTTTGGCCACGGTGTCAGAAAGGGTCGAATAGCTCTTCTGAAACCATTCCCATCGAGGAACAGTGCTTAGACGCACCGACCTCAACCCTTCCCAACAGTCGCATACTTCACTTTGAAAGGTTTGGCTCAGCAGGAGGGAATTGTTGAGCTTGTGGAAGTTGGCTCCCTTTTTAACCACTTGGTCAAAGCATATGACCAATTCAGTTGGTTTGTGATCCAGTCTTGAATATGGAGCCAACGGTAACACTTCGGCTTCCTTGACTGCCCCCATCATGACTTCGGACACTAGAAAGTAGTCTATTCGTGAAAAGGTCATATGGTTGGTATGGTTTTTCTTGGCTAAGGTGAAAGTTCTCTTGTTGGGGTGATGGATTTTATGGGGGTCTACCAGGTTGTGATCCAGCATCATTTCCTGGATTGGTGTTGCTTCTGATAAGTTTGGGGTACTGGAAGATCGAGAAATACGGTCTACTGATGGGTCTATTGTGGCATTCTAGTCTCCTGCCATAATACATGGGATAAGTAGCGGAATCAGGTCTCCGATGTGTCTTAGAAAGGTCATCCTTTATGTTGGCGAGTTCGGAGCATAAATATTGAAGAGTAAAAATTCCTCATCCTTCCATTTCAGATGTAACATACACCACCTTCCTTCTGTCTGATCGGTTTTCTTGTCAAGGACAGAGCCTGCTACATATAGGTTGGAGGATTTGGGAATCAGGATGGTCGTTCCCTCAGAGCTTGTTTCAGGGTCAATCGACCAAATTTCGTCCTTCAGGCCGCTTAGTTTTATTGCCATAAATGTGCGAATTTTGTTGTGTGTTGTTGAGAAGGTGAGGTGTGTTTCTTGTAATAGCACTATATCTACTAGCTTCCTATCTCTCATCGAGATCCCGGATAATATATCGTTCCATTTTTCTTCTCTTTCTACTATGTTCCCCAATCCATTGACATTCCAGCTTCTGAGGACTAATCCTTGATTTTTCCAATCAATGCGATCCCCTGCCTCGTTCGCTCTTCTCCCGTAGCTCTCCATGGAAGCAGCTGGGTTAGATTAGAGGGAATAGTTGGTCCAGGAACATCTAGGTAGGGGGAGGTGGAGAGGTACCCGTGCTCACACCTTTCCCAGTTGTCCCCTGAGCAGACCCTAAACCGCTGTCCTTTGATGGGGAGAATGCAGATTCTCCTACCTTGTCTGATCTCCCCGGGTCGATCTGGCTATTCCCTTTCTTTTCTAGGTCAGGGTCCCGGCCCAGGATCTCTCCTTCATCATCCCCTTTCCAAGTCAGAGACATCACTTTTGTAGTATCTTTCACAATCCAGGGCGAATGCTCTTGCATCTAGATCCTCGTCCCCTTCCAGCTGTCCTAATTTGACAATTTGAGCCATAGTTGTGGCCATCAGTTATGCCGATACACCGATGCCAGCTAGGATGCTGTAAGGGACTTCGGCGACTGTTCGCCACGGTTTCCAGATCATCCCTGATCTCAACTTTGTTGATTCTGACATCATGGCTATCAGGGGTGAGAAGGCCCTTGGGGAGTTTCTGGTCATCTCGCCCTTACCACATTGGACGCTTTCTGTTTCCTCTTGCGCGCTGGAGTCAATCAGATCTGTTTCCACGGCAACTGCCTCAAAGAGCCCCAGTGGGGATTCCAATGTTACCTGTTCTTTGAGCACCTTCACCACGTTTTCCCCCTCGACAAAGTGGGGGATTTTGAAGGCTATGTCCATTGCGATCTGCCACTCCCTCGCGTTTGACACGTACCTGGCTGCAATGAGAGGTCGGATGTTCCTCAGCGTTCTGCGAGCCGCTTTGGCCGATTCCAACACCATTGGGGCCCTTCCGCTAGCAATCTGAGTAATGGTAGTGAATTCAGGTACATATTCCTTGTTCCACTTCCTCGGTTTTTCCGTTTGGGACAGAACTACGGCCGCTTCTTTTTCTAAGAGGTCTCGTTCCGATTTCTCTTCCGCCTCGGTGTGATCATTGTTGGTTTCCTTCCGTTTCTGGTTCTTACCTAATTTCCTTGCCTTGGGTCGTAAGTCCTGGAAGTTGTCCTTGGTTGTGGGGATGGTCTTGTCCTTGTCCTCTGTTCCTCGTTCCCTTGCCCTTTTCTTCTCAGCATATCTGAAAGCCGCGTATTCAGAAAATTCTTCTGTTTTGACCTTCTTGAGGATTTCGTACTGATTAGAGAAGTTGTTGCTTCCCACTATTGCATCTCTTTTTCCGTTCACCTGAGATCTCTCTGCGTGTTTCAAGCAGGCTACACGGACATCAAACGCATGTTCCCTTTCCCTTTTTGCTCATTCCACATAGTCTCTGAGTCAAGTCAGAGACTGCGTGGAACCATCCTCCTCTTCTGTGGAGGCAGCGTTTGGTGTCGTGTCCTTCCCCCTCAGATTCCTTGTCTGCCTGTCCTCCCGTCAGATCCATCTCCATTCCTTCCCCTTCAGCCCCGGTTTCTGTCGTTCTCGTTTCCTTCCCTCCTGCTCACTCCCCTACCCTCCTCTTTGATCTCGATTCTTTCTCTGCCGACCCGCCATCGCCTTGTAGCTGGCGTTTGTTGTCGGCTTGTGATTTGTTCCTTCTTTTGTATGTTTGTTGTACGACTTGTTTCAATGCTTCTCTTAACGAGCCTGGTTCCTTATTGTACTCCTGTTCGATCTGCTCCCTTATTGTGTCAAGATCCCACAACAAATCTTCCCTTGCTTTTTCCTCCCTAATCACCCGTGAGTCTGTAATGGGGCTAGTGTTGATCTTCGTCGGGTTGCCTTTAACTTTCCCCATCGCTTTCTTTTGCCATCTGCTATCTGCCGGGGGGAAAACGTCCGGTTTTTTGGTGGAAGGAGACTGGTCTGCAAAGTGCCATACCCAGTCGGGTTCATCAAGGTTGTCGTCGAAGACCCATCCGTCGTAACACGGGTCGGCCACGTACCAAATACCAGGTGCATCTTCCACTTCTACCAGCATGTTCGGTAGAAGCTTCCTTTCTTTGGCTTGCTTCGGGAACTTGGGACAACTCGGGTCAGTGCAGAGGTGGCCTCGTTCTCTGCATCGAAAGCAGATCGGCGAGGTTCTCGTAGATATCCTTACTTCAATCACCCTGTTTTCAATCTGGAATTTCCAGATCTGAGGGAAAACAGGCGGATCATCCGTTTGCACGTCCAGGATTGTTGTCAAAGTGTCACAGTGAGGCACCAGGAAGTCTGGCGTTGGTAGAATCCATTTCACGACTTTGTTCGCTGTATATTGTCTTTCGAGCCTGTCCATCAGCAATCCGTGGTAGCCCAGTTGTATGTTGTCGAATTGAACCCAAAAGTTCTCCTTCATTAAAGTTTGTTTGTAGGAGACTGCGAATCTTGGGGTCTGTCTTTGGGCTGAGAGTTTTTTCCACATTGTGATTGTGCAAACTGAGCCGTGGCAGTTTCTGGATTGCATTTCTGCTGCAATCCTCGCGTGGTCCTCATGGATGAATAACACCATGATATTGTTCCGGCCCAAGTTTTGCAGCGAGAAAGTGTCACCAATCTGTTTGCATCTTGGTTCCTTTCTAATCGTTTCGATTACCCATTTTCTTTTTTCGGCTGGCTGGAGATCTTCCCCGTGGCGTGCAAAGTTAAATACCACTCCGTGTTTTTCATGCAGCTCATCCAGCTCGGCGATCTTCTCTTCCGGGTATTTCCATATAACCACTTCTTCTTCTTTTCCCTCCAGTATCTGTTTTTCGGTGGATTCAATTCCTTGGACTTTCGTCTTCTCGATTAGGAATTTGAGAGCTTCATTGTCAATAGTTGACGATCTTCTTCGGTGATTCCTGATCTGTTGGAATCGTGGCTTGCGTTGGACCTGCCATCTTTTCCTCTTTTAATAAACCGAACCTGTCTCCTTTGATTCTTGCTAAGAAGTCTGTCGATCCCTTGTGTGGGGGGAGCAAGGGTAAGGGAGAGGGAGGGGGGGGGAGGGGGGAGGGGGGAGGAGGGCTAGGGGGACGGGAAGGTCAATAGAGGTATAGACCGAATCACTTGTTGTGGGTGGGAGTGTCAGGCTAAGATTAGGTGGGGGGTGCAAATAATGAAGGAAGAAATGACTCGATTGAAAGGGTAAGTGTCTAGCCGGGGGGAAAGATGAGTGAGTGGGCCGGGGAAAGAAGGAACGGCAGGTAAGTGGAAGGATCGGCGGGTATAAGAGGAGCGATGCGCGAAAGAGTGGCAGGTCGGCGAGAGGTTGGTTGGGTGACGCGGTGGTGAAAGATGAGGGTGGTGGGGGATGAGGGGGGAATAGATGTCGAGCAAGTTAGTGATAGGATCGGATAGGGATCAGGCGAGGATTAGATGCAGTCGGAATGGGATCAGGATGGGATCGGGATGAGGTCGAGGTGGGGTCGAGGTAGGGTCAAGGTAGGTGTAAATCGGGAGTGAGGTGAGATCAGGGTTGAGAACGGGCTGTGAAGGCAGTGGGATCGGGTCGGGGTCGAGATAGGATCGAGATGGGAATAGGGTGGGATCGGGTTGGGGTCGGGGTGGGGTCGGGGTGGGGTCGGGATGGGCTCGTGGCAGGGTCGGGGTGGGAGTAATTCGAAATTGGGATAGAATCAGGGTTGAAACTAGAATGAGAAGGATGTGGGATGTGGTTGGGACCGAGATAGGTCCGAGAAATGGTCGGTGTAGGATCGGGTTGGGGTCGAGGTGGGGCCGAGGTGGTAGTGAATCGGGGTCGGGGCGGAGATCGAGGGGGAAGATCGAGATCAAGAATGGGGAGAGGATGGAACCGATGAGGGGTTCAAAATGGGATCGGGATGGGATCGGGGAGGGGTCGAGGTGAGGTCGAGGAGGGTTCGAGGTGGGTGCACTTCGGCGGTGGGATGGGATTGGGGTTGAGCTCAGACTGGGAGGGATGTGGGATCGGGTAGGGGTCGGGATATGGACGAGATGGTGGGATCGAGTTGGAGTCGGGATGGGAACGGGCTGGAATCGTGGTAGTTACTGTGTGGGGGCGAAACGAGATTGGGATGGGATCAGGTTTGCGATTGGGATGGAAAGGATGTGGGATGTGGGTGGGTCCGAGATAGGATCGAGAGAGGATCAGAGTAGGGACGGGTTGAGATCGGGGAGGTGTCGAAATGGGGTCGGGGATGGGACCGAGACGGGGTCGAGGCGGGAGCAAGTCAGGATCGGGGGGGGGGGGGGGGGGGGGGGGGGGGGGGGGGGGGGGGGGGGGGGGGGGGGGGGGGGGGGTCAAGATCGGGATTGTGGTGAGGATGGTACTGGTGTGGGGATCGAAACGAAACAAGAGAAGGAAAGGGCGGGCGGGTGGAGATGAGGCAATGGTGAGGGTGGAGGGGGGGGAGGCTAACGTGGAGTACTAACGAGACGGGTAGGCGGTGCGATGAGGTAGGTCTACGGATGAGATAAAGATCAGACTTTGGGATGTTATGAGAGAGGGGGGGGAGAGGACAGAGAGAGGTGTTGGAGACCAATTGTGGGGGGAAAGGACGTCGATAGATGTGGACCGGAGAAAGATGGCTGTAAGTCCGGCGGGCGGGTGGGGAGAAGGTGAGGGGCAGGTGAGAGGGAGCCCAGAATACGCCCGGGCGAAGGAGCTGACCAGGAGCTGACCGGGTAGAGGATGGAGGGGGAATTTGTAGGGAGGTCGCGGCGACACTAATTAAGAAGGGAAGAGGCGGGAAATCCTAAGAAGAGTAAGCATTGAGAAGAACGAGGTGGGGGAGAGGTCGTGAAGTGGGGATGATGGATGAATAGAGCAGGGAAAAGAAGAGAGCGTTAGTAGGGGGACGATGGCTTCTCACTTGACAAAAGTTTGATCCTTGGGAGAGGATAAGAGTGGCCGCCTCAGTAGGAACAGTGCAGCGGCTGGAATTCTTTAAGCATCCAGTTATCGGCTACGACAAGCATCCGGCGACGTTGGCTATTGTAGCTCCTGGTCTCGCCAGATGTAGGCGCTGGTGCATACGCGCTTCGTTCTCTTCAACCACATGGCCGCGCCCGGAGGACGCGGCGGAGGCTATCTTCTCCTTAGTGATGGCATTTGGAGCTTTCGGCGATGGCTTGCACAGAAACCATGCGAGAGTTCGTGCTTAATTCCAATACTCGGTTAAGACATGCCCCCGACAACGTTGGCTGTTGTAGCTCTCGGTTACACAAGACGTAGACGATAGTGTATGCTCTTCATTCACTTCGGACCACACGGCCGCGCCCGAAGGGCGGGGCGGAAAAGTACCTCCTCCTCGGCGATGGCGTGTGGTGCTTGCGGCGATGGCGCTCACGGAAAGGGCGCAAAAAGTTCGCGCTTGCCACGCTTCGAAAAAGGGCGCGGGCGAGAGCGCTTACCGGCCGGCGCTCGCGCGAAGAACTCTCTAGCTCTCAGTTTCAATTCTTTTATATATATATATATATATATATTTTTTTTTTTATTATTATTATTATTTTTTTCCACCCCAAGGGAGACTCCATCTATCGGTGGGGAGCATCACCTGCTCGAAAACGGGTTCAGTAACCCTAGACCATGCTATAAACACCTGCTGGAAACCGGGTCCAGCATCCCTTAACATTTTAGGAAGGGGTAGTTTGTAAACAAACAGGAGTTATGTAAGCGTGCCACGTGTCCATCCTGCTATAAACATGAGTGATGACCTGAATCGACAGACAGGCACACATCATTAATCCGATGAGCATCATTGATTGCCCTCAACCGAGGGGAGCCATTGCAATCTAACGTCATATCCCTAGTCTGAATCCCTCATCATCTACAAAATCACTCTTGCAGCACCCGGGGAGGAGGGGCATTCAGAATAGGGGGCAAGAAAGTCAATTATAGCAAAACCTTGGACAAAGTCCGATTCCACCATTGCACTGTATTATGTAAGGTTACGTGCACCGTATCCCCCCCACGATCCTCATAATCCACGCATCCACTCAAGTGGGGAGACACAGTTTACAAAGATTCATAGCCACGTGCTAACCTAATTAATCACAGGCATGTGCATACAGAAAAAGTCAAAAACGTGGCAGGGCACCAATCCATCACACAGGCGGCCCCGGTGCCAGTCATCACTTCTCCGCCTGCCCCGCCAATCAATCACACAAGCAGCCCCGATGCCAACCCTCAGTGCACTGCCTGCCCTGACGCGTGGCTGAATCCTAAGTTGTAAAAAGCCGCTAAAAATGAAAATCGACAATCCTGTTGCCACGTGGCCAAAACAGGATGCAGTAAAATGCACCACTCACTTGCAACCCT
The DNA here is from genome assembly GCA_003427395.1 of Chara braunii. Lineage (NCBI taxonomy): Eukaryota > Viridiplantae > Streptophyta > Charophyceae > Charales > Characeae > Chara > Chara braunii. Next base: position 743,426 of record BFEA01000146.1, on the reverse strand, counting down.
GTGTATCCAGCTGTCTGGCTTTCACTATCCCACCCCCTCACGCCACCATCCCACTCCTCGCGCCCTCACCYGGCCTTCCTGTTTACAAATCAACTCAATCATCCTCACCACTCGCCCATCACCCCAATCCTTTTTTTTTTTTTTTTTTTTTTTAACATCATTAACGGGGAGTAGAGGAGGTGCTGATACGAGCAGACACCTCCTTTACTCTCCCTACTTGATAGATGGCTCCATTCTATTGGTGGGGAGCTGCACCTGCTGGAAAACGGGTCCAGCGTCCCTTTACATCATTAGCACTGCGGAGATAAGATGTAACTCTTGCTGGGAACTGGGCCCAGCGTCCCTTCTGAGCAGTTGGCTCCTGTGCCTCTTCACCCTGAACGGGCGCCAGATAAGCATGACCACCTAGCATTTCCATTCTTACTTCATACCACACCAAACCAACTCATAGGAACTAGGCTCAAGGCTGAAGGTGGAAAGGGATCAGGGAATTCTGAGAGGGGTCTGAGGGGGATGGCTGGGTCAACAGTTGTCCAATCTTGATATACCAAGCGATAATCCCTTGAAAATCTTTCTTGCCCTCCTTCCGGCGTATCCTCTTTTTTTGCCCCCCTCCAAATGACATTTCCCATCTGCCTCCCTTGGGTGCCCCCGAGCCAGTTGTCACAGAATTGTTGAATGTGCTTATGAATTTCTGCCTTGGTTGATAAATGCTTGATTTTTTCTTTTATCTTGTCCCATTGAGCATTGATTTCAGTTTGGATTTGATGCTTTATCGAGTCTGTAAATTCTGGTCCATCAATCTACCCCAATCGGCAGTCAAAGAACACAAGAAAAGATCCAGGAGGGGAAAGGGGGAGGGGGGAAGAGATTGCCCAATCGAACTTTCCACCTTGTGAGCGGTGTCATTTTTGTTATCGTTAATGTTGTTGTTGTTGTTGTCGTTATTGTTATTGTTGTAGTTATTATTACTCCCGAGCACGCTCAAGCACAAAATCCGTCCTTCCTTTCCACTGTCGCGCGGTATCTCATTATTGTTGATGTCGCCGATGTTGTTGACGCTTCTGTTATTGTTACTGTTGTCGTTGTTGTTGTGAGCAGAGGTGGTATGGGTGTCGTTGTCGTGATTGTTGGTGTTGTTATTGTGGTTGTCGATGATGTAGTTGCTGGCTGCACTGAAATTGTTGTTGGTATAGCTGCCGGTCGTGCTTGCATCGTTGTTGGCATCGTCCGTGATGTCGTCTTCGTTATCATAATATCGGGCCTCCAGCTCGGCGTTCAAAGCTTGCCCCTCCTCAAGCTCCTCGTCGTGGCGCCGCACCAAACTATCCAATCGTGGCCGATCCAGAACGCATCCAGGTGGGGGGGGGGGGCCTCCTCCAACCCCCATGATATCTCCACTACAACCTGCATCACGCTCCGGAGCCACGCGATCGACGGGACCACTTCCGCAGCAGCAGCCGATCATAGCATTGCCACCGCCAGGCTGGACCGCACGCAACTCTCTTGGACGGTTGTAAGCCACTCGGCTGCTTCTGTCTGTAGATCACCCGAAGTCGCCATCACCATTCGCCACGCAGTTCACACCCACACTTGTTTTACCCCACGTCACACACCCCTACACACCCTAGTCGTACCCCTCCTTACTAACCGCGCCCTTCACAAAAGGTCCTTAGATGACACGCCAGGTCGTGTGCAACCGATCAGGTTGGAGGCCACGTGAAAAGGCGGTGAAGCCGCCCTGATGTGTCGCGCGGGGAGCAGGCCGAGCCATGCCGGCCGGTCCCCAGCGGGGAACCAAGGTGTAGGCGCCCCGCAACGCAGCGTCCCTGCCGTCTTTCCGGAGTTTGTCTCTTGATGCGGTTGGGGTAGGGTAAGATAGTGATTATGCTGTGTTTGTGTTTTGCATTGTGGCTGTAGACAACAAGTGTGTGTGTGTGTGGGTGGGTGTGGGTGTGGGTGTGTGTGTGTACGGCTCAAAAAACTTTCGACAGGTGTCGACAGGTGTCAGAATGGTACTTTCGACAGCCGCCCTCCAGCAACCGTTTCCTCCCGCCTGCAGGTGACGGAAATTTGACACCTTTCGAAAATTGCGTTCGAATTTGCGTTGTCAGGGAGTGTTCCGTCAACTTCCGTGAAACCCGTCCGCCTGGCCATGACCGAAAACCTTGCCCCTCGACAACCTGTGTGGCGAAGGGGGGCAAACTGCCGACCACCGACTTTCAATTTTTTTCTGACACCTGTCGAAACTCTTTGAGTTTCGACAGCCTGTGTGGCGAGCCTTTTGCTCAGGGCATACTCACACTAGTGGGTTTTTTGGCTAAATCGCAAAATCCGCTATGCTGTTAGAGTCACACTAGGGTTTTCCGACCACCAAAGTTGCAAACGGGGTAGCATTTGTCAGCGGCCTTGGGGGCCGCGGGGATGGGCATTTTGCTACCACCTCGAGAGGTGGTGGCGAATTCTCTTTTGGCCGTGACAAATTCTCTTTCGCCTTTTGGGAAAGAAAATTTCCGCACTTTGTGACCATGAGAGGCACCAATTTTGCAATTGCCAGAGAGTCCTGCTCGTGTCCTTTCTGATTTGCAACCCATGTGTGACCGGGCGGGGTATTATTTCAGCAAACATGGGAAAGAAAATTCAGCAGATTTTGCTAGACTACCACCGCTCTGTGAGTACGCCCTCATTATTGCAAACAAGGTACAAGGATATCTTTGAAACAAAAGATGGAAGGGAACTGAGGGAGGGAAAAAAGACCAAAACAAATGAATGAAACGAACAGAACAGAACAAAACAGAAAAAGACAAGAAAAAGACAAGGAAAAGCAAAGCATATCACTCACCGAGCAAAACCCCTAAATCATAAGAAATGCCACATGGTCAAACCAATGGCCTCAGATGTACGACCAAATCTGAATCACCTGACCACTTGGGAAAGTGAAACAGTGCTTAACCCACCACTCCCACCCCACTCTGTCATAAATTGGGTTTCCGATGAGTCCGTAGCAGTCTGAGGGGCGCAGTAGAGCTGAGGGATGTGGAGGCCCGCGGCAAATTCAAAAAAGAGCAAGCAGTGCCAACTTTGGCATATTTTTTTTGCTCAAAGAGCGCAAAAGAATCTGAAAAAGTGAGGCTCCGTAGATTAGGTTCTGATCTTTCCAGGAAATATGTTAAATAAATGGGGGGGGAAACTTAGGACTGTGAAACAAATTCGGGGCATTTTCCATTTCCCTGCTACGATGTGTAGGCCAAAATGATTGAAAAAGTGCTCCAACTTCAGCGAGTTAATGTGCCAAAAAATCGGAGAAACGTAGAACCATGGTTGCCCCAGACTCGGACAACCGGACATCCAGACATCCGGACCCGGACAGTCCGGTTTGGTGTATCGGTGTCCGGTTGTCCGAAAAAAAAAAAAAAAAAAAAAAAAAAAAAACACAGGACACAGACACACACAGGTTTGTGGGACTGGTTGGACATGCTAATGAATTCAATATTAATCATATTGGAAATGTTAACTTTATTAACGCCCGAAGTTCTCCGAACCTCAAAGTTCGGAACTTGGAATCTTGAACATGCACACATGACACAAACACACACACACAGAGCAAAGTTCCACACCCGCTCCAGCCCCCAAGTGTCAGTTCCACACCAGCTCCAACCCCCACGTATCCTGCCTCTTTTTTTTTTTTTTTTTTTTTGACAAAAATTGAGAGTTTGCAGTTACCCGGCTTTGGCTAAGAGCTAGATTAAGAGCTACAAACAAGTTACCGAAAATAGGCAAAAATTCAGGAATGACTCAGACCCCCCTCCATCCTCATTACCTCACTCCGGCAAGTCTTACTGCAGCAGAGCCACCATCTCTGCTGCTGCTGTACCCTATTACGATCCTACGATCTGGCCCCGTCACTAGTAGGACGCTTGATATCCAACCTTCTTCTCCCACTCACCTAGGCAAAGTTTCAGGAAACGTCTCAAAAACCCCCATCCATCCTCTTTACCTCACTCCGGCAAGACTTAATGCAGCAGAGCCACCATCTCTGCTGCTGCTATACCCTATTTCCATCCTACCAGCTCGCCCCTTCACTGGTAGGACGCTTGATATCCCGCCATCTACTTCCAACACCAACCAGCATCGTTCTGACCGCAGATCTATGGATATAACAGCATCTCGAGACCATCAGAAGCAACTGAAAGACAATTTTGACGGTTTGGGATACCGGGGCCATTACCCGGCTTTGGCGAAGAAAAATTGGAGCCAGATTAAGAATTACTATGACAAAATTCAGAAAATAGGCCAAACTTCAGGAAACGCCTCTGAAAACCCCATCCATCCTCTTTACCTACCTCCGACAAGACTTACTGCAGCAGAGCCACCATCTCCGCTGCTGCTGTACCCTATTTCCATCCTACCAGCAAGCCCCCTCACTAGTAGAACGCTTGTTATCCGACCATCTACTTCTCCCACTCACGTAAGCAAAAATTCAGAGAACGTCCCAGAAACCCCCATCCATCCTCTTTACCTCACTCCGGCAAGACTTACTGCAGCAGAGCCACCATCTTCGCTGCTGCTGTACCCTATTTCCATCCTACCAGCTAGCCACGTCACTAGTAGGACGCTTGATATCCCACCATCTACTTCCAACACCAGCCAGCGACGTTCTGGCATCGAACCACCACAGATCTATGAATGTAACCGCATCAAAGAAGCCCACAATGAGTAGCAAGAAACCCCCAGAATCCTGAAGCGACCTCAAGACCACCGGAAGCGACTTAAACAAATCAACTTACTCATGAAATAAGAGACCCAAATGGGATTATCTGGAAGCCGATATAACCGAAAACATGCTGCCCCAATGCTATCAACAGACTATCCTATGACTGCCTCAACCCACATATCCAAGATACCAGGCTCTTCCAGGCCTCACACCCCCAACCGCTGGGTTACAGGGCGGCGCGACCCACCCCAGCTCCGACCCACGTCGTCCTCATACTAGCCCGCGGTTAGCCACCGAAGTGCCTTCCACCCTCGGCAGTTCCCCAGATCTCTCTACCAGGCCTCTAACCCCCACATACTCAGGTTACAGGGCAGCGCAACCAAACCCCATCTCCGGCCAGCGTCGTTCTCGCATCGGCCAACCCTAACCTTATGGACATGATGGCGATAACCCACCGTCGGATAATCTGCTGAACACACCGCGGCAACTAAGTTTCGAAAAGCCTTGCTTCCTCCCGCCTCAGTCTGTTGACTCTGATTGTTTGCATTTCTTGCGTCCAAGCAGCTCTTCTTTGGAATCAAAGGCGTCCCTATCCCGGCCCTCCGCAGCATTCTCACCAGTGCCGCCGCTTTCCTTCATTGCGGCAGTTTCCTCCTCCACGACCTTCCGTGGTCTCCCCGGCTTGCATTTCGCCGGTTTGGGTGCGGCACCAGCGGCACAGTATTCCTCCTCCACAACATTCTCATTGGCCCCACCACTGACACAGTATTCCTCCTCCACAACATTCTCATTGGCCCCACCACTGACCTCAATTGCAGCCCCCTCCTCCACAACCTTTTGTGGCCTCCCTGGCTTACGTTTGGGCGGTTCTGGTGTCAATGCTGACACCTCCAGCCGGGCAGCAAGAAATTTTCACACAGAGGGCCTTTTTAGAGCCTGTTCTGTTGGGGTACCGGTTCACAAAAAACATCAGCAATATTTTTTCGGGGTACCCCAGGCCCAGGTAAACGGCCTGGGAACCCCAATTTTTTTTTTCGAATTTAAAGCGGGGTCCAACCGGACTCTTCGAACAGGACACTGGACACCGGACTATCTGGATCAGGATCCGGACGTCCGGTTGGTAACCATGCGTAGAACCCATAGATTAGGTGCTGATGTCAAAATAAAGTTTTTAAACGTGTGAAATGATTTGTGCCGCAAACTGATGCTTTTCTTTTTTTCTCTCATTTTTGCCAGAATGGTGCTACCGGTAAGCCTGATGAAACAGGCCCACTGGTGCCCTGAATTTCCAAGCATCAGGGGGAGGGTGGTTCAAAACACAAGTACATCGTAAATTGGAAGTTATAGCAAACAGATATTAAGGGACACATCCTATACTTACTTACGTAGTGCAATTTCGTACTCTTGAGACAGGTAAAATCGTTGGCAATAGGTTCCCTAAGCTTCTTTGGTGGGCGGGCTGAGTACTGTGGATAACTGTCATTGGGCCACGTGCGCGCATGGAAGTCAGTCGAGCACTAGCTAACGACGCGTCACGGGCTGGCACGACACCATAGCTGAGCCGGGAGATCTGCAAGGAGGAGCCCGATCACGGGCCTCGTCCCAGGCATTTCCCCTGCTCCCGCGATAGCCTCCATAGTCGCCGTCGTTGTGTGGGCGGCAGAAAGGCGACGGTGTCGGAGTTTTGTCTGCCACCGGTGGAGGGCAGCGGAGGGGGCTTGATGTTGCTGATCAATCTGCGTGCGATAGGGAGAACGGAGGCGACATGAAGCGGCTTCTTCAACGATGATTTTTGTTCATGTTTTCTCTGCTAGTTGGGCATCTGCGCAGAGGCTGCTTGAAGAATTCATAGCCGCGTGGGCAAAGTAGCGAATGTTCTAGGTGAGGGCCCCGAAGTCAAAAGCCCCCACCTCCGCAGGAAGGGAGAGAACAAACGGATATCTTTGAGGAGGCCTTTGGGCCAGCCCCGATGCAGGTGGAAGAAGGACCCTCCCCCCCGGACATTGAGATGAAGGAAGTAGAAAAAGACGGGGAAAAAAAGGATGACACCCAGATCTCGGGGGAGGACAAATTGGTGAAGGTGGCTCACTGGCTCTATCAAAATTTGCAGGCAAGATATCTGGGACATGGGGATGACTTCTATGACTGTACATACAGGGAGTTGGTCCCACTATTGGAAAATAGCGCAACACTTAAAAAAACCCTCGAACAGGGTCTATCAAAAAGTACCAATTGGACCAACATTTGTCACTGATTGCTGACAATATTACTGGCTCGCTTCCGCCCACAATCATCAGAGGAACCTAGGACAAAACAAGAGGAGGTTGGCGACCTGGTATCCACATAAGAAACTGCCCAACAGTAGTCAGGGGGAATACAACCACTGGTGGGTATGACAGGGAGTTCTGAAGGGGGCCAGTGGGGTCAGGGGTCTGAAGCGACCAGCGCTGAGGGTAGGGTCGAAGAGACAAATGTATCCAAGGAGAACAAACAACAAGGGGACCCTGTTCTACAATCTCCCCCTCCCCTCTTGGAAGTATCACCAGACCCCCCGGACCCCCCGGGGGGTGAACTGGTTAGCAACAGGCAAAAAATGTGCCACCTGTTAGAAAATGGTTTTGCCCCTCCCTCCCCCCCTCGGGGTAAGATCCTGGTAGTACCCGTCCGGGAAAAGGAAGGAAAATGGGAGGTAGGCCCGAATGAGTCCCCCCATGCTACGCACGGGGAAATCACTCTACAAGGATGGTCCTCGGTACTCCCCCTCTGGTCCCCATCAGGGGAAGGATTGTTCAAATCAGACCTGCAATCCTATGTGCAAAAAAAACTTCAGGCGGGAGCTATGGTCACAAGAGTCGCATCATACGGACAACAAAATATTGCAAAAAGAACTGTGTACATCCTCTGTGACCCTAACAAGGAGGCGAGACTGAAATGGGTAACCAGGAACTCGCTGCTTGATCTGCAACTTCTTAAAATCAGACCAAGCAATACCTGGTTAGGAGAGGAAGTCTGGGGTATCTTCATCAGACTCCTCAGAGAGGGGACCCCTTTCGGGGTTAGAGGAATGGAATGTTATCGACTGGGTACGTCTTAAGGGTCTTTAGGATCTTAATTAGTTAAAAGGAGAACGAAATAAATTACATTAGGGCATTGTATGGTAGGGATAAAAATTGGGCAAAATGGAAGAAGGAGGATGAATAGTTCTGCGGTCTCTGAATGTAAATGACCTTGCATCAGCCTCTCCATCAAAGAAACAAGCCATCTGGGACCGGATCAGGGGGGTGGAGGGTAGGGATTGGCCGGGTGCAATTTGTGTCATAGAAACCCATCTGATGGACTCCGCAGAACATCATCGAGTGCACAACGAGGTATGGCCCTACCAGGCCTTTTGAGCCCACGCTCCGCTGTCGAGTGCATCGGCTCCTGCATTTTTCACAAAGTGCGGGAACCCTCCCGGCCATGTCACGCAGGAGTTAAACAAAACAAAATCAAGAGACAACTTAGAGACGGCGCAAAATAATCCCATGAGCCGCCGAGACGGCCGTGTTAGCATCGTCCCTTCGCCGCTCTAGCCGGGTGCCCCCGCTATACATCCCGCGGTCCCCTACGGCAGGATAGGTTCCCACGGGGCATAAGTTTATCTTCCCTAAGGGGCTGTCACCACCCTAAGGGCGTATCCCTACCGAGCTACTGACCCACATGCGAAAGTTTTTAAATGCAATCGCAGAGGTAGGTCAGTCGAGGGTGTTTGCTCGTTCGTTGTAGTATAGATACGCTTGGTTAACGCCAAGCGAACCCGAACGCCGTTCGTTCCTAGGGCACTGATCTCCTAGGTACGGAGCAAACGTCAGTCGAGTAGGACGGTTTCAACCAAATACAGCCATATACAGGAGTATCTGGTCTGGGAAAATGGTCAGATACTTCTGGAGGATTGACCTTGGTCTCCCTAGGGGGTAACCAAGACACTGAGCTTCTAACTATTGATTTAGATCAAGGGCCAAGAGCGCTGACGAATTTTTGTCTGGTTGTGGGCAAAGCAGTTCCCCACATGCCTTCAGCTGGTTATAAAAGTCACCACTCCACCCAGAAGCCTCACACTTGTGGCAGTGCTGCTGGGACATTCACTTGGGTGAATGCTGGTCGGCTGATGCATGCCGCTGAAGAGGAGATGTTGGTGGTGGAAAGGAGGTCTGCAGAGAGTTGGAGGAGGAGAAGGGAGGCAGCCATAGCTGAGGGGTGGGAGTTTTTTTCCCTACCCTTGTGCGTGTAATGTGTGTGCGGGCAGGTGCTGCGGCCGTAAGGCCGGCGGCAGCGACACTTTCGGTGGGGAAGTGCTGCCAATTTTTTTTGGCAAGGCAGCAGCAACACTTCGATGGGGAGGTGTTGCCGGACTGACGGCGTGGCGGCATCAAGGCGTTCCAAAGGGGAAGTGTTGTCTGTCCGACGGCATGGCAACGACGATGTATTCATCGGGGCAGTTGTGCTGCCGAAATTACGGTGCAACCCCAACACTAAATTTTGGTAGGAGGTGCTGCTCGGCGGCGACAATGTTATTTTTATTGGGATTATCTTGTTCGGTTAGCGGCACGTCGGTGAAACTATTGTGAGGGAAAATGTTGTAGATCTCGTGCATCACAGTGGAGGCGGTTTTTTTGTGTGTGATCTGGCGGTGGTGCTGCGGGGCAGCCATGATACCGGTTGGTGGCATGACGAGTGGTGGTACGCCCGTTGTATGTTTTGTGGCACTGGTGCATATTTGGGACTGTGTAGTGGTGCGTGGGCTGACGACATGAAGAGAGCGTGGAGTGAATGCACACAACACTGAACGCTGAGGCTATCGACACCTCCTGTTTTTAGTCAGGGTCACCTTTATTTTTTTTGCGGCACGCGGTGTAAGCAGTTTTGAGTTCAGGACCATCTGGTATTGTGGATGATGGTATGGGACTGCATTGGGACCATCTGGAACCAGTTTGGGACCAGGTGACACTGATTTTGTGATCGCGATCAACATGTTGGTGTGGCTATTGCGAGCAGGACATGGTGATTTAAGGCTGCATGGACTTGCGATTGGTTGGGAAGTATCCTTGGAGGGGGTGGTAAAGTTGGTATGGCGCTAAGATAGTTTGGGACATTGGGATCACGAGAAAAGTCATTTATGAGGACACCCTCCTGGAGGACTATCTCACTTGAGTTTTTTTTTGTGGCCCAACCTCTGCTCATTCGGGTACTTGGAGAAGGAGGCAGACCATGGTATAGGGGGACGACCACAACTTGTGAAGTTCTGGGTCACAAATTGTCAGCTTCAACGACGATTAACTTTTATTTGATTGACATATTACTCGGCTTTCTTGAGTGAGCCGGATTAAACTTCACTCAAGGTCAGGCAATTGATTGACTCAGATTTCTCTTCACACTTGTGTGAACCCACACGTTGCTTGACTCTGTTCATTGAATGTTCGTTGAAAAGGTAGAGGAAAGTTGTGTGAGTCATGCATGTGAATGGAGAAGTATGATTTGTGTGTGGGGTTGTGTTGGTTTCTCTTTGAACTTGTTTGCTTCGGCTTGGTGCGCAGGTAGGTAGAAGAATGCTTGCAAAGGAGGTTGATTGTGTCTACAAGGGATGATGAAAAATATTGTTTTTACTTCTACCTTTTATCTTCCTACTTATTGAAAGGACATGTTGTTCTGAAAAAGATTAGTTCAATGCATGTCGTAAAATGAATATGGATGAAATAAAGCATATAAGGTCAACAATGGCTTAGTTTTTTTCAGAGGATTGCTCGTTCTATCCCGAATGGTATCCTCTTCCTTTACCTGTCCAAATGGTTTTCGTTTTTTATCTCCTCTGTATCTCTTTTCGTCAAAGTTACCCTGAACTTAGGAGGAATAAGAATAATTGAAAGCTACTTGCAAGTGGACACATTCTCTATCTTCAGGAAGCATCTAGGGCGGGGGTTCGTTGCTTTAGGAGTCGGCCTTGTTATCGACCCAGAGTGGACCATTTTACGGGGGGGTACTTGCCGATTCGGTGGAGACGGCTCGACTTCTGAGATCCGAGTCTTGTGCTCGGACGAGGAGGAGGAGTACCCCAGACCACTTCCTAGAGGGAGAGGCATGCAACACTTCAAGCAATGCACCTGATCAAGAATCATCCGCAAAACAGTCTGTCATCCAAGAAGATTGAGAAAGTATGAGACAGGTGTGAGTGTGTATGATCTTAGGTTGGCGGTAGGCTGAAATGAACGACTTTGGCAGGCAATGGCAGCGCGTTTCATCAAGTTAAAATTGAGGCGGTCCGACTACCTTGTCGGTTGCATAAAGATTATTATCAATAGCCAACTCCTCCTTGGAAGTTGTATGATTGTTTTGTGGAGTTCGACCCGAGGTAGTCGGGGTTTTTATATTGTATTATTGAATGTTTCATATGATGATTCACTTTTTTTTAGTTATCATTTCAGATTGGATATACCGTCCTATCGACTACATTCGATTCCTTTCGATGTAACTGTGTATGGTTGTTACAACTTTCTTTTGATTATGTGTCTAAGGAACTAGGATTAAAGTTGGGTTTCACGCTTGGTGTCCTAGTCGACCGACGTTTGCTTCGTACCTAGGAGATCAGCGCCCTAGGAACGGACGACGTTCGGGTTCGTTTGGCCTTAACCAAGCGTGTTTATACTACAGCGAACGAGCAAACGACCTCGACTGACATACCTCTGCGATTGCATTTAAAAGCTTGCGCATGTGGGTCAGTAGCTCGGTAGGGATACGCCCCTTACGGTGGTGACAGCCCCTTAGGGAAGATAAACTTATGCCCCGCGGGAACCTATCCTGCCGTAGGGGACCGTCGGATGTATAGCGAGGGCACCCAGCTAGAGCGGCGAAGGGACGATGCTAACACGGCCGTCTCGGCGGCTCATGGGATTATTTTGCGCCGTCTCCAAGTTATCTCTTGATTTTGTTTTGTTTAACTTCTGCGTGATATGGTTGGGAGGGCTCCCGCACTTTGCGAAAAAGGTGGGAGCCGATGCGCTCGACACCGCGATCGGGAAGTGCTGGGGTGGCCATTTGGCTACCCCCGGCCTCATGTATTGACCCGCTCAATTGGGCCGTAGATCAGGAGGAGGGAAGATGGGTGTATGTTCTGGCGATGTTAGAACTAGAGGTGGTGGCTATCTTCTGTATTTATGCCTCGAATGAGGCAGGAACAAGAGTCGTTCTTTTTTAGTCCATTAGGGAGCGTGTTCCGCAGGGCATCCCAATCATACTGGCTGAAGCTTTTAACGCGGACCCGGATCGGTGGCTGGACAGATGGACAATTATGTCCCCTTGCCTAGTCTATATCGAAATGGATGAACACACCATATCATACCTCTGTATGTCATTAAGAGTATATAACACATACCCAAATCTCACCCAACAAAACATACATTTTCCTGCTTCAGGAAAAATGAGCCACAAAGGATCTCCAGATCACGCATCGACTTGATTCTCGCTTCAGAAGATTTAGAAGGGGCTTTGCAAATTGCTGAAATCTTCCCACATAGCCCGTGTCCCTGGCTAGATCACGCGATGTGTGACACTATCTTTTCGTTTCACAAACGGTCGGACCAAGGGTTTGACTATTATAAACTAAATACATCGTTATTGTCACTACCAATGTTTCAATTACATATCAAAGAAACTTGGGCACACTGGCAAATATATCGGCAAACATGTTGCGATAACGTTGTATGGTTCAACAATGGACTGCTTTTTTTTGTCAGGAAATGTGGTGAATTCTCAAGAGCCCTAGCAGTCGAGCGGCATTTTGACGAAATGGCACTACAATATCAACTAAACCAATTAAAACAACAGGAAGAAAATGTGAATCATGAGTCAGAGGAACTTTTCAGTGCGATTCAGTCAATGGAGACTCGACTAGCAGCCTGCATGGAACACTGGTGGCAAGGTGCACGCATTAGGGGAAAAATATGAAAACATCAAATAGAAGGATCAATGGACTCCCGTTTTTTTGTCATGGCAAGGGTAAGAACATTGAGAACCATTATTGAGGCATTGGACGACCCAACTCAGGAGCCGGCCCAGCTGGCCACTACCACCCCGCAGTGCGTTCACATTGTCCGAGGTTTCTTTCAAGAACTCTTCAAATCAGAATGTAAAAGTCATCCAAAAGAGCAAAGAGAAAAAGAAATTGACGATTTTTTCGCGCCCTTACAAAGTAGTCTGTCGGAGGAGCAGAAGGAAAAGTTAGAGATACCCTTGGAAAAATCTGAAATATGGACAACCCTCACGCAAATAGAGGAAGAAAAGACCCCGGACATTGATGGGTTACCGAAAGAATTTTGAGAATCTATGTGGAACCCCCTATCATCAGACCTGAAGAACTATTATAGAATCGTCTGGGAGTCAGAACAAATAGGGGAAGTGGTGGGGCAAGGGGTGTTATATACAAGAAGGGCGATAAAATAAATATTCGAAACTATCGGCCTATTACCCTACTGACAGTGGTATACAAAATGGAGGTGAAAGCCTTGGCAAACCTCATGATTCCGATAATGGAGGATATCATCCACCCAACGCAAACATGTTTTATAAAAGGCAGAAAAAATCAGGATAATATCCTCCTAATAAACGATGTGATAAAATTGTCACGTCAATCTAAGCATAATGCGGCTATAATCTTTATTGACTTTGAAAAATCCTATGATCACGTCGATTGATTCTTCCTTGATAAGTGTCTGAAGAAGTTCAACTTTGGTCCTTGCTTAAGGAGGTGGGTGAAGATTCGACATCATAGTGTCACAACGAGGGTGCAGGTAAATGGGAGGTTGGCTCCTCGCATTTGCTTGGAACGCTTGATACGCCAAGGGGATCCGATTGCCCCTTTTTTATTGTTATAATCATGGAGGCTCTGACAACAAATTTGAGAGCACATAAGAAAATTCAAAAAATACGGGTAACCTCTATCCAGGAAGAGGCAATCCCAATTTGCTCCCTGTTTGCAAATAACCTCACCATTATGGTAGACGCCTCGCCCGAAAATATGAGAGAAATCAATGTATTGATGGACCGTTTTTTCTTTTTGTCTTATATGAGAGTAAACTGGGGGAGCAAAACTGAAGGGTGGTGGATCCACTACCAAGGGTGTAGGCCACCGGAATCCCCACAGATAAGATGGATACCAACCAATTCACCTATCAAAATCTTGGGGATACAGATGTCCGCGGATGGTCGTCCAACGACTAATGATTAGTGGTTGACACAAACCAGTTCTGGAAAAATTGTTATGATGGAGGATCACCGCACATCATTATTGGGAAACCAATTCTGTGTGAAACCAGACAGTCAGAACAAGCGAGCAATTTTGAGAGAAACATGCTTACTATGGGACGGAGAGCAATCTTTTGGGCAATTTGGTGAAAAGGTGCACTAGGGAGATGGAAGGAGTTCACCTTGAAGGACCTGCCGTTATAGAAACAATCAAGCACCAGATTCAGGTTGACCTCATGTTTCAATGGGATAAAGTTAAGGAAAAAATGACATTTATACACTCAAAAATAGAAATCAAACTGTTAATTCAATCCTTCTGTAACGATTGGCGGGGTGGGGAACACGGGGGCTTGATAGCAAATGTGCAAAGGGGGGAAGGGAGGGGAGGGAGAGGATCAGGAAAGCTTTGAAAGGGACTACCACCTCCATTTTCATGATTGGACGAGAATTGACACTTGCACCCCATTGTGGCCTTTCTCAGATTTCCCTGATCCCTTCCCACCATCAGCAAGCTCAATGGTCGAGACTACTTGGTATGCAGGTGCTTAATATTGTTACCTTTTCTGATTTCTTTTGCTCGTTTCAGTCCTCTGGTTTCCAGTGTAATCAATGATAGGGGAACGAAGAATTAGTGTGTAACAGCAAGTATTTGGCGCCTGTTTTATGATGAAGAGATTCTCCGCCCCCTCCTAAAATCCTGCTCAGTTAATCCCCTAGATCCTAGGGCAATCAATGCAGGCAGGACCCCCCCACAACCTATTTCCTGATATGCTTCATTCTGTCTATATATGGGACGCTGGACCCGTTTTCCGGCAGGTGATGCTCCCCACCAATAGATGGAGCCGCCCCCCCAGGTGCTAGTGGTGTTTGCTCTTACCAGCAACACTAACACTGATGGGGGCGTTTTTTAGAAAGAAAAAAAAAAGGCTTATCTCCCTCAACCTATGGGTTGTTTGTCTGTCTTCGTCGGGCAAGCGGGCCGGCAAGCAAGCGGTCGGGCAGGCGGCCGGTTGGTCGGTCAATCGGTCCAGTGGTCGATTGGTCAGTCCGTGCATCCATCAGTCCATTGGTTGGTTGTTCCATTGGTCCATCAAACAGTTCACTGGTCACTCAGTTCGGCGGTCTGTCCATCGGTCCATCAGTCCATCCATCAGTCCCTCAGTCAGTCCATTGATTCATTGGTCCCTCAGTCGGTCTGTCGTTCCGTCGGTCCATCCGTTGCTCTGTCCTTTAGTCTGTCCGTCAGTGTGTCCATTGGTCCATCTGTCGTTTTATTGGTCCACCCATTGGCCCATCAGTTCGTCGGGCGATCTGCAGATCTGTCGGGCGATCCATCCATTGGTCGGTTCATCGGTCGGTCGGTCAGTCGGTCTATCACTCGGTTGGGCCATCGGTCGGTCAATCCGTCAGTCTGTCCATCCCTCGGTCATTTTGTCCGTCAGTCTGTCGGTCAGTTCGTCCGTCGCTCATTCGGTCAGTGGCTTGATTGATCGGTCACGCGCCTGTTTGTCTGTCGATTAGCCAGTGTGTTTGTCGGTGGGTGGGTAGGTGGGTGGGTGGGTCGCTTGGTCAGTCTTGAAGATTGTAGACCGGTCCTACCCATTCGTGGTGACCACAGACGCTAGCCAGCACGGGATAGACCTGCATCACAATAGAGCACCAGTAGAGTTCACGTCCACGAGACTCCCATCAGAAAAAGTATCTGACTCCACCTACGAGCGAGGGTTGTATGCCCATTATGAAGCCCTACAGACATGATGACATCATTTACTGCAAAGACACTTTGAAACTCGTTCAGATCACGAGATCCTACTCTTGCGAAAGGCATAAGCCCGAATGTCCACCAAGTTGTAGAGATGGGTTAGATTCGTAGACCAATTTGACTTTGAGATAAATGTAGTCGTTGATGCGTTGTTCACAAGAACAAATTTCTTTAGGATAATGACTACTTACCTAGACACGGGAAAGGACTTGCAAAAGAAGACTAGAGATGCCCATGGACTCAGTCCTATTTATAGATAGGTTATAGCTGAAGCAAAGGAGAGACCAAATGAGTAACCAGAGTCAGAGATAGCTGACAGATTGTTCTTTCTCACAGCCAGTGGCGAATATAGACTGTGCATTCCATGTAATGAAGACATTGAGTATATCATCATGGGAGAAGCCTATGATTCAGAGGGACACTTAGGCTGGAGAATGGCTAGTAGTTTACCACGCTCGTACGCAAGGCCTGGAATGAAGTCAGCCTGTACCACTATGTATAGGAGTGTAGAGCATGTCATAAGACCCCAACGTATTCCCTCAGGACCTGGAGGATTGATATCTATAGACTTTACAAACACCAAAGTCAAAAGCAGAAACGGGAATACGCAAGCCATGGTCATAGTAGACCAGTTCGACGAGTGTGCAGAATATGTTCCTTTGTCAACAGAAACAAAAACATATTTGGTAATTCGTAAGTTCTTTCCGCACTGGCTCCAGGACAGCTACCACTCTTCGACCATAGTGATAGACATGTTAGATTTATAGGGGAACGTCGGCCGGAACTCGTAATAGTGTATAGATCACAGTTGACCATGTTGTCAGGTCAACACTCCGAAACTAATGGTCAAATGGCACAGATGAATAAGTTGTTGCAGCAGACTCTTGGTATGCATATTAGACCAGATCAGGTAGATTAGGACAAGTCATTGCATACAATGATGCAGTGCACCTGTCAGTTAAAAGGACGCCTAATGAATTGCACAAGGGATGGAAGCCACGAAGACCTATAGATGGTCTAAATCTGGATTATGGTTGGTGGGTGAGCAATTACAGCACACACACATATATGAGTGGCATGTTTTTTACACAAGATGTTCAAGATCAACTCACTAGGAGCCGAACCTATCACCTACCACCAAAAAGGTGGATCACTTACCCAATAGGTGAAGTGAGCTGGGATGAAAGTGAAGCCCCGTGAGGGGCATTTCACCCCACCCCAACCGAGAGGCGGTTAACGGAGGCCTCACTTGTGCAACCATGACCTGGTGTACCCAGACTCTACTAGGCCCGAATGCACACGAGGGACAACTCACGGCACCAGCAAGACTTCAACCACCCACTACCGCAAGGGCATCCGACCTGTTTTAAGTGCTTGTTTTTTATACAAGAAGTCCAAGATAAACTCACTAGGAATCGAACCTATGACCTACCACCAAAGAGGTGGATCACTTAACCAGGATGAAAGTGAATCCCTGTGAGTGGCATGTCACCCTACCCCAGCATGGATCAACCATGACCCGGTGGACCCAGACTCTACTCGGCCCGAATGCACATGAGGGACAACTCACAGCACCGTTCTCTGACTTGGAGTGGCAGCCGTAACCCAAAAATACCCATCGTGTGCATGTTGTTCTCTGATTTGGAGATTCCACTTTCCCTCACCCTTAGAAGGGGTTTTGCAAAGACTTCTCGCACCTGTAAATGCACCTATCCGGCCTTACACAACAAAGGCATCCTTAGCTAGAGAACCAAAGTTCAGTTGTTCCCTTCTCTACAAGAATGAGCCCCAATCTGTTTGAATCTCAGGTAGGTTTACGTCCCTCTTCCTAATCTGATTGAGGACATGCTATTGCCTGTGTTTTTTTTTGTTTTTTTTTTCTTAAACAAACCAGGCCCAGTGCCCAAGGCTGATATTACCGAATTGAATAAGAAGGTTGAGGCCGGGGTCCTCACAGTCTACCCGAAGAAACCGAACCGAACAAGCTGAAAACCGGGCTCAGCGTCCCTCATATGATGACGACGATGATGATGATGAAGATGATGATGATGATGATAATGAACTTCTAATGATTGTATGAGAAATGTGGGATAATGATACTAAAGATGCTATATCAGCAAATCTAGCCTTCTAATCCTGGAACAACCCCTAGCCCTCCCTGAGCCAGAACATTACATCTCAGAGACAATGTTTTTTTTTTTTTTTTTTTTTTTTTTTTAAGGAAAGGTCGCTCTATCTATTGGTGGGGAGCTGCACCTGCTGGAAAATGGGCCCAGCATCCCTTTCAAAGTTCCCATAAGTTCTATTAAGAATCATAAATTGAGGGTAGAACCTGCCTTTTCAGTCGTTCTAGGCCGCCAGATAAATGGAGTCAACCTAGCAATTCTACCCACTTAATCAAGATAATGAAGATAAACTTTAATATTGGAATTTCGAGCAAAATTTTATCACACCTTCCCCTATATCCAGAGTAACAAAAAAGAATAGATCATTAAAAACTCAACCCCCAGAACTAGTTAAAGTGAGCCCTGATTCATGATATATCTAACCCCAACCATCTGAGATTCACCATCACGTTGTCCGGAAGAGGAAAGAGGTCACAGAACGAATCAGGCAATCTAAAAAAGGCTCTTGGTTGAAGATCGAACCAGTTATGGAAGAAGATTTCATAGTCTCTCTTGAAACCTCCATCTCCTTCCCCCCCTGGCCACTTCACTTCTTCCAGCTTCCCTTCGAATCGTTCCCCCAGCCAAGTTGTTTGAAATTTCTGGAGTACCTTCTTAATATCTTGTTTTTGAGTCATAGTTTGAATTGCAATTTTAGTCTTAGACCATTGGGCTCTAATTTCTGCCTGCGCAAATTGGATGATTATTTCATTGATTTCTTGACCATCTATTTTGACTTCCTCCCAGGAAAGAACACATCTCCTATACTATATTGCCCATAGAATCGCCTTTCTTCCAAAATTGAAAAGATTACTTTAAAAATCTTACAGATCTATCAAGATTGAGTTCCAATGACCCAGAAACAATGCTCTCCAATCCCAGGGCCATTCAAAACCTGTAAGTTCGATCCATATGTAAT
This sequence comes from Chara braunii, assembly GCA_003427395.1. Taxonomy (NCBI): domain Eukaryota; kingdom Viridiplantae; phylum Streptophyta; class Charophyceae; order Charales; family Characeae; genus Chara; species Chara braunii. The sequence continues at coordinate 724,593 of BFEA01000146.1, read as the reverse complement.
CCCATCTTCTCCATAGTAGCACAACTTTAGGGTATTGCAGAAAGATATGTTCAATGAGCCAAGGTAAGGCCAAACCCTTTTGCCCAAATCCTTTAGGGTATTGCCCTAATCTTCCTCTCAAGAAAGACCGAGGCACAAGCTGAACACCAAGGTAAGGCCAAACCCTTTTGCCCAAGAGGCGAATGATCAATGAGCCAATCATAAGTTGGCAAACACTTGTGTACAATTTGTCGTTGTAATGAAGCAAACTTTGTTGGTCTTTCCTTAAGGTTCTTGAACCATTTAATTGGGGAAAGTAGATCTGAATGAATATTTAGTTGTCTATACCATTTGTCCATTACTATAGCAGCAACATCAATTATTGGACGAAGTAGGCGGTACGAGGCTTTGACTGTCAAAGAAAACAGACGTAGAGGTTTGCATCTTTTATTAGTTTTCCAGGACCATTCTATTAGGTCTATTGGAAGTTCAGGAATTGGTAATTGAGGGAAGTAAGCCCTCCATCTATTACTACTTGAGCAATGAATTACCCTGATCCTGTATATCGTTGAATTGGGGAAAAAAAACACTGTATTTTTATTTGTCTGAGGGATTGAGTGGTCCTTGCTAATTCTGCACACATTAAGCAAGACATCATTGTGAACCATGTCCAAGATTTGCCCAACAACAGTAGACCCATCTGGTTGAATACCACCCACCCAATCTGCCTTCCTGAACATCGAACCCTTTTTAAGTTCCAGCTCCCATGCCAAGGGAATGGAGGCTAACATCTTGTCCAAATTTTCTCTCAGATTTCTAGCATATTTGATCTCTCTCTTCAGTTGATCCCCTGTTTTCCATTTCTTATTAATAAAGTCCCAGAGATTCTTGATCCTCATGATGTCTGCTTTTACCCATGTTGTCCAAGAAGGCTGAGAGCTGATATAGACACTTCCATTGAAATCTGAAATCCATTTGTTACCAAAAATAGGTTGCCTGATAATTTTCTCATATCTTGATGGTAAGTGTCTATTGGGAAGCGGAAGTTTATGCCATGTTTTAATTATTTATATCTAAAAATTATCTAGAATTAGATCCTTAGCTACTATTCCTCGGTCCCCTACTTGTTTGGAATTCGTATTAGCTTTAGGTAAGGTCCAGTACCTGTCCTCTACCCAAGACAGAGGATGGACCTCTCGCACAGAGGGAGGGGCTAATCTTCTAATTTGTTCTAGCGCAAGTGGCAGCCTGGGAAGATCCATTCCTAAGATTAAGCGTTTTATCCATTGAATGCTCAGTGCTTGTGTTTAAAGAGCAGGGTCCAGAATTCCAAGTCCTCTCTTGGTTTTGGGTTGAATAAGAGTCTCCCATGCAACTCTAGGGATCACATTTACCGCCTCATGCTCTCCTCTCCATAGAAAGGCATATAACTTTTGTTTGAGATTTCTAATTGGATTTTTATTCAAAGACCAAAGAGTTGTCTTGTACCAAATAGATGTCAGTATGACATTATTGATGATTAGTGCTCTCCCAAACAATGAAGTATGTTGATTTTTCCATTTCGTCGTTTTCTCTAATGTTGGGGAAGATATCCAGACATCATTAGTGTTAGGTTTACCTTGTGCCATCATTATAACACCGAACACTCTGATAGGTGCTTGTAGTGGAAGCCATTTGATTCTTGTTTCCTCTGGAGGTCTATCCCTTTGTGAATGAATCCACCAACCTTGTGTCTTATTGCCCCAATTAACCACCATATCCGACAGGGCTGAAAATCTATTCATAAAAGCTCTGATTTCTTCCATATTGTGAGTAGAAGCTTTCAGGCTTCCAGCATTAACGTTAGATCGTCTACAAGCATATAATATACCGGGATTGCCTCTTCTGGGATTCCTGTAATTTGTAATTTCTTAAGATGAGAACTAGACCTAAAATTTGCTCCCGGAGCTTCCATTACAAAAGGGTTTCAGAAATCGTATGTTCTTCCATCTGTTCTTCCATTTCAAAAGATATAACCAGCATTAACGTTAACATCTATTCTTCCAGAAATCGTCTGTTCTTCCAGAAATCGTCTGTTCTTCCATTTCAAAAAATGACTTCCTGGTCCCAGGGTTTTATATTTTCATATCAATTTCTTGGGTTCTTGTCTTCTTCCATCTGAAGTAAAGCTGTCCATATATCATTTTTTGAAATTGGTTCTTTCATTTTGTCCCTCTGCTCCTGCGTTAACATCTATTCCATAGGGGTCAGAAAGTCTTTCAGCGTTCCATCATCCTGAGAATCCTTAATCCTAGATGTGAAAAGATCTTTAAAAAAATCATACGCTACCTTCAAACTTCCTATTGATGTGGTTATATCTCCTTGATAAGGAATGTAGGGATTAGATAATGCCTCAATATTAGATCTCCTTGCTCTTGCTTTGGCAAGAGCAAAAAAGGATGCATCCATTTGACCTTCTGTTACATGATTCTTTAGTTTTCCTCTTATTAGTTGTCCTTGCCAACGTTGTCGTGCAAAGGTTAGCAGTTGATCTTTCAAGGCTTGTACATCCAAAGTATGTGATGAAAGTGAAGGATGTTGTTGTTCGTATTGTAAAATTTATTCCTGAATTTCTATTTCTTGATAGTATCTTTCCCTGACTATTATTTTGGAACATTCATTACATTTTTTAGCTAAGAATATAAGTTCGTTATTAAACCATGATGTGTACGAATCTTGTTCATTTCTAGTAGTGTGTCAAAAGTTTCAAACCTCTTGAATATAAGTTTGAAAATTTTTCCTATCCAATAAGAAAGAATTTAATTTATAAAAACCTCTTCCTTCATCTGGCTTTTTACGAAATGACAGGACGACTGCACACATTTTATTATCTGCTCTTGGTCAGGGACTTTGTGGAAAAATATTGGCCCTCAGCATTGCTTCATCCAAATCCTCCGCCACCATGATTAGATCGATTCTTGATCTCGATTGATGAGGAGAGCTACTATTCCTGATGCACGTATGCATACGTTCTTGTGGAAAAATTCTTCTGAATGAATCAAATAGTTTTTTCTCATCACAGAATTGTTGAATAATTATTTCATCCTCTTCTATATATAATGGGCATGGCTGAGGAATCTTTCATCGATCTAGCCATCTATCGGGAGCTGCATTGAAGTCCCCAACAATCACCATTGGAATACCTTTCGGCATATGCCTACGAATTTCCTGAAATTTTTTCCTACGTTCCCCTATATCATTAGGGGCATAAATATTCATGACACCTATCAATTCAATTGTCCATATCCACCTCCCTTGTTCCTTATCTACCTCCCAATGTATTACTTCTATTCTAGAGTCAAGGGTAACCCAAAGAGCAACTCCTGCTGATCCACTGTGACTAGCGTATGCAGTAAACTTCTGATAGGGCCAAACTAATTTGTGGGCCCTTAGGTGGACCGGGGAATCCATCAGATGTGTTTCCTGTATACATATGAGGTCTGGCCAAGTACGTCCCCCTCCCTCTTTTAGTTGTTCTATTATAGCTCTCCTCTTTTCCACATCAGCTTTGGCCAGACCATTAACGTTGAGGGATCTCAAGTCTAGGTCCGCTTCCTTTGTCGCTCTTTGCCAGTTAACATGTTTTCCATAATATGCTTTTAGCGCATCCATTACTGACAGAGCCTTAGATCACCCACTATGTAAGTGAACCTACAGTCGAGTCAAATTTCCTCCTTCTCGTGGAGAGGAAGCAGAGTTGAGCAAACCTCTACGCAGAATAGAACACAAGAAAAATGACACTTCTGATACTGACCATATTGGATTTGCTTTTACCTTGAGTTGTTGGAGCTCTAACAAGGCAGTGTGGGAAAACCTGCGGAGACTAGCTTCCTTGTTATCCTCAAATCTAACAAAAGTGTCTCTGTTACATCTTCGACGCCACACGATTCCTACCGGACCCGACTTAGGGCTAGAGAGACACATCAGGGCGTAAAGGCCCGACTTTGGGGGTACTACAGGCCATAAAGGCCTCACCTTGGACCAGACCCGACGGGCAGGCCCAAACGACATTACCGTTTGGGCTTGGCGGCGCTCTTGAGGTTGCTGCCCGCCGGTTGGGGCTGATGGACGGTTCCATCTGGACAGTTCAGGGCACGGCCAGGCCTCGCAGCATTGAGGCCGGCCTCTGCCCCACCGGTATATAGAACCGGTCCAGCCTCAGTCCAGGATCGACCTACCGGCATTCTACCGGTACGGTATGGTACAGCGCGATACAGCGCTGGCGCTAAGATTAGCGCAGGAGCAGCCAGGAGCAGCGCAACGCAGGTTAGCGCAGCAGCAGCGAGCGGAGCAGCAGCAGCGGCGACTGGGTTACCGGCGGCCATAGCCGCCTGAGGTATGGGGAGTTGGAGGCTTCTCTCCTCCCTCCCATCGCCAGTCCCCTCTCTCTCTCTCTCCTCCTCGGCTCCTTCTTCTTCTTCTTCTCCTTCTTCTTCTTCTTCTTTTTCTTCTTCTTCTTCTTCTTCTTCTTCTTCTTCTTCTTCTTCTTCTTCAGATTGGAGACTTATACTAGTTGGACAGAGATCAGTATTGGACTTCGGTGGTATGAGACTGTGGTACTTACCGGATTGGAGACTTGGAGATTGTTGGGGTTGATASTCGGCTGCATCACARTTCGGACACCGGTTACATTTGGACTCTGTACCTCCGCAATTGGTGACCTATTGTCCTCGACATTTTGATCTTGTTGGATGACATTTTGGACTACCATATTGGTGACCTATCAGATTCTATCTCGGTGACCTTCGGTGTTGTCTACCTCCCCCACCTCCTTCGTCTCTCCTCCCACCTCTCATCTGTGTATGAGTGTACGAGGTCTGGGCATCGTCTATGCTTGGCCCAGACCCCACCATCTCACGATTGTAGGTGTGTGGAGTGATTCTTGAGTCAATCTGTGTGAGTCAGTCTATGTGAGTCAGTCCGTTTATCAGACTTCCGCTGCATATATGCTCATCCTACATTGGTTGATCTTTGGTTTTGCCCATACGCATTGAAGTATGTAACAGTTTTGGTATCGAAGCAGACCATATAACGGATCTGCTCACAAAGGTAAGTCTGGTTAGGAATTAGATTGCCTTCTCAATCTTCCAAATCAGCGCTGTACTACTATTAAGTTCAGAGTTGCAAATTTTTTTTTTCCTTTTCGGTATTCTATTTAGTTCGGCATTTCCGTTCAATTCGGTATTTGGACTTATAATTCGGATTTCTGTTTTCTTCCGGTATGCTGTCTATTTGAGTTCCGATTGAGTGATACTAATCCGATAATTGATTAAATTTCGGATTTCTGATTTTACACGAATTAGGGTTGAATCAGTATCATGTTGAAATTCGGCGTTTTTGATTTCCATTCAGCATTCCGTTTTTCGGCATTTTTGTTGTAAATCCTATATTTCCTTTTCTTTTGGATTTCCGTTGTCTTTCAGTATTGGAAATTACGGTTACGAAAATCTTTGGGTTTCAGATCAACTTGGGGAAATTCGAACGTTTTGGGACCGTAAATCCGGAAATTTCGCGGAAACGCGGAAAATTAGGGTTGGGACCGAAATTTTCGCAAATTTTTTTTTCGTTCCCCTTGTTTGAGAAATTCTGAAAACAGGTTTAGGCCTTTAAAAATCGGATTTTTACGGTGGAAATTCCCAAAAATTCACGTTTTTGAAAATTCGAGAGTTTTTTTTCTTTTGAAATTTCCGAAAAAAAAAATTAGCACACTAAGCCGTATCTGACCCTCAAACTGCAACTTCCGGGTAGTTCACTCATTAACGGTGAACTCCCGGACTCAAAGTGATCTCAAAGAGACCTAATCATAATACCTTTCAAATTCGTTTAGTATCATGATTGCAATTATTGCTATTGATTATCTTTATTGCAAATAATGATTATTGGTTATCTTTATTACAAACATTGTTTTATTGATCATCATTAGGAGTATTTCGTTATTTATCATTAATTAATTTTATTGATTAAATC
>BFEA01000146.1:687871-703289 GCA_003427395.1 Chara braunii | reverse complement strand
ATTTGCCCGTCACTTCGCTGGTTGGCATAAAACAGGTTTTTTCCGACATTATTTAAATTCGAATTTTCACTAATTAGTGATCCCTTGATTGGGGGCGGCTGTTGCGCACTCAATCACGTGCAACCACCGAAGTGCTCAATCACTTGTAAGGGCCACTTTGCCCGTCACTTTGATGGTTGGCATAAAACAGGTTTTTCCCGACATTATTTTAATTCGTTTTAGTTATATATTGGAAGTGTGATGGGCAGAACAAACCCCACTCCCCTGTTGCATCACTGAGGACCTCTGATGCGGACACGGCGGGTGACAGACGTCGCTGTCCTTGGCTTCAGCGACGAACAGGGCCCCCTCCTCGGGTTTCCTCACACCGGTTCTGTTTGGTCTGTTGGGGTGGCCACTTACCATAGGCAAAGCCAAATCCTCAAATCTCCTATAACCCATACACTGACCGGCCTCTTGTGCCATTCTAGAGTAGTCTGGTCCAGCAACGAGTATTGAGAAACCGGTGAAGTTCGTCTTTCCTCGGTTCTGTTCTTTGCCCCTCCACTTCCATCCTCTGCCCTCCTCCCTCCCCCGCCCCTCGCTTTCTATAGAACCCTACCCTTTTCCTTCCTCCCTCGTATTGTGTACTACTACTCAAGGCATACAAATGAGCATCATTAAGAGAACAGACAACATATGGACTGGCGATCCGGAGAAAAAGAATGTCGGTCCTTTGGGCCCTATGGCACAGACACTGGACTTGAAATGGATGGAGTGCACCTGGATGGAAAAGAAGTGACGGAATCTGTTCAGCAACACGTACAGAATGGTATTCAGGCCCACTGGGAGGCAGCGAAAGAAAAGTTGGCTTTTTTGCACACAAGGAAGGAGCTACTGACACCAATCCATCAATTCTGTAACAGTAGGCTGGGGGGAGACCTGGGGGGATGGATAGCGGAGGTGCAATGGCAGGGTGGGCAGGGTGGGCAGGGTGGGTAGGGTGGGTAGGGCGGGGAGGACCAGGATAGACCCATCAAAGACTACAATCTCATCTTTGATGAGTGGATGGTCATTGATGGGTCGGTCCAGCTATGCCCAACGTCGGATTTTTGTGACCCCTTTGCTCCACACCCCCTTTCCCTGGTGGATGCTCAATGGTATAGGATGTAGCTAGGGTTGGGATAAATGGAATAATTGGCAGCCTGTTGGGGCTGAAGAGGTCAATACACCCTAGGACAAATGGTCATTGTTCTCACCTTGATCTGTGTGTTTTCTGCATTAGCCGTAATAGCTGAAGTCGGGTAATGGCCCCGGTACTGTATGAAGGGACGCTGGGCACGGTTCCCAGCACGTGCTGCTCCCCACGAATAGATCAGAGACTTGCTTTGTTTTTTTGTTCTTTTTTAATTAAAAAAATAAGAATATAAAAAATGAGCAGGATTATACCTCCCCCTTTACTCTGCCTCCTTTCATAACACGCAAATGAGCCGTTAAGGCACACGGGGATGTGAGCAGCTGGCGCTCAACCACAATCACCGTCACAGTATGAAAGGAGATGCAAGAGCAAATTAAAGGGGTACCGTAAAGAACAGGATATGTAATGACCTACCAAACACGGAGTGAGACACACAGCCAATTTTTGAGTTTTGCTTATGGGATGTATGCCTTGTTGAGTTTCCCGCTTGTTGCTGAGTTTTCTAAGTGTGTGTGTGTGCGTGCTTGCTGGTCTGCATGCCTGTCTGAGTGTTTGTCGGCCTGAGTGTGTGTGTGACCCGCAAAGGAACTTGTTCGTTCAGAAGGCCCGAAGGGCCGGTACTTACCTGTGGCCGTGAAATTGAGGGTTGCAACGGGGAAAACACTCAAGTGGCGGGGAAAGAGGTCCGGGACACTTACAGCAACCGAAAACACTCAAGTAGCAGGTAGCAACGTTGTCGAGCGCATCGGTCCGGCACCGCACCAGGGCAGCGCGGGACCCTCCCGGCCTCGTCACACAGGAGTTGGTTTTGAATCCTTCGTCGCGAATGTACATGGAGCTTCCGCAAGCCGCTCCGGCCGAGTGCGCCAGCCATACCTCCCGCGAGCCCCTATGACAGGATAGGGCCTACGCGAGGCACGACTTACCTCCACCGTACGAGAACTGTCACCTCCCTTCGGTGGGCGTATCCCCGCCGAGCTACCAGTCCACAATACGAAAGCTAATCAGTTGGAATCGCATAGATGGACCAGGCGAGGGCTTTTCTAGTTCGCTGTAGCATAGTGGGTACGCGCGGTAATACGCCTCTATCGAACCCACACGCGAATCGACATCTTGGGGGACTGAGGTCCCAAGCGCGGCTCGTCGTCGGTCGACTAGGACGCATCCCACTCACCACGTGGACACCACTCTAAGAACATAAAAACAAAAACACACATACATACGCACGTACGTATACAAATACAGAACGACACAAAACAAACAACGCGACGACACTCCTAGTCCCTTAGTAGTCATACCATAACTTTCTGACGCGGAAATCAGATAGGCGTCGCGCGCGAGACTTAGTATAAAACCGCGCGGACGCGGGGCTAACTCATATCGATTCGCAATGCAAGCGTGCGCAAGCAGTCGCAATGATGGCGTACTATGTAGTGCCCATAATCAAGCGGTCCCTTGTGGATCCGAGTACCGCTTATGACACTCAAGTGCCAGACTCAAAGTGTCATGAGGGTCTAATCTCTCACGATATTGCACGGCTGAAGGAATAGTCGTGCAGCCGTCACGAGACCTCCAGCCTTTGGTCTGAGCGTCTCGGTAGGCAAGACAGATAGGCTCTGCACGGGGGCAGATTCCTTCCCTGCAGAGTCGAGGGCTTGGGATGTCCTGGACAAGGACCTTGAATCCCGGCCTAGGACCAACGTCCGACTATAAAAATCTCTAAAAAACAATGGATTAACGAGGGTTTTCCTTTTCTCTCAAGCCATAATCTGGTCAACCCTTGCGCACGATCACAGTAAGCCGCGCACATACCCAAGGCACATATAAATATATACAAAGGTTTCTTTATATAGGACGATCACTTCTCACAGTCACAGTGGGACTCCTCTCAGGCATATATGTATGTAATCGCAGACAGTCTCATCCAAAATCCGGACCACACTCATACCTGCAATCACATCAAAGATCCAACAAAAGTCCACGCACTACACGGGGTCAACTTCAACCATTCTCTATACGCATACCCCTCGCTTTAGTCATACAAGCCTCACTCATGTGCAACTCCCCAAAATAAATACTCAGTACTTTTGTTAAATGGTCATTCAATAAAGTCCGGGTGAAAACACAATGAAACGGTTCAAACCACAGGGCTAAAGCATTTAGGTTGAGTTGCAAGAGTGAGTTGGAGTTGAATCGCAAACCGACGAACCGGCAACTGACCTGTTATCAGTGATAACAGAAGATGATCCTCGTAGGATCAAGCTGAAACTAGCCAACTCCTGAATCAATCGATCAAGAAGACCTGTAACACAAGACAGGCCCAAGCTAAAATCATAAGTGTATGGAGAATAACTCCATAACACATTCTCACTCAAATCATCCTAGCTAACCAGCCCGAATCTACCTTTAAGCAGTACCCAAAGCAAAGGCAGACCCTGACATAATCTCCCCTATACAGAGTGGATCGCCATAATCGCCACCTGTCAAAATATAATTTATCTCCTTTAAACTAAGAAAATTTCGGCAGCGCTTCCCGTAGGAAAAGTGTTTTTTCAAAATTTATATCAGCCCGAATATGAAAACAGAAATAACCTTTAACTTTTTTAAGTCTAGTTTTTTCTAACTCCCTGAATTAGCAAAAATTTGGGCAGCACTCCCTTTAGAAAGGAAACTTCCCAAATTTTTACTAAGCCATATATGAACTTTAGACAAATTGAACTTTGAAAGGCCAAAATCTGACTAACTCCTTGGATTTGCCGAAATTTCGACAGCGCTTCCTGTAGAGAAAGTAGCTTACCAAAATTTATACAAAGCCAAATATAATAAAAGGATCCCAGAAAATGCGAGATTTGATCTAAGTAAAAAAACTTAGCTCAGGAAATGCAGGAATTGAAGCTAACTCCTATCCCTCTAGCACGTGGCGAGCCTCTAAAGCAATTACCTGTCAAACTGAAACTCAGACCAAGTAGTAGCCTCACTTAGTCACATGCAGGCCAAACCACAAAGGTAAGTACTCTCACCACATCCAAGTCAACCTTGCAAACAATAGTTCATAGTCTTTCAATGCTTTATCCCTTTATACCGCGCTTACATAGGGCGTAAAGTCAGTTCATCCAATCTTATGGAACATGCCTGACCCAGCCATTGAGTATACACGAACAGGTTGCACAACTACTTCTCTCTTCCTTGGGCATATGGCTAGACCATTCTAGCCGCCCTGAACTGTTTAAGAAGCCAAGTTGTACATATCTCTCTGAACTTTAATCTTCAAGGTGGGCGTAGGACTGAGTCATTCATCTTAGAAACAATGCTCAGCCGACCCAAGTTACTTTCAATTATATTCTTAATTTTACTCTCTTCAATTTACGATAAGCTATAGTCAGACCATCCAATCTTATGGAACCCGTGTCTAACTAGCCTGTTTTTAGTAGGATAATAATAACGTATAACCAAATTATAACCTTGGGTTCCAGCATGTTCGAGGCTTTGAGCCAGACCCCCCGAACTTACAGAAGGATCTAACTCTCTGCCAGATTCATTTATCTCTGAACCATCATGTGTGTGGCATTGAGTCAAAACCCCTGAACTTACAGAAGGGGTTGCTCTTTGTCAAAGATTACTCCCTCAGAATAAAAACAGGAAGAGACTGAGCCGCCGGAACTTACAGAACAACTCGGCCCCCTCGTTCAGAAACAAGGAAACTTAAGAAAACCCAAGAAACAAGGCAACTCAGGGTACCTAAACTTATAGAGCGCCCTGAGCTCCTGAAAATCAAAGACAATCAAACCCTCGCAAGTCAGAGAAGTCGGACCACCTAAACTTATAAAGCGGCCCAACCCTCTATTCAAACCACAGCACCGGGCCTCCCCAAACTTATGGGGACTTCCCAGCCACCAGAGCAATCAGACCCCCTAAACTTATAGAAGGGTCTGACGCCCCACTCAAGTCAAAATAAGCATAGCGCTGAGTCTCCCCAAACTTATGGGGACCTCACAACCTTAATGACCCGGTCAACACTCATGCAAAGTAGTCTCCCATCCTGCCCTTCCCAGATGCAATCTCTTTCAACGATCTGCTTTCAGGCAACCAACAAAACTGAAACTGAGGTTGCACTCACATTCCTTTACTTGGTCTGATTCATATCCTGAAAGTCAGACTGAAAATCAACGTAGGGATGCACGCAATACGCTCAGTCAGCGCATAGAGAGAAGTACAAACATGGCCTTTTATTGGGTTTATAGAGGGAAAGCAACGGTTACCTTTCAATTCCCTGCCTCCAGAACTCCTCCTGAGTTCCGGCAGAGCTCCCGCAATCGGTGGGGTAACCTCCACAAGGCCTTATTGCGGTCTTACGGGTTGCAATCCCGCCTGCCGCCTTCCTCTCAGAACCAACAGACTAGACTTAGAGTAAGAAGGGCAGAAGGAAAAACATTTAGTCTCTTAGATACAAGAGGGGTGCACTCAGACTCGCAGGAGAGGGCCTTGGTACCTTTCGCGCCTGAGGGCCACGCAATGGTGGCGGAATGACACAGCAGCCTGGTCAACGCCGAAGTCAACTTGCTGAACTAGATCGTCGAACTCAACCCCCTAACGATCTCCTAATTCATGGCACTAGCCCCCTATTCGTCCGGTCTGACCACCTTCCCGAGCCTCAGCACCTCTCCTCATCCCCACCGCGGCCGCCTAGCCGCCTGAAACAGTCAGCACTAACCGGTGGCAGTGTGCAACAGCATGCAGCGACCAACCGAGGACAGTAACTCACCCACACCCAACGGGAGTAGCAGCCCGTCAGTATACAGTCCACCAAACTAGTAATAGCTCATCACCTCATGCAGCAGTAGTCTGCCACAGCAGGCAGCAGCAGGTCGAGTGGCCTGCAGCAGCTAGCAGCAATACGCGGCCTAGGCAACGGCTACAACAGCAGTTCTCCACTGTACAGCAGCGACGGCCAACAACAATAACAACAGCTAATCAGCAGTCACAGTCCGCAGTAACAATCTGCGCAGTCAAAACAACAGCAACCATCTATGCGCCACCAATCAGGACCAGCAGCAGTACGCCGCATGATCCATTGGCACAGCAGCCGCATACAGCGACGACGGTCGACGGCTACAGCAGCAGTCAACAGCCGCCCTCCTTGGACCAAAAGCTGGTACATAGCCACCTGAAGCACCGGTAGCGCCGCAGGATAGCCACCTGAAGCACCGGTAGCGTCGCAGGACATTCAACAGGATACCACCCATACATCATTCGCGTGTAGCTGCAATGTGCTGCAGCAGCGCATGGTGCATGCCTCGTTATGCCTAATACCGCGCGTAGCACAAAGCCCGAATTCAGCAGAAAAAGTCGCGGCAGCCAGAAGCGCAGCACCCCTGCCACCCGACAGTCCCGGCCTCCCTCAAATTTGTCCGCCTGTTCTTAGCTGCAGCGTACAGTGATTCATCGTAGTTCTTCGCCCCGTGGGCCCCTGCACGAGCAAACCCAACCGTACTAGTCGCAGCATGCGCAGCACTGTACTCAACGAGGCATAGCAGTTTTCCCTCCCCAACAGTCGCAGTTACTTTTGTAGCGCCCGATGCTTCAAGCTTCACAAGCTCACTTCGCCCCTCCAACTACTTAGTCCCTCTGCCGCGATCACAATCCCAAGCTACTCCGGCAGGATAAACAATACCCCTGCCAACGGCCAGGCCTGCTCCTTCGTTTTGCCCCCTCGATAGAAATGGGCAGTGTCTTGGCCAGCCACCAAGCCTTGCAAGGCAGCCATCCTCCAAACAGGTAAGTTTGTACTTTTAGTTTCACTCATCCATTCCATAGAACGAGTAGCGCCCCAACTAACTGATAGACTGTCAAGCCCCAACTCACTCCCTCGCTCTTCGTAGGTAAGCGCCCTGGTTATACCCTTCGGGCAGGCGAGTCTGCCCTTTCTCAGTTGTGCTCCCCCTCCCTTCCTGCCTATCGACCGGCCTTGCGGGTGCGGATGTGCCTTCTACCCGAATGCGGGCAGATACATGCCCGATAACTTGGTGCAGTGCCTCGTCGTCCGACTTCTCCCGCATCGCCAGCTCCGGGTGAGCACCTTCTCTCTCTCCCTCTCTCACTCTCTCTGCTCCGTCGTTCTGAGCGCCTTTCAGCAGTCAAAATCTTAATTGCTTCCGCACTTACTTACGAGTTCGAACACACTGGGAATGAATCTTCCGCCAAAATGCGGAAAGATACATTGACTTTTTAACTCCTTGTCCCCCCTTCTTTCCTTACCGACCTCCACCATATCCCGGCGCACCGATGCCTTTATCTAACTCTAATTCTAATCAACTAAACCCAAAACTAACTACCCCATCGGAACCGCCCTGCCCAAAAACCTCGGTGTAATATGTTACCTCACTCGATTCCATCGAGGAGTGAGTGAGATTCGAATCTTTCACTCCCATTTTCGCCAGTCCCCCCGCCATATCTTCGCGCGGGGCTTTTCTTCACTAACTCCTATTCTACTTACCCCCTACTAGAATTAACACCACCGTTCAACTCGCCCGGGGCAACTTAAGTTGCCCTTTTCTCCGCCCATTTCCGACGAACAACGGGCGATACGTTCGCTTTCAGCTCCCTCCTGCCCCCGCCATGGCTCGTTTCCTTGCCCCTACCTCTCGCATGTATCCGGCGCGACTTCGCGTCCGGATCCATCCACCTCTGTTGCCTGTACCGGCACTCGCTCACTCGTTCCCCCGTCACTGCGCCCGCTGCCTCAGCGTTCCTGTCCCTTCTCTCGCTAACGTTGCGCTGCTTGTCTTCCTCGCTCCTCTCTTGCTGCATGCACCCGTCGCGCCATCCCGTCCACATTCACTCACCCCTCTTGCTGCGCCCGTAGCGCTCCGCCCCCCAACGCTGCGCCGTCCTTGCCTCGCACGTATCCTACCCCGGATCCTGCCCAGATCCGTCCTCCACTGCAACTCTGCCCGTTCGCCCGTCTCTACCGGCTGCCGGCTTCCCCTACCTCTGTTGTCGTCACCCCGGCCTCCCGATACCGTGCAGTCTGGCAGCGCCCGACCGCTTGAAAAGTTACCCGGGGCCTCGGCCGTCCTTAGCTATGTGGTCCACCCGTCCGCCTGGGCCACACTCCTCTTCTCTGTATCGCTCGTTTTTCCGCCTAGATGTCTCAACGATTCGGCCAGGGTAGTGCCCCGTGGCAATACCAAAAGCCGCCCGGCCTCCTTGACTCCGGCCTGCTGGTGGGTGAGGGGTGGGGCGGACACCATCCCCTCTCCCTTTCGCCTGCACCTTACCCCGTCGGCGTCCGGGTTCATCCCCGGGCCTCCTCACCGCCCCTGCTCCAGGCCCGTGCGAATCCCCCCCGTATTATCCCGAATTTTGACGTATGTCCCCGAGGACTTCGGTCGGGGCAATACCCCACGACCCCCTTTTCGAACAAGTCACCCGGTTGCTCCGGCTGTCCGCACAAGCCCGTGCTTCAACAGCTCACGGTTGCACCTACTGGACTGGGCCTTCGGGCTCAGACGCCGGGCCCCGAGGGAAAGCAAAGATAGGAATAAATTTAGACTAAGCCCAAAAAAAGGCGGGGGCATTACCCAAAAAAATAGGTCGCGACCCCCGCACCTCCATAGTAACAGCCCAATATCGTTACCTATAGGGCTAAGCCCAGGCCTGCAGCTGGTGCGCGCGGTACCCCACATGACGCAGTGCGCCTCAACACTCCGGTCTGAGAGAAAGATGTCCCGGGCCTCTCCTCCGCCTACAACCCAGCGCCCGGCTTCCCGGCGTCTGCGCCGGCTTTCCCAAACCACGCCACAGTTACCCCGCGCGCCATCCTACGCCGCCCCGCTCACCGCACAAAGCTGCACCGTCGCTGTCGATGTCGTCCTCCACGCACGCGCACTTATCTCGGTCAAACGTACCAACCGAAAGAAAGGTATCCCCTAAATCCTGGTTTAATCAAGAATAAACAAATAAAAATAAGAACAAAGATAAAGCGACCGGCGTCCTCGCCGGCGTTATAATCAACGACAAGGAAAGGAATCATGCGCACCTTAAACCTGCGCGCCCACGCACTCTCTACTTCTAGACGCTCTAGTCAACCTTTCACCAAAACACTGCCGCGACTCGCGCGGTCTTCTCAACAATTATGAGTCAAACTTATTTTTTTTGTCACTTGCAAAAACCAGGGCGGATACCCTTGAAGGGTATTCGCGTACCCAACCAAGTAGAGGTAGACATGCCGGGTGCTCGAGGCCGAGCAGAAGAAGACAAAAGTTGGCATTTTTAGAGGCCCAGTAGTTGTAGGCTAGGTCTAGGCGGGTACCAGTCCAAACAGTCTGAGTCTAGGGCCTGTACAGGCAATATCAGAGTCTGCAATGATGTTTCCCTCAGAAAGGGAGGAGGTACGGTTGCTTGGAGGTCGTGCGGCCTAGGAAGACACTCGCCAAGAGGGAAGCAGGCCGCTATATCTCTAGGAGGAACAAAGAGTTCCTCCTCATTGTCGATGTGCAAGTTTGGCGACATACTGGTTGGAGCGTTGGCTGAAGCAGTGCTAGCTTGGAGTAGCGTTGTTGGGGAAGGAGCAAGGACAAGGGGAGAAGGAAGACAAGGACTGGGAAGGGAGGAGCACCAGAGGTACTTACCTGGCTATGGTGGCTATGGTGCATCAAGAGGGCCCCAGCAGGGGGTAGATCTACACCAAGAAGTTTCGAGGCAGAGTCAGGAATGGCGGCCTGAGCTAGATCAGCCATAGCATCTTGAGTTGTCTTCTGCACATCAGGGCAAAGCCCTAGCAGTCTGCCATAGCCTGGGCCTTCAAGGAGAGGAAGGAGAAGGGTGGCCATGGCTATGATGGACCTCATGTGATACCTGTTGTAGAAGAGGGATTCAGGCATTGATTCTGGTTCAGCCATTCAACATTATTATTCTTATTTCTTGTTTGAATATGAGAGGAGGAGATAAGGAAGACAGTGGTTGGCGAAGAAGAAGAGCATTATCATTGGTCTATGCTGGTGTACATCATCTTCTTCTTCTTTCTTTCTTCGTCTTCTTCTTCTTTTCCTCTCTCCTCTCAAGTTCATTCATTTCTTCTTGCAATTGGGTGGCATTGTACTTTCTGATGAATGTGTACCTTGAAATTGGTCAGAATCATAACATGGGTATCGGAGCAGATTCGACTTGCCGGTGAGAGTTGACTTATCCACCCTAACCCTAACCTAAGTGGTTAGGGCTGACCACTCAGGGTTAGGGTTGGTCTGAAGTGGGAAGTGGGGCAGCATGGATTGGGGAAGCTGCCCCAACCTGGTTAGGTCGTGTTGGGTCGACACTGTACTTGACCAGGTTGATTGAGAGTGACCGTGTGGTGGCGGGACACATCAAGAGGACTTCATGCGACAATTTAAGAGAAACGACAGTGAGAGGCACTCGCACCTGGAATCTGACCTAAGGGAGACACTTGGTGACTTAAGGGCCTCCTCAAGTAGGCGATCTTGAGGGAGGTAGCCATTCTGCATCTACGGACTGCTAGTTGCTACTTTGTTCTTCACCATCGGGGGGGGATCCGGTGTTGCACTTCGGTGTTGGAGTCCGGCTCTCCTACATGATATGACACTAGTGTTGAGGTAGCGAATAGGGTTGGGAAGACCATATGAGGAACGGGGGTGAGTTATACTTCATCTCAGAGTCCGGGCCACTCAGGTAAGTGACGTGCACCTAAGGGTTGCCATGTGTGCGAGCATGGTATTGTTTGTCCTGTTGGGGTACTTCTGGGCCTCTTTCCTACTCCTCTGAAGTCTAGATTGTGTGCATTGGTGTGCAAACTACTTAGTGACCTGGTGGATGGAGAGATGAAGTATCTTGCTTTGAATGCCATATCTTTCTACAGTGATTTGTCTTTTCATTTTGAGTGGATGTAGTCTGTAGGTTCTCTCTGAAAAGTTGAATTTTGTTTTCCAGCACGGTAGAGGCGGAAAGTAGGACCTTGTGGTACTCTTCTTGCTTGGGACTTGGTTGCGACCTACGTGGGATCCATTGGGACTCAGTGGGACCAGGCCCAAACAAGAAGGGCCCCTTGGACCCAAATCTGTTGACGCAGTGTCGCTCTCTTGGCTGTCTGGAATTTGTTGTTTTTCTTTCTGATTAGAGAACTCGTTGTCGAGGGGATCTCGACTGAGATGTTTTTGCAGACTGATGACGCACAATCCGATGCTTGACCTGCACCTTATACACCACTCAATTCTCCATTGTTGTATGTCGTCACTTGTAGTCTGATTTGCTGTACTTTTACGGTGCCGGTCAGATGAGGCTCGAGGGAATCTCGTACTTGGTCTAACCAGGCTAAAAACGTGGAGTCAGAACTCTCTTCTGAATTATCTTTATTTTATTTTTTTGTTGGTTGCTCTCCAGTCCAAATATTTTGTCGCTTCGGCTAGGTGTTCTACCTTCTCTTCTTGTTCTTTTCAATTTATTTCTTTTACAAAAGTCCATTTTATGCGCGCCACGGAGTGTGGACAAGAGAGAAGAGAGAGAGAGAGACCATGGCAAATGAAGGATGTAGTAGTTCCAACATCGAACCGCCCAAGCTTTCTGAGATTTTAAAGGCTCAGGTGGATGCAACGGATGATGAGGATAAACCGTTGTACCAGACTCTCTACCAGAAGGAAAGGGCCAAGGAGGAGGAGGAAGAGGCTAAGTGGAAAACAGTCGTTGAAGATCTTGAGACCATATTCAAAACAGTCCCAATCATGCCTGATGCAGATGTCAAGAAATATCTGGTCAAGTACGTACGTGTCCTCATAGATTACCATTTGCTCAGCGGGCTTCCAAGTATAAAGTCCCAACTACTCAACGAAATGAGTTGGCTGCATACTCAAATGGCAAATGTGGACAAGGAGCTTCGCGATCAGATACAACAGATGACAATCATGCATCAGGCCCAAATCTCAAACTCTCTTCCCCTACCTCTTGTTGCTAACCGTTTTACCTTTGCACCTCTTCATCCTTCTTCCTCTTCTTATTCATCTTCATTAAGTTTGGTGACAAACCTTTCACGACCTGCAACAGGTGCAAATTCCGCTGCCTCTACAAGCGACAACGCAAAAAATTCAGCAATTGCTACAGCCCTGAAATCGGACCCAGCAATAGCTGGTCCCAACTATAGCAGTCCATACATGTACAGAAAGGCGGTGATAATACCGTCCATATACGATGGCAAGGAAGATGTTGAGTCCTGGATCAACTCCATGAGAGTTTTCTTTGAGGTATAGGGCACTCAAAGAGTGAACCAGTCCTTGATCCTAGGGACAAATGTTGAGGTTGTCGTAAGGGGATTCCTAGAAGTCCAAGCTATGCAAGCTGGGTATCCAAAGATCGATCTAACAAAGCGGTTCAAAGTCACTCCGGCAGCTGCTCTTGAAGAGATACTAATTGCGTAGTACAAGGACCCACATACTGCAGTTAGAGTAAGGATCCAACTCGACGATCATAAGCGTAGCAAGTGGCAAGGTACCATGCACAAATTGCAGTTGCATGTCAACAAACTCTTCACAACACCAGGATTGGAACTGGCAGCGCAATCTTGCTTGAATGTTGTCAAAGGTACAGTTCCCACCAATTTCACCAATCGCCTAGGCAGTGATTTTTTTTGTTATACTGACTGCTTTTCCTTGATGAAGGATGTAGTCAATCTCGACTCTCGAGGCAGGATACCTCCTTACCACAACAAGCAGCAAAAAAACCTTTGTTCACTGACGATTTCGTGGCAGCAACCTTCTTGTTATGCTTGACTTTATGAAGATGGAAAGAAAGGTCGAAGCAGATGATCCCACTCTTGGCGACGACCAAGAACATGACGCTGGTACAACCTACTCTTTCACCAAAGAATCCGAGAACAATAACAAAGATGAAAAATTTGGTGCCTCCATGCTAAGGGAAACCAAAACCGAAACTCGACAAGGAACTTCGGCGCACTCCCTAAGGGAGTCAAAATCCCAGCCAATCCGGAGGATGCAAGTACTAAACCTTCGGTGGATCTCCGGATCAGTGAGTATGAATGGAAGGCTAGATTAAAGAAAGGAGGTTGCTTGCATTGCCAAAAAACTAATCATAAGGTCCAAGGATGTTTTAGGCTGCTGGGAAACTTGAATCGAGTGTAGAAGGTTCAAAAGTACAATCTACAGCAAGGGAGTCTGAACTGGTCAATGATAGTTCTCCCAAGGAACATGTCACGGACCAGCAGGCTTCCGTTGAAGCCCCAACTTCTGCTAATTCCAAGGCTAATGAATGTCATGTTTTGTCTATTGAGCGTTGGGAGGAGTCCGAGAAGGTCGACTTTCACTATCACCTAGAGCATTGGGCGAAGATAAAACAACGGTTTGCTCAAAGGACAACGAAATTAATCTTCTTCAAACTTCTCATTAACCATTACTATCTCTGTGTCTCCATTGATTGTGGTGCCACAACTAATTTTATGTCACCACACGGGATACGCAAAATGGGCTTGGGGATGAAGCAAGTGGCTTTGCAGATCCCTTGTCGGACTCAAGTAGGCAACAAAAAGGTTGTCTCATCCACGCATGCAACCAAAGGTGTGTGCACTACCTTCGACAAAGAGAAGACTATCACACACGCATTGAGCTTCTATGTCCTTGACAAGTGTCTCTTCGACATAGTCTTCGGGTTTCGAATCCCCGATGACTTTTCTTAATGTCGTGCAGTTCTGAAAGAAGTGACGCAGGCATAAAGAGGATGAACAGTTGTATGTTGCCTTTGTTCGTCCTACTCATGTACCTTCTACTTTTGTGCTCGGTAATAATTTTACTTTGCATGATAAATCTACTTTTATCAACTACTTCTATTCCAAATGAGTCTACTTCAGATTCAGTTGCCTTCACTAATAACTTGCGACCTGATCTAGGTGATCGTTTTTTCTGATCCCCCACCCACGCCGATCCATCAAGCATCCAAAGCCTACTCGACTGATTTTCGAAAGTTTTGGGCGAACCCTATGGAGTTTCCACACGATCGGTCTGACACACGATTGAGTTGGTCGAAGGTGTTGTTCCTCTAAAGGGTTGTGTATACCGTTGTAGGGGGCGTACCCTGAAGGACTTTCGAGCCTAAGTCGACCCCGCTGCGGGTCCCAGTTGGCTCGACCCGCCCACGCTCATGCTCAGGGCGCGGGTCATTCGTCCCAGGGGCACCCCCACCTAGTGCTTTGAGATGGATGGGGATGTGCCTTTTACAAGAGGGTTTACATTGGGGGATGTAGCTCCGCTCTCGATGGTAGCTCTTTAGGCACTCGTGGCGTTTGCTCGATTCTTTTAGGTCTGACCAGGCAATAGCTCCTTCCAATACGCAGGCAGTCCAGGGGGTTTATTGAGAGTTCGTCTTCTTTCCGTGTGTAGGCCAAGCGTCGTCCATTGGGCCACACACCTTTTCACTAAGTCTAGCGACTCAAGACAGCCCCTACGGCATCCTTGGGGTGGGGTGGCATCGCCCGGACCTCTAGCCGCTATATTTTTTTTGCTTGAGCCACTAACATTGCATTCATCTATCCAAGACTGCCCTTAGTCCTTCCGGGCTTGCATTGCATTCAAGAGAGCCATTGCACTCAGCCATCACCCAAGCCATATCCAGGCGTCTACCACTCGTCCAAGCATCTGACCATTAAACCCGTCCCGCATTCACAATTTTAAGCGGGGTCTAAGTCCTTCCTTTATCGCTTTCCCTATTCCCGCCCGCATCCGGCGGACGCAGTCCCGCTCGGACCACCCTAGGCTACTCACCTGCGCAAGACCACACAAAGCAAAGGCCAAGTACAATCCCCATTGGGGTCAACACATCGCCCCTCCCACAAGCCTAAGTTTCCTTTGCCCTTCCAATTCCCTTATGAGTTCCCTTTCCTTTCCCCCAAGCAAGCCATACAATCCTCTTAGTCATGCAGCCGGGGAAGATAGTTGAGTCGAACTGACCTTGTCACACAAACAACACTCCTTTCCCGCTTTCTCAGATGCTCACAACAGTCTGGTGCCTTTCCTTCTTGGTGGCACAAGGGACCGGCAACCCTCCCCTTGCCCTCGCTTTCCACCAAGTGAGGGTCAATTTTTTTGTCGTTCGTTCCCTGGCAATGTAACAAGTGAGGGTAGAGGTTAGTCACGTGCCATGGAGGGGAAGGGGAGAGGGGAGAGGTAAGGGTTAAAGAGTTTGAAGGAATGGGGGAAGAGAGAGAGAGAGAGAGAGAGAGAGAGAGAGAGA
>BFEA01000146.1:666934-685096 GCA_003427395.1 Chara braunii | reverse complement strand
GGGACTGCAACACATACACATACACACACCGCATGTTACCGGTTACAGCAAGGGGTGAGGATGGACTGAACTGGGCTACCGGGACTGCAACACACTCACACATGCACCAATTACAGCCTAGTGACAAGACTAGAAGTAATCTACCTAGAGGAGAGTTCACCGAAGAATCCCGGAGTGAATCCTATTATACACAAGCATCAAGATCAGTTCACCGAAGTATCCCAAGATGAATCACAACATACACAAGCCTCAAAATTAGTCAAAACACAAGATTGACAACTTCAACACTAGGAGAAAGTTCACCGAAGTATCCCAAGATGAATCGCAACATTCACAAGCATCGGAATCAGCAAAAACACAAGTTTGAGAGCCTCTATACTAGAGGAAAGTTCACCGAAGTATCCCAAGATGAATCGCAACACACACAAGCATCCAAATCAGTAAAAACACAAGATTTTGAGAGCATCAACACTAGGGGAAAGTTCACCGAAGTATCCCAAGATGAATCGCAACACACACAAGCATCCAAATCAGTAAAAACACAAGATTGAGAGGAGGGAGAAGATGAAAAAGAGAGAGAGGAAGAAGGAGGGAAAGAAGAGGGAGTAGAGGAAGGAGGAGAGGAAGAAGAGGAAGAAGAGGAAGAAGACGGAGAAGAAGGAGGAGAGGGGGTAGGGGAAGAAGAAGAAGAGGAAGAGGAAGAAGAGGAAGAAGAAGAAGGGAGAAGGAGGAGAGAGTTCCCTTCTTTCTCACTCACCTCTTGCTGGTCTTCTAGGCAATGGAATCCCAAGCTTGGTTCTAGGTCCTTGGGTATGACTTCCCCATCTCCAAGTTCTCTCCTCCTTCTCTCACACCCCCTCTCAAGTTATGGCAGGCTCCTACTTCTAACGCCATGGAGTCCTTCCCTCTAGAAGGGCTAAGGGGACCCCTTTCAGCCTCTCCTCCTACCTCACAGCCTGAGGGCTATGGCGGACCACTCTCCTTGCTTCCTCCTAGCCTCTAGACCTTCTTCCTCAGCCCTATCACCATAGTCAGGCTCCAGGCTAGCTCCGACTCTCACTTCCTTGCTCTACTCCACTATGACTTCTCTCATGGACTCATTTTGGCAG
Organism: Chara braunii; assembly: GCA_003427395.1. Lineage (NCBI taxonomy): Eukaryota > Viridiplantae > Streptophyta > Charophyceae > Charales > Characeae > Chara > Chara braunii. The sequence goes on along the minus strand of BFEA01000146.1, from coordinate 683,987 downwards.
CATGGGCTCCTCTCATGCTCAAATGAGAGTGGCGGCCTGCACCCTCAGCTTATGTAGGCTGAAACTGGTGCACCGCCCAACCTYTAGGCCTCTCCAAGTGCCCCTAGGTGGACCGAGGTACCCCCAAGGCCAAATTTCAGGTTTTGGYCTCCCTRGAGGTACCTRGGCCTCATTTYGGCCAGGTACATGCAGGCCGAAAGGCAAGTACCACCTCGGACTACCCCTTGGCCTACCCCGACCTCTTTTTACTTCAAAAAGAGTTGCCTTTTGGGGTACCATTACCCAAAATGCTGCCTTTATGGAATTTTGAGGGCCTAAAGGCCCATTTTTCGTCTTTTTCCTGGTCTAGGCCTCTTTTGGGTAGGCCATTGCATTTTTTTCAAGTGGCGGCTCCAATCTCAGCCTAGGATTTGGCTGAGATCCATGGTTCTCATCATTCCGAGCTACCCCAAACTCCCCTTGCTCCCCTTGGCCCAAATTTGAGCCTTTTACTTCAATTTTCAATTTTTTTGGTGTATCTGGCCTAATCCTTGGGCCCAATACGCAGTTTTGTCTTGTTCCTCTCTTTGTTTTCCCTCCATTCTGCTGCCAACTCATTCCGAAGCTAACCGTTTTGTGTCAGCCCACAAAAAACAGCTAGATCTCCTCCTCCCGAAGATCAGATTTCACATCTAAGGCCCAAAAATGAGCCGGCCAACTCACATCAGCATTTTTCTTTATTTTTGTTGCTTAAATTCAGATATTGCAAAGATAATGCCCCAAGGACCTTATCTCTGCAGTCCGGATTGCCCTCCTAGGATCTAGGAGGGATGAGGTCATCATTGAGACCTGCCAGTCCCTACCGCTGCAGTCCCAACCTGGCGCCACATTTTCCTCCACCCATTCCTCCTCCTTTGTCTCATTCTCCCCCTTTTTTTCTCCCTTCTCTTTTATTACTGTTGGGGCAAGTGTCCAACAACTATTTCTCCTCTTTCTAGCTTTGCAGCCGGCAGGTGGCCGTTGCACTTCAGATTGCAATAGTGGCAACCCCATGGTCCTAGGGGGCTCCTTTTGGCTGTCGTCGCTCCCAGCTTGAAAGACCCTTGCTCCGATTTTCTCCGGCCAGCCATTTCTTCATGCGGGTCCTTGGGACTTTGTTTTTCTTTGCCCTGGCTGATCTGGAATAACCCGGACTGCTGGTTGGCCCCCTCATTACCACTATTCCCCCCTTTTTTCCCTTCGGCACCTCCCGCCGGCGTTTGCCACGGCGGTACTTAGCATTTTCATCCGGACCCCTGGCCCGGATGGTCCCGTCCACCCGACATTATGTTATCTTATTTTTATCATTGTTGCGCTTGATCCAGGGTCCCCCTGAGTCGTCCCAGGTGCCCTCCGTCTTTCCCGTCTCACGCCCGTCTCCTCCGTTCTGTCGACAATTTCCGTCAGCGCTCGACTTTTCCTCTTTTCTTTATTGTTCCTAGCCCCCCCCCTTTTTTTTCGGCGTCATTCCGGGTAACGACCCGCTCTCGTGCGCCCCCCCCCTTGGGCTGGTCGCCGATTATTACGCCGACGGCTCCGACCTTCAGCCCCCGTCGGCGGCTCTCGACACTTTATCCTGTCGATACCCGTCCTGCTAGTGGTTCTGCTGGTGCCGCCATTTTATCTAGGCCCACGTGGTCCCTGGTACTTCGGCCCGCCTGCATTACGTCTTTCCCTTGGTCTCACGCGGTTCCCGATACTTCGCCCTGCCGGCACCACGCCGTCCTTCGATCCTATGTGGTCCCCGACACTCCTGCCCCACCTGTACCAAGTCTTTCATTGGTGCTCCTGACGTCCTTCCGCCTTACGACGATCTCCGCTCCCCGTTCCTCTTGCATCCCGCAAGCTGTTCCGTTCCGGGTGTCGGCTCCCATCGACCCGGCGGCCTCCTTGGCCCTCTTACCGCCATGTCACGTTAGCGCCTTGCGCCCTGTCCCTTCCTACTTCCTTCCTTCCCTTGCTGTGCACCTCCTATGCTACTACCGACTTCCCGGCGGCCCTTGTCCGTCCTTGGGGAAAGAGTCGCCCCTGCTATTCTCTCACAGTCCTTTGCCGCTTCCTGCTTAGACAGTCCCTTCTAGTTTGGCAGTCCTGACGACTCTGGGCAGCCTCTAGCTTCCTACTGTCTGTGCCCACGCTTCCGATCTTTCCAGCATTTCTGCCTCCGGTTTTCTCTGTCGTGCACAAATTGGTCATATACAGTCTCTCGAGTGACGGGAAATCATTCGGGACTCACCAGTCCCGACACCGTATGAGATCCGACGAGTTGAAGGAGTTATGGAAAGAGATCGATGAGATGATCGGCAAGGGATGGATTAAGCCTAGTGAATCTGAATTCAGTGCACCCAAAGGAGGCAAACTCCGTATGCGTATTGATTATCGCAGTCTAAACCGCATCACAAGGAAGAATGCATACCAATTGCCACACATAGATGATTTGCTTGATGTTGCAGGTGGGTACAAGGTGTTTTCTAAGAACGGTCTCAAGTCTAGATACCAGCAGATTGAAGTCAATCCTGCGGACCAGCATAAGACTGTGTTCAAGACACGCGACGAGCTATACGAATTCACCATAATGCCCTTCGGTCTCACGAACACACCGGCCACCTTTCAAAGTCTCATAGACAAGGTCCTCCACGAACAAATTGGTCGATTTATGGTTGGGTATCTGAATAACATTATGATTTTCAGCAAATCGATCGAGGAACACATGAAGCACCTTGAGGAAAGTTCACTATCCTCAAGAAAATGCAGCTCCATCTCAACATAGGGAAATTTGAGTTTGGGAGGGACAACGTCATCTATCTTGGACACTGGTTGTCTGTGCAGGCCTTGAGCCTGAGGCAACCAAGGTTGAGGTCATACGCTAGTGGCCTCAACCCGTGAACGTTCGCGGATTGCGATCTTTTCTTGGCCTCACATGATACTATCAAAAGTTCGTGCCCTGATTTTCTATTGTTGCTCGCCCATTATCCAAACTAACAAGCAAAAACGTCTCTTACATGTGGGATGCAACATGTGAGACCGTTTTTCAAGCCTTAAAAGAGGTATTGGTAAGTTATCATGTATTGCGCATTGCAGATTTCAAACTCACATTCGTGGTCACTACGGATGTGAGCCAGTATGGGATTGGCGCAGTGTTGCAACAAGATGACGGTGATGCTCCAGTACTACAGCAAACGCATGCCCAACGAAAATGTAGCTACTTCCACCTACATGTGCGAGCTCTACACTCTGCGTGAGGCAGTGAATCATTGGACGCACTATCTTTTCGGATGCCGTTTCAGGTCTTCTCATATCATGAGACCTTGAAATGGATAAAGGAGCAAACCACATTGTCCCCTACGTCGAATCGCTGGTTCCATGCGATTGACATTTTTTATTTTGAATTAAAACACAAAAAGGGTTGTTATAATCGAGTTGTTGATGCATTGTCTCACCAGCTCGAGTATATGACTTGCCTTATGAACTCCTACGGACTCCAAAAGAAACTCAGGGAGGAGCTCGTGTAGCAAACTGCTAAGGACCCCGACATTAGTCCGATCCTTGAGCAGTTGCGGGCTGACCCCAGCAGTCAGCCTGATTTTCACGAATGTGAAGGATTGGTTTTTCGATGCTATGGAAAAAATAATCGTTGATGTGTACCCAACCATGAGCCTCTCTGCACACACTTCTTAGACTTGGCTCACGGTCGGAGTGGACACTTCGGCATGGCAAAGGCTTACGGATACTTATTACAACAGTTTGATTGGCCTAGCATGAAAGGATCTGCTGAAAAGTTTGTGGTTGAGTGTCAAGTCTATCAACGAATCAAATCATCAAGACAAAAGTCTATGGGGCTGTTTAAAACTCTTCTCATTCCCAACGGTCTTGGAGAGTCTGTCTCTATCGACTTCACGGACATGGGAAAGATAAGCAAGAATAGTTATTCGCAAGTGATGGTGATTGTTTATTGTTTTTCCAAATTCCTAAATCTGATTTCATTGCCACCCCATGCCCCAACTCTTGTGATCCGTGAGTTCCACCTGAAGTACGTTCTGCGGTTCGGAACCCCGAAAACCCTTGTGAGTGATCGGGACCTGCACTTCATAAGTACTAAATGAAAGGACTTCACGTTCCAACTCCTTGGCCTCAAACTGAACATGACATATGGTCGACATCCCGAAGCCAACGATTTGGCTAAGGAGACCAATCAGACTGTGTTTCAACTTCTTTGTGCCTTAATCATTTCGTATCAGGAAACATGGGATGAAGAGTTGCATTCAGCCAAGGGGTTGTTCAACAACTTCATTCATTATGCCACCGGTATGACGCCAAACAGGCTGCATTACGGTTGGCAGATTCGTAATCTGCCCTCCTACTTATTCCTTGAATGGCCGGCTGGTTTAACGCCCGACAGGCCTGGCTTCAGCGCCAAGTATGATCGCTTGCTCGAGGTTGCCATTGCAGAAATGACCACAACGACAACACGTCATTATCCATCATGCGAATAAGAAACGTCAACCTTCGACTATTAAAGTGGGAAGTTATGTCTGGGTCAAGATGTCTTTTGGAAGAAGAGGGGGTGTCATGCAAACTTCTCCCTCTCTATTATGGTCCGTGGGAAGTTTTGGACATGATTGGTAATGATGAGTTTGGTCCTTCATATATAATTGTCGTGCCTCCTTATTTGCGCACGTACCCAGTCTTTCATGCATCAAAGTTATTTATATATTGTGATGCTGAATCCTTCGACTATCACGAAGACATGATTCTTTGTGCAATCAATGGCAGAAAGAGATTGATAGAATAAAAAAGCACATAGGGAAGGGACGTAACAGACAATATCAGATTCATTTCATGTATCACCCGTTGGACGATCTCTATTGGATCTCAACGAAGGAACTGTTGTGCAGCGCACCTCAGTTTGTTAAAGCATACGAGCAACACATAGCCTCCATACTTGCAAGCGCACATTGTGCTGGCGGTTCCCTACGTGCGGTGCACGCGCCCAACCGATCCTGTGCGGCGCACGACGTGTGCGGGGAATGACCCGTCACTCCCCTCAGAAAAAAAAAAAAAAAAAAAAAAGGTCAGCATCGAAGCGGTGCATTTGAGGCCCCCCGCCAAAATTATAAGCGGGATGAAAAAGAAAATTACAGGAGTGCTGCCTCACCTTGGTCCTCCTCCCCTTCCTCATCCTCCATGTCTCCTCCTCCCTTCTCCTTTTCGTCTCCTCCGACTCGTCCTCCTCTTGTTCGGCCTCCTCCCCCTGCCCTTCCTCATCCTCCTTGTCTCCTCCTCCTCCTCGTACCTCCTCATCTTCCATGTATCCTTGTCTCCTGCCCTTCCTAGTGGCCTCCCCTTCCTCGCTGTCCATGTCTCCTCCTCCTCCTCTCGTCCTCCTCCTCCTGCCCTTCCTCTTCTCCCTCCATCGTCCATCTCTTGTCCTCCCCCATCTTGATGACTCCTCGTCGTCCTCGCTATCCTCGCCGTCCTCCTCATCCACATCCTCCTCCTCCTCTCCATATCCCCCTCTCCTCGTCATATCCCCATCTTCCTGTCATACGCCCCCGCGTCCCCCCTCCCAAAAAAGAAAAAATAATAATAATAAAATAAAAAACCTGCATGAAGATGGAGGTGGAAGACTAGGGCATGGTAGGGAATGGTGATACGAGGACAGTCGTTCCGTGGGTGCTGTTAGGAGCAACTGAACCCAGGCCTGGTCCAGTTCACCAGTCTGGTCCAGTTCGCCAGTCTGGTCCAGTGCTCTAAATTGGACCGGACTGGATGGGACTTGTGTGATGACCCGACCAAACACGGACTGAGACACACAGTTGATTTCTGAGTTTTGCTCACGGACTGAATGCCTTGCTGAGTTTCCCGCTTGCTACTGAGTTCTGCATGTCTGTGTGTGTGCACGCTTGCTGGTCTGCATGTCTGTCTGAGTGCTGGTTGGCTTGAGTGTGTGTGTGACTCGCAAGGGTACTTGTCCGTTCGTTGGGCCCTCAGGGCCGGTACTTACCTGTGGCCGTGACATTGAGGGATTGCAGCGGGGGAAAGCACTCAAGTAGCAGTTAGGCCGGTACCACACCCCGAAGAGGTAGATGTGCGGGTACTGGAGGCCGAGTAGAAGAAGACAAAAGTGGCATTTTGAGAGTCCCAGTAGTTGTAGGCTAGCTCTAGGCGGGTACCAGTCCAACCAGTCTGAGTCTAGGGCCTGTACGGGCAATATCAGAGTCTGCAATGATGTTTCCCTCCGAAAGGGAGGAGGTACCGGTTGCTGGGAAGGCCAAGCGGCCTGGAAGTCACCGCCCAAGAGGCAAGCAGGCCGCTATATCTCCAGGCCGGGCGAAGAGCCCAGCCTCATTGTCAGTGTGCAAGTTTGGCGACACACTGGTTGGAGCGCTGGCTGGAGCAGCACTAGCTTGGAGCAGCGCAGCTGGGGAAGGAGCAAGGACACAAAGGAGGAAGAAGAACAGGGGAGGAAGGGGGAGCGCCAGAGGTACTTACCTGGCTATGGTGGCAGCCATCCTCGTCACCTTGGTGGGCGCTGCAGCAGGGAGACCCCAGCTGGGGTAGAGCTACACCAAGAAGCTTCGAGGCAGAGTCAGGCATGGCGGCCTGAGCTAGAGCGGCCATAGCTGCTTTGGGTTGTCCTTTGGGCATCAGGGCAAGGCCCGGTAGTCCGCCATAGCCTCGGCCTATGAGAGTGAAGAGTGAGGGAGGCGGCCATGGCTATGGTGGACCTCAAGTGATACCTGCAGTAGAAGAGGAACTCGGACATTCATTCTGGATCAGCCATTCAACATTGTACTATTATTTCTTGTGTGAATAAGAGAGGAGGAGTGAAGGAGGTGGAGAGTGTTGAGTGAAGAAGAAGAGCTTTGTCATTTGTCTATGCTGGTGTACATCATCTTCTTCTTCTTTCTTTCTTCTTCTTCTTCTTACCCTCTCTCTGCTCTCAAGTTCATTCATTTCTTTCTGCAATTGGACGGCATTATACTATCTGATGAATGTGTATCTCGAAATAGGCCAGGATCATAACACTTGTACCTTATCTATAGCTTTGGACCGTCTCCCCGTAGGGCCGTTGTAGGCCGTTGTAGAGGCACAACTTTTCAGCCTACTGAGCTCCCAAGGAGGGGCGAACTTGCACAGAGGTTAGTTTCTGGTCGTTCACATTTTGAGTTTCTCGTTGTTCACATTTTGAGTTTCTTGCAGGCCCAATAGGTTTGCGAGGATCTGGGTCCTCGGCAGGCCTAAGGGGCCCCTGTTGCATCTGCGTCCGCCCTACGTGAAGGCGGGCCTAACAAATCACGAGAAGCCCTCGGCAGTCAATTTCGCATTTGGGGTCCAGGCAGTTTCGTCGCGCCATTTGGTTGAAGGAAACACAGGCCGAGCAGCAAGAAAATTGCCAGGCCTTCTAGGCTTTTCCGAAAGCGCAGGCCCTGAGCGAGATTCGCAGCCTCATACACAGACAGTTGGGAGGCCCAACCGAATGAGGCCTAGTAGCTGCACCAGAGGCCCAGCATCCTGGGACCTACGGGAAGCTACTGGGCCCAGGCCCAGGGCAGCCAGGCTGCGAAGGCAGACCAGCTCTTTCCATATAGGAAAGAGCTAGCTGCCTGGCCTCTCATTCAGGCACTCGCATGCTAGCGGCAGCGCTGCTGGAGCAGACGCTCGTGGGCTGTTGCTGGCGCTGAGAGGCGAGGTGCTAGCGCGTGCGGTCATGCAGGGAGCAGGGCGCTGCTGAGGGCAGCGCCATAGCCCAGCCTCCATAGCTGGTTGGGCTTGGACTACAGTGAGGCGCAGGGGTGGTCTTCGGGTGTACAGGGGGAAGACGTGGGTGTAAGACGNTACAGTGAGGCGCAGGGGTGGTCTTCGGGTGTACAGGGGGAAGACGTGGGTGTAAGACGAGGGAGAGAGAGAGAAGGATGATGATGATGATGATGATGTGAGGGCACATACCTGGTATTGGTGATGGTCTGCTACAGGCGACATCTTCAAGTTCTTCGTGGGCTGCTGACGTCAACAGTTGCATCGTCAATTAGTAGGCAGACTGTAGTTGTGTAGGGAGTAGGCTGGGCGCCGAGCGCCAAGTAGGAGATAGGGCCTGGACACTCATGTTGGTGGTGTCGAGAGCCAGCTCTCATTGACATTGGTTTTTTCAGTGTTACGATTCTTCATTGGTGTTATATTGGTGCATTTCTGCTTTCTGGATACAGTGATACTATCTGGCCTTCAATGTGATTGTGTATGCTGGACATTGTTATCTCGCTATTGCTCCTTTTCCTTACAATTTGGTATCGGAGCTGCTTCGAGCTGCGCTTCATTGTTTCTTCGCAATAGCTGTTCGGTGCTTCGCATGAAGTGTGGGGCAATGATAAGGCTTGGGCGTTGAATGTAGGGCGGCCCAGGGTCGTGTGGGCGCGCCAGGAAGCTATGTGGTAACATTAGGGGTGTACGCTGGATGATGAGAGCTTGCTGATGTGGCATTTAAGCCGAGGTGGAACTGCATTCTGCTGTTTGTTGTGCTGAGGCAAGGACCGGTCATCATTAATGCACATCAGGTTGCTGGTGAGAAATCTGTGGTTGGGGGCAGCATTATGAGGTACGTTGCTTTGTTCCTTATCTACCCTCTCCATTACTTCTTACCGTGAGGAAGTGAGTTCTGTCTTGAGAGTCCTCTCAATATGAGGTGTCGCGAGCTCTCAACCTTGAGAGTCGACATTCTTCCTGGGCAGCAAGCTGGTGGGAGACGGGCGATGCTTCTGAAGGGCCCTGGAGGAAGCACTCGGGTCACGGTCACCATGCCCACCCGCTGGGACTAGTACACGCATGCTTTGCCGCAAGTCCTTGGTTCTGTTGCTGCGCAATAGAGGTCATGTAGGGCATGCCAGCCCTTTGAACAAACGCTTTCCAGACCGTCTTTAAATATTTATGGTGGGGACTCGGTGTTGACTCTGGTTGTGATCGTCGTCTTGTCTGCGACGTTAAATAATTCCTGAGGACCGGGCTGTCCTTAAACTGCCTCTTGATCAGCCAGATCAAACCGGGTGTAAGGCTCGTTGCATGCGAGAATAAATAAGGTGCAGGGGCTGGCAGGTTCGGCATAGACTTGGGGTACAGGGGTGGGCCGGATTGCACACCTTCGGACACGCTGCTCAACCAGATGCTCAGGGCGTTGACACAAAGAGACTACTCAAGAGGGATTCAGGGGGAGGGTTGGATTCCAGTAACTGTTCATGGTGGCACTAATTAGACAAACTGCCATCCAGCATGCATCTCAACAGATATATTATTTTTATTTTTGATTATTTTGTTTTTACGGACTCGTTAACAACTGACAGACAGTTGTAGATAGGTTACTTCCTTTCCTTGCTGCATTGCATTCTGTGTAAGAGTAATCTAAAAATAGAAGTGAACTTACCTGTAGGACCTGACATTGTTTGTTGGTTACCACTTGACTACTTCTCTCTAGGTTGACCGGAATTAGTTGATTATCACACCTAGTTGTGTGTCATGCTGAGGTAGGATTCAGTGTGGACTCTAGTTTAGATCACTCACATTGTAGCTCATGAGTGATGCAGGTGATAGTGAGGAGGAGGAACAAGTCGAGGAACGTCTTAGAGTGACTCGTAGAACTGCACACAGTCAACCGATTACCTTCTTGGAGTTAGTCCAAGGAGAGGAAAGGCGGCTGCGAAGGGAAGCCAGGGAAAGGACGATATTAGAGAGGGCTAGGTCAGCGACAACCAATGCTGAACGGACGCTTGCAGCAGCAAGACTAGCGGACGCTAGAGTTCAGGTTGAGGTTGCAATGGCTACCTCCAATTCAGTGTCACAGGCCTTGTCTCAGGCCTCTTTGTCAGGTGTCAGTCAGGGTAGCGCTCAGAGTTCTGTTAGTCAATCTGTTGGCTCACAAGTCAGCCAGCAGATGCCACTCACACCTGAGGATTATGAGATCCTCCAAGCAGAAGCTCTTCATGATGAGTTGCAGCGGCAACTGAGAGAAGTTGAAGAGAGAAGACAAAAAGCTAGATTGAGAAAAGTCAGATTAGGCACTAGGATGCAGGAGCTAAGAGGACTAGAGGAACTAGATAATGCTACGTTAAATCTCGTTGATTGGTCGCTGCGCAACTCGCTACTTTGTGTGGCGGAAACGCAGGTAGTTCAACAGGAATTGTTGGTTGAACTAGTGGCAGGCCAGAAACGAATTCTGGCTGCACTTCAGGGGTCTCCCAGTCATGAGGCAGCCCCAGTTCTTTGTAGTTCCCCTTTCGATTGCAGGTCCTTCAGTGACGCCGTCGCCGATAGGGCAAACCTTCTCGCCTATGTACGGCATGCCTCTCTCAAGCGGACAACCAGTAGTTAGTGGTCCGGTCCTTAGAACTTCAACCGTACCATCTACGACAGTGGTTTCTACAGTCCCATCGTCAGTGCAAGCTCAGGTAGTGCACAGCAACCTATCTCAGTGGCTATGTAGTCACTGCAGCAATCTCCTAGGCCAATGCAGCCCATGTAGTGGATGCCAAAGATCCCATTGCTGAGTCCTAAGCCTTTTTCTGGCGACAAGAAAAAGGATGAGGACTTGGACACCTAGGTGAGAACTGTGCCTACTTATGTGAGGCACAAGCTCACCAGGCCAGAGCAGGAGGTTATAGTTGTTGCTTCCTTTTTAGAGGGATCAGCAGCACGTTGGTTAAATGGGTTAGTGTCGCAACAGGGCTACAATCAAAATTTCAATGCCTGGGCCCAGGCTCGGACATTGGAAGACTTTGTACGGACAGTGTATAATAGGTGGCATGACCCTCAAGGGGCTCAAAAAGCCACCGACACGATCAGCAATCTTTGTGCCAAAAGGTGCAAGAATGTTCGTGAACTCACAGACACCGTAGAACGTTTGTTTGTGGTATCTGGTGTGCACTACGACCAACAGGTACTCCTCATGGATTACTTGAGATGTCTGCCTAGGACGAAGCTGGTGGATGAGGCCTACGTTGACCAACACAACTTCGCTTCTTTCAGCAAGAAGGCCTTGGATATAGAGGCAAAGCTTGGGTCCGCGCATCAGGGTCCAACAGATGGTGGGAAGAAGAGACTTCCCCAGGACTGGAAGAAGAAGGGTCAACTAATGTTCGTCGACCATGATGGTCAGGGGATAGAAATTGACGACTTCCCAGACTATGGGGATGAGACAAAGTATGATGGGGCCTAGTACCTCCCCTTTTGGTGCCCCAGTCTTATTTGTCCCTAAGAAGGGGGGTACCTTAAGGATGTGCATTGACTATAGGGGCCTCAATGCCATCACAGTAAAGAACGCAGAGCCCCTACCTCGCATCGACGACCTATTGGATAGAGTGCAGGGATGCCGGTTCTTTACTAAGATAGATCTAAAGTCCGGATACCATCAAATTGCCATTAGACCTGAGGACCAACACAAAACCGCTTTTGAGACCCGGTACGATCTGTACGAGTTTGTGGTGATGCCCTTTGGCCTATGCAATGCCCCTAGGATGTTCCAGCACGCCATGAATAGGATTTTTCATGAGTACTTAGACAAGTTTATCGTCGTGTACCTCGACGATATTCTTATCTTTAGTAGGATTGTAGAGGAGCACGCTGAGCACTTGAAAATAGTGTTAGGTCTCGTAAGACAGCACCAGTACAAGGTGAACTCGGAGAAGCATCGGTCACACCAAGATCTTGTACTTGGGTCACGAAATCTCCGCGGATGGGTTGAGGTCGGACGATGCCAAAGTGGCCAACATACGGGACTGGCCCAGACCTCAGACTGTTACTGAGGTCCGATCGTTTTTCGGGATGACGGACTACTATCGTCTGTTTGTTAAAAACTATAGTACTATAGCTTCCCCATTCACTGATCTAACTCGACTTGACACCCCTTGGGAGTGGACCGAAGAGTGTGAAGCAAGCTTCAGGAAACTGAAGTATGCTCTGACACACTATGAAGTTCTTAAACTTCCGGATGTTGATAAGCCATTTGTCGTGATCACAGACGCCAGCCAATATAGCGTAGGCGCGGTCCTTGCGCAAAAGGAGGGGCCGAAGTTGAGACCTGTCGAGTACATGAGTAAGAAGATGTCGTCACAAAAGCTAGCAAAATCCACATATGAGCGTGAGCTTTATGCCCTCTACAGAGCGCTGGTCCATTGGAGACACTACCTCCTAGGTAGGTTCTTCTACTTGCGATCTGACCATGAGACCTTGCGTTGGATCAAGACACAGCTTGTACTCTCTGATGCACTCAAGCGATGGACTCAAGTGATAGACATGTTTGACTATCAACTTGATCCAATCAAGGGAGAGTACGACAAAGTAGTTGATGCACTATCACGACGGGCAGATTACCTGGGCGCGCTAGTGACAAAATTTGGCATATCTAACGATCTAACTCGATCTTTGGTGGAAGCCTATCAGCAAGATTCAATTATGTCTAAGATCATCTGTAAGTTCAAAGAGAAGGGTAAAGTAACTTCTAACGAATTTACGATGGTAGATGGTTTGTTGTTTCTTTAAAAGGCGGGGAATAAAAGACTGTGTGTTCCTAATAGTGCGTCTTTGCGTAGTTTATTTTTAGGGGAGTGTCATGATGCAACTGGTCATTTTGGCTATAGAAAGACATCAGCTAACTTAGTGCAGAAGTTTTGGTGGCCCACAATGATGTAGGATGCAAAAGCATATATAGAGACCTGCCAAGTTTGTCAACGTGACAAACCAAGGACACAGGCACCTTTGGGATTAATTAAACCCCTGCCTATCCCGGCTGAACCTGGCCAGAGTGTGTCCATGGATTTCATGGATACTCTTATGACCAGCAAGAGTGGAAAAAGACATGTATTTGTCATTGTGGATAGATTCATTAAATATGCAAGACTAGTTGCTATGCCTGAGACAGCCAGAACTGACCACATCATCAAGCTCTTTATGGATAACTGGGTAAGTGACTTTGACAGGGATGTGAGATTCACCAGCGAACTGTGGCAAAGCACAGCCCAGCAGATGGGCACCCGACTCCAAATGACATCAGGGAACCACCCGGAGTCAAATGGCTAGGCTGAACAGATGAACCATGTAGTACAACACCTGCTTCGACATTACATCAAGCCAAGTCAGGATGACCGGGACGAGAAGTTGCCTCTTGCCGCTAGCCTGTACAATAACGTTGTGCATCGCACTACTGGTATGACTCCCAACCAATTACATCTAGGTTGGAAGCCCAGATCAGCCCTGGACTTTCTATTACTTGAATAGCAGCAAAATGTATCACCTGGCAGCCTAGAGTTTGCTGTCAAATATGAACAGATGTTGCAACAGGCCGTAGAGGACATTAAGAAAGCTCAAGATGCCATGATTGCATCTGAGAACAGGCACAGACGACAGTCTAACTTCTAGGTAGGTGAACGAGTCTGGGTAAAATCATCCGAACTAGGTCAAGAGTTGGGGATTTCACGCAAACTAATGCCACAATACTTTGAGCCTTGGGAGATCTTAGACATTGTAGGGGATCAACCAGATGGACCGTCATACGTGATTCGCATTCCTGCACACTTACGTACTTACCCTGTTTTCCATGCATCCAAGTTGGCACCTTTCGCTATCACTGATCAGTTTCCCTCAAGAAGATCAATGCTGCCCCCAACCATGGATGGACACGTGGACATTGACGATATCGTCAAGCACAAGCTGATGCCTGTACCCAAACCTCTAGGAAGGGGTCGACCACCAAAGTCACAGATGCAATACCGAGTGCGGTCCAGACATCACATTGATCCTCAAGAAGACCGGTGGTTCACAAGAGAGGAATTAATGAAGACTGCTCCCCAAATTATCTCAACTTACGAGAGAAATCTGAAAGGGAAGCAGCCTGTCCCATAAGAACCTCTCAGAGGACTATCGAAGCAAAGGAGGAGGGAATGCGAGGATCTGGGTCCTCGGCAGGCCTAAGGGGCCCCTGTTGCATCTGCGCCCGCCCTAAGTGAAGATGGGCCTAACAAATCACGAGAAGACCTCAGCAGTCAATTTCGCATTTGGGGTCCAGGCAGTTTCGTCGTGCCAGTTGGTTGAAGGAAACACAGGCCGAGCAGCGAGAAAATTGCCAGGCCTTCTAGGCTTTTTCGAAAGCGCAGGCCCTGGGCGAGATTTGCAGCCTCACACACAGACGGTTGGGAGGCCCAACCGAATGAGGCCCAGTAGCTGCACCAGAGGCGCAGCATCCTGGGGCCTACCGGAAGCTACTGGGCCCAGGCCCAGGGCAGCCAGGCTGCGAAAGCAGGCCAGCTCTTTCCATATAGGAAAGAGCTCGCTACCTGGCCTCTCATTCAGGCACTCGCATGCTAGCGGCAGCGCTGCTGAAGCGGACGCTCGTGGGGTGCTGCTGGCGCTGAGAGGCAAGGTGCTAGCGCATGCGGTCGTGCAGGGAGCAGGGCGCTGCTGAGGGCAGTACCATAGCCCAGCCTCCATAGCTGGTTGGGCTTGGACTACAGTGAGGCGCAGGGGTGGTCTTCGGGTGTACAGGGGGAAGACGTGGGTGTAAGACGAGGGAGAGAGAGAGAAGGATGATGATGATGATGATGTGAGGGCACATACCTGGTATTGGTGATGGTCTGCTACGGGCGACATCTTCAAGTACTTCGTGGGCTGGTGACGTCAACAGTTGCATCGTCAATTAGTAGGCAGACTGTAGCTGTGTAGGGAGTAGGCCGGGCGCCGAGCGCCAAGTAGGAGATAGGGCCTGGACACTCATGTTGGTGGTGGCGAGATCCAGCTCTCATTGACATTGGTTTTTCAGTGTTACGATTCTTCATTGGTGTTATATTGGTGCATTTCTGCTTTCTGGATACAGTGATACTATCTGGCCTTCAATGTGATCGTGTATGCTGGACATTGTCATCTCGCTATTGCTCATTTTCCTTGCAGGTCTGCAAGAAACTCAAGATCTATAGCTTTTGAGTTTTACATTTTGAGTTTCCGTTTGGCACTGGTCTTTCTTTTATCCCTTGTTGTTGTTTTTTTTTTTTTTTTTTTTTTTTTTTGCAAACACTGAGTTTCCTTCGGCACTTTTCTGCAGGGTGTCATTTGATTGTTTTCAAAATTTCACCCCATGATCGAATCGTCAAAAAAAAAAAAAACAAAAAAAAAACTGCACGATTCCGCACAGGCACCCGCTGCACGGAACTCCGCACCAATGTGTGGCTCGTGCGGTTGTATGATAGCCTCTAATGCTGTACCAAAACTTTCTGCAAAACTCACTGCTAGTGAGTACTCATGAAATCTCTTTATGTTCGCTCATGATGCGTTTGTCGGGGACTCAGAATGAGTTACTCGCTCGAAGGGACCTCACTCTTGAGAGGAGGGTAGTGTAATGACCTGAGACACGGACTGAGACACACAGCTGATTTCTGTGTTTTGCTCATGGAATGTACGCCTTGCTGAGTTTCCCGCTTGTTGCTGAGTTTTCTAAATCCGTGTGTGTTCGTGCTTGCTGGTTTGCATGCCTGTCTGAGTGCTTGTCGGCTTGAGTGTGTGTGTGACCCGCAAGGGCACTTGTTCGTTCAGAAGGCCCGAAGGGCCGGTACTTACCTGTGGCCATGACATTGAAGGTTGCAGCGGGGAAAACACTTTCAAGTGGCATGGAAAGAGGTCCGTGACACTTAGAGCAGCAGAAAAACTCTAGTAGCAGGTAGGCTGGTACCACACCAAGTAGAGGTGGACGTGTCGGGTACTCGAGGCCGAGCAGAAGAAGACAAAAGTTGGAATTTTTAGAGGCCCAGTAGTTGTAGACTAGGCCTAGGAGGGTACCAGTCCAACCAGTCTGAGTCTAGGGCCTGTACGGGCAATATCAGAGTCTGCAATGATGTTTCCTTCCGAAGGGGAAGAGGTAGTGGTTGCTTGGAGGCCACGCGGCCTAGGAAGTCACTCGCCAAGAGGGAAGCAGACCGCTATATCTCCAGGAGGAGCAAAGAGCTCCTCCTCATTGTCCGTGTCCAAGTTTGGCGACACACTGGTTGGAGCACTGGCTGGAGCAGCGCTAGCTTGGAGTAGCGCTGCTGGGGAAGGAGCAAGGACAAGGGGAGAAAGAAGACAAGGACTGGGAAGGGAGGAGCACCAGAGGTACTTACCTGGCTATGGTGGTTGCCATCTTCATCACCTTGGTGGGCGCTGCAGCAAGAAGGCCCCAGCAGGGGGTAGAGCTACACCAAGAAGCTTCGAGGCAGAGTCAGGAATGACGGCCTGAGCTAGAGCAGCCATAGCTGCTTGAGTTGTCTTCTGCACATCAGGGCAAGGCCCTAGCAGTCCGCCATAGCCTAGGCCTTCAAGAAGAGGAAGGAGAAGGGTGGCCATGGCTATGGTGGACCTCATGTGATACCTGCAGTAGAAGAGGGATTCGGACATTGATTCTGGTTCAGCCATTCAACATTATTATTACTACTTCTTGTTTGAATATGAGAGGAGGAGATAAGGAGGAGGAGAGTGGTTGGCGAAGAAGAAGAGCATTGTCATTGGTCTATGCTGGTGTACATCATCTTCTTCTTCTTTCTTTCTTCTTCTTCTTTCTTTCTTCTTCTTCTTCTTCTTCTTCTTCTTCTTCTTCTTCTTCTTCTTCTTCTTCTTCTTCTTCTTCTTCTTCTTCTTCTTCTTCTTCTTTCCCTCTCTCTCTTCTCAAGGTCATTCATTTCTTTTTGCAATTGGATGGCATTGTACTTTCTAATGAATGTCTACTTCCAAATTGGCCAGGATCATAACAGATATAAAGGATCTACTCTGCTCGTAGTGCTTGCTAAAGAGGTAAGACTGTTTCTCTGTTGGATTGGCTTCTGCGTCATTGTCTGCAATAGAAGTATAGCTGCTTCAATTTTGAATCTACTCATCTGGGGGGAACATGGGCTGTTGTGGTGAAAATCTAAATACACATGCTTTTCTTTTTGTGGAGTTCTGTATAGCGAACATGATGATCTCTCTCTCTCTCTCTCTCTCTCTCTCTCTCTCTCTCTCTCTCTCTCTCTCTCTGTGTATAAGAGACAGGGCCGGT